>JAJTUP010000174.1:0-45867 GCA_021399435.1 Diaporthe sp. PMI_573 | reverse complement strand
ACTACCTTCTGATGCAATCGAGTTGACTATGTCAGGAGGGAACTGGATTGGCAGAGTTATCGAAGGTTGTGGATTTCGGTTTCGGTGACCTCGTACTCGTACACTGTGGTCTATTTGATGGAATCCACCCATTAGCTTTCTGATCAGACCATTATGTATATTCTCAAGGGTACGTACTCTCTCTGAAAGAACATTTTGATCCAAGACCATTATAATAGCAATTGGCACAGGCTCCTTGCGTCGTGCGGTCCACATCAGGGTGATCAGTCACGACACACTCTGCCCATAGACCATGCCCTTTCATATTGTGTTGCTTTACGAGAGGTACACGGCAAGCATTCAGGAGAGAATCAGGCCCATATTGTGATGAGTGTCGTCGAGGAATACGGAATTGTCACCCAGATTGGATACTTTGTTTCAGACAATGCAGACTCGAATGATATGTTGATGAATTCTCTACAGAAATGTACGCCTCTATCAATTTATTGCGAGAACAATACTAATGAGTAATAGTGTTGAACGAGAGGCACAATATCATATACGACGCGAAACATCACCGCCTTCGTTGTAACGGTCATACCATCAATCTAGCAGCGCATGCGTTTATGTTCCCAAAGTCCGCACCCGACGAAGCCCCTACGAAAAACCAGGTTAAAAATGACACTACAAGCGAATATATCAAGCCTTCAGACGCTGATATATTGAAGTGGAGGAAGACTGGTCCTCTTGGCAAGCTCCACAACATCGTTGTCTTTATCCGATGTAGTGCACAACGGATACAGAGGTTTAAAGAGATCAGTGAGAAAAAGGGTCTTCTTCGTGACAACGATACAAGATGGAACTCAAAGTACCACATGGTTGAGAGAGCCATTGAGCTCGCAGATCAAATTGATTACTACTGCTCAAAGGAGAAGGACCTTAAGCTTGATTCGCGTATGTTATATATCCAACTGAGAGGACAACACTAATAGTTTCTAGTTTCCGAGCAAGACTGGGCTGAACTGAAAAAAATCTGCAACTTCCTCAAATCATTCACCGATGCCACCAAGGCTGCAGAAGGTCACGCGCATACAATCGATCGAACGCTACCAATAATGGACTTCCTGCTTAGCAAATTTGAGGCTGCACGAATCGAGTACGCAGATGACGCTTTTATGGCGCCTTGTATTGATGCTGGATGGGCGAAACTCGACGCATATTACACTCTTACAGAGCGGTCATCTGCTTATGTTGCAGCTATTGTCCTCAGCCCTCATCGAAAGTGGCACTACTTTGACACTGCCTGGGAGGAACATCCCGAGTGGATTGAGAGCAATAAGACTGCCGTGGAAGATCTCTGGAGGTCTCGTTACGCACCACTCGCCAAGTCAGTGGAGTCATCAGCCCAGTCCTTGGTTGAAAAGCCACTAGTGAAGAACTCGTTTCTTGCATGGGAAGACGAACATGAGGATCCCGAGCTTCCCACCCTATTTGATGAGTATCAGAACTATATATCAGCCCCAAGAATCAAAGTCAAAGATGTACGAAAGTGGTGGCTTGAGGATACACAACAAACGCTCTATCCAAACCTTTCCAAAATGGCGCTCGATCTTTTGTCAATTCCTGCGATGTCTGCTGAGCTAGAACGTCTCTTCTCTGATACAAAAATCGCCCTCCAAGATCGCAGGAACAGGTTAGGGGTTGATATAATTGAGGCAATTGAGTGCATAAAGTCTTGGTCGAAGACTCGCAACTTGGCTTGGGTTGACGACGTTGAGCTTGTCTTGGACACAGCTATCATTGGAGAGGATGAACAGCAGGGGTCTTCTAACATTATACCTGATATTACGAGCAATAGATAGTATGCAAGCAATTCAAACTCAAAATGCTCGAATCTCTGGAGTTTTCTTTTGACCTCTAGTTCTACTTCATTCTCACACCTAAGCAATAGGAGTGACGTTAAATTAGTCAATTCTGTAGACTGTAGCTCAAGTAAACCCTTAACCTACGCGAGTGAGGTCTAGGAAAACGGTTTCCGGAGCGTTCTCGTTATCTGGCAATAGTATAATCTTATATGTTAGCTGTGAATAGCTTCATCTTGTTATGGTCCGCGAGACGAACTTGAATCTCAACCTTACTTAATTTGGTTAGTTTTATGCTTAGGCCATGCGGCTCTTCGCACGCCGTGCGATATGATATTACGATACGATATTGCTTAAATACAGTGTAATACCGTATGCCGTGCAGTGCACCGAATTCCTAAACAATCCAGTGCAGTGTGGGGTTGAAAAAATATCGTATACGGTATTTTGCACTATTTACTTCACTGGTACTAGCTGATAAATGTTTTAAATATAAATTTTTAATGCATTTAATTTTATTTTCTGCTATATTAGGTTAAAGTGATTTGTGAAGTACAATCATTAATGTTTGGTTATGGCACAGCAGTGGATGTAACGTAATACACCACGTTTACCCTGCGCGCCCGCTGCGTATACTCACTCACTCTGCTCTGTGCCCATTGAAACCTGACACTGGGCTCTTTTCCGTCTTATAATTAAAAGGGGTATAATTTAAATCCCGACTAGAAACAAAGTTACACTGTCCTGTGTCACGGCCAGCGCGAGATGCAGCATGGGAGCTGGGTCTATTGGCGCTATCAACGAATATTCTAAGCTGAGGAGAGGAAAAGAAAGGGGAGAGCGAAGCTCTGGCGGTCCCTGGCTCGCGAAGTCTTGACGCGACTGTGGGGCTAAGGGTTAGGGTCCTTGTGACGGCCAGGTGGCTTGCCTACCGTGGCTGCCGTCACACTACCCCCCTCCAAAACGCAGACACCGGGACGGTTTCGCGTAGCTAGTGACGTTATGTATGCCGTCTAGACCTGCTCTGCTTGCCTGTCTTTTCTGCCTTGTTATCGTCCGGGTGGTCGTCGTCTTCCTCGTCTGCTGCTGCAGACCAAATCCATTTTTGCAGTCGTAGCGGTGGACCGGGCGCTTCTGGGTGTTCTCGATGGAAGGTCTCTAGGGCTATTGCGGCGTTCTTGAAGTTCTCGGCAGGGTACCAAGTGTCGTCAGGGTCGCATCCTCGCCAGGCCACCTGGTACTGCAGTTCTCTGTTTCGGCCGTGGAGTCGGCTCTGTTTGATTTGTTCGACCTCGAACTCTGGTTCGCCATTGATTTCTTCTGGTGGGGGTGGTACCTGGACCTGCTGTGGCAACGGGTCGTCGTCGGCCTTCCTGAGCCGGTCGGCGTGGAACAGGTTGGGCATCTTATACGAGGCTGGAAGGTCGAGGACGTAACTGTGGCCTCTTTCCTCTAGAATCTCAAAGGGGCCTACGAACTGCGAGTCGAGGCGGGTGGTTGGAGTCTGTGTTGAGAATCCCTTCTTTCGCAGGAAGACCCTGTCGTGAACCTTAAAGTTCACCGGGCGACGCTTTTTGTTTGCCTGGGCCTTCTGTTTCTCCTGCGTGCTGGCGGCGGCACGGCGGGCGAGTTCCTGCACCTCCTTGGTCTGTCTGACCAGCTTAAGGGCCCTCTCGGCTGGTCCTGCTGTTGCCTCTGCTGTGCTTGGGTCTAAAGACAACGGGTTCCGTATGTCTTTGCCTAGCATGACCTTCAGTGGTGACATATCGATTGCGGAGTGCCACGACGAGTTGTGCGCGAAATCAAGGGCTGGCAGGTGTACACTCCAATCGTCTTGGTACTTGTCGATGTAAAACCGTAGCCGCTGGTCCAGCTCCTGGTTCGTGAACTCGATCGCACCTTGAGTCTGGGGGTGGTAGGCGCTCCCGTGCCGATGCTTTGTTCCCGTCAGCTCATTCAGTTTGGCAAGAAAGGCTGAGACAAAAGGTCCGGCATTATCACTGATCCAGATCGTCGGCAATCCTAGGAAACGGTACAAATAGCGATAGTATCTCGTGGCCAGTGTCTCCGCTGTATCGGTCTTCTTCCCCGGAAGTGTGGCCAGGAGTCTGCTTAGCTTGCAAACAAAACCCCATACGTAATCGTACCCAAACCGGTCCTTGGGCATTGTTTTGCCGTCAACGACAACATGTTCCCAGACTTCTCCCGGTACTGGCAGTGGGTGAAGAAGCCCTGGTGTCTTGTCTCGCGGGATCTTATTTCGCCGGCACTCATGACAGTTGCGGATATACTTGCGTACTGACTGCTTCAGTTGTGGCCAGTAGTATTCTCGTTCCAGCATCTTAATAACCTTGTTCTGGCCTGGGTGCGCGAAGATCTTCGGGACATGTGCTTCTCGGATCAGGGCTGTCTGCAGATAGATGCCGCTATCTGTTGTCTTCTCTGGCACCCAAAGACGTCCGTCCCTCGAACCAAGTCCTTGGACTTGGTTTTCCCGCTTGATAAGGTCGACTAGGTCTGCGCCCTGAGGGATATCGGCGTGGTCGGCAAGGTCAGCCGCGGCAATCACTTCGCGGTCCGGAACTGTTTCCACCTGCTCGGCAGGCTGGGCTGTAGGCGAGAGTCTTGCCTTAGGGATCAGAGCCATGGTCCTCTCTTCTCGTTCGCGCGCCTTGACGGTAGGGAGGTCGACTGTCTTACGGGATAGAGCGTCGGCTGCGACATTCTCCTTCCCGGGGCGGTACTCGAATGTGATATCAAAGTTAGACAGGAAGTCTGCCCACCGAACCTGACGGGTCGATAAGAGGCGCTTGGTCGAGAAGTACAGCAGGGCTTGGTGATCGGTCACCACAAAGAACTTTTGACCTTGGAGTTCTGGACAGAAATGCTCGAGGGTTTGAACAACTGCTAATAGCTCCCGATCCTGGATAGGGTATGCTCTCTCCGCAGGAGTCATCGTCTTTGAGGCATATCCCACTGGCTTCCAGGTACCGTCATCCTGCTGTTGCCAGATAACACCCCCGGTGGCGTTCCGGGAGGCGTCGGTCTCAACACGTGTTGGCCTTCCCGGCTTGAAGAAGGCGAGCACCGGTGCTTTACAAGCTAGCTGCTTCATCTCCTCAAAGGCTGTTCTCTGCTCAGGTCCCATCTCGAACGGGGCATCCTTCTTCAGCAGTCGGTTCAGTGGTTCTGCAATCCCACTGGCATGGTGGGTAAACATTCGAATATAGTTGCACAGACCTATAAAAGACCGGATAGCGGTCCGGCTGGTAAGGTCTTCAAACCTCCACTCGCTGATCGCTCTAATCTTAGCTGGGTCGATACTGATTCCAACACCAGCTTCCATCGTAATACCCAGGTAGTCCACCTTGGACACGTTGAACCGTGACTTCTTGATGTCGCCTTGGAGGTCAGCCTTATACAGCCTGTAGATAACTTCCTCGCAGTGTTCCCAGTGTTCTTGTTCATCTCCGTCCGAGTAGATCAGCACGTCATCAGCATAGGCGCTGGCGCAGAAATCCAGGAGTTCGTGGAGCTGGGAGTTGATAAATTGCTGCCACCAGGCTGGGCCAACCTTTAGACCAAAGGGTAGGACTTTCCACTGGAAGGTACCTTGACGGGTGCGGAATGCTGTCAAGTATTCAGAGCCAACAGCTATACGGAGTCGGTGGAAGGCCTGGATAATGTCAATCTTTGAAAAGCGGCGGGCGTTTCGGCAGTTAAAGACCGTTCCATTCAGGTCAGGCGCTGGGACAAGGCGGTTCTTAAGAAACTGGTTGCGCCAGCGGTAGTCAATGCAGAATCGTCGGTCTGAGGAATGCGGCTTTGGGACAAAGAGTACTGGGGCGGCATCTGTTCTCATACAGCGCTCAATGAATCCCAGCTTTAGCAGCTTATCTGTCGTCTCCTTCTCTAATGGCAGGAACTGGACTGGTGTACGGTATGAGGGCGGACCGGTTGCTGGCAGCGGCCCCTCAAGCTCAAGGACTACATCGTGTTCAGGGCGGTGTGGCGGTAACGTGTCGGCTTCTTTCTTTGAGAAGAACCCTTCCAGGTGGGCTAGTGCTTTTGGGACATGGTCTCTCACAAATTGAACATGTTCCGGGTCTTCGTCAGCCGGGAACGAGATCTTCTTGCCGTCAAATGTCTTCGAGCTGCCCAGGGCAGCGAGAGTCACAGTGTTGGTATCCAGCTGACTGCTGTCAAACTTGATCACCTCTTTAGGTAGAGGTAAGTGCTCCCAACGCTTCCTGCGAGGGTCTGCCTCTAATCTTGTAGCAAGTGCGGAGATGACGGCTTCGTCCTCCACAGCTTCCATAGCCGAGGGGGCTACTATTGCTTTAGGGCTTTTGGTAGTTTTCCCAGGCCCGCTGTTGGTCAAATTCGGGCTTGGGACATCTTTTCTCCAGGAGCGGCGCAGGATCTGATATTGCTTGTGGGTTTTCTCCAGTTTTGCGTCGCGCCGGTCGGCATCTTCCTGGACCCCTGGGTCGATCAACCCGTCGGATAGGCAACGGGGTGGAAGCTGGATAGCTGGAGAGTACTTCGCCAGGGCTGGGGGGTCGTCAGGCCACACCATCCCTCTTCTATAGCAGTCCAGCAGAACACGCTGCCGTGCCAGCCATTCCATTCCGATGAAGACGTCATGCCCTGTTTCGGTAATCCAGAACTTCTGGTTTGGGAATCGACGTCCGTCGATTTCTAACGTGATCGTCATATACTTAGCAATCCGTCCTGCTGGTTGCTTGCGGTAGTCTTGGAGCTGTAAAGGTTGATCCAATTGGGTCGTCTTGGCTCCGAGTTGCTTTCTCGCCCTGCGGGCGGCTTCTGGGCTCATCAAGAGCTCGGACTGTGCTCCTGTGTCTACAAGAGCGGTGGCTGCAAAACCAATACCATTCACTTGGAGCTGAACGGTCTTAGTGAATGGTTTCTGTCTTGATTGGCTGCCAACCTGTGCTAATGTGGACATCTGGACCGTCGTGGAGACTTCCGACGGTCTTAGTCTTTTCCCGACTCCTCTGAGCTGCTAGGGGTGTCAGTATTATCAGTGCTGTTCTCCTTGGCCTTTGCTCTAACAGTAGCGATCTTCTTTTTATGCGGGCACTCTTTAGAATAATGACCAGTCTTCCCACAGTTGAAACAGGTGTCCGCTGTAAAGTGAGCTTTCTTGTCTTCCTCGCTTAGCGCTTGTCCGGTAACTGCTGAGGTTCTAGGCTTCCTGGGGTTCTTGTACTGGCGCCTGTCGTTCTCGCGAGTTTGCACCTTCTCCGTACCATCCTTCGACCGGGTGTGTTGCTTTGCCTGGCGTTTCTCATACGCTCGCTGACTGCTGTAAGCAGCGTCGGCCACACACTGACAGAACTCTTCGTATGTGACATTTGGGTCTTTGCTGTATCTTAACAGGTGGTGGTCGAGTGTCGGAGGAATATGGTCCCACAGGTTCTGCTTCCAGTCTTCTTCTGGGATCTTAGCTTTACGGGCTAGGGAGTTAAACTTGGCGATGAATTCATGGATGTCGTGGCGTTTGGCTGGGTCGTACTCGTGAGTCTTCAGGGCCTCTCTGGCTGCTGAGGCTTGGTTCGGGTCGTGGTAAACGGTTTCCAGCTCTTGAATCATCTCGGCGACACAGGAGAACGGTCGCGTCTCAGACTGGTACCGCGTTTCCAGTGCTCTTTCCGCATTGCCTTCAAGCAGGTTCATCAGGTGTCTCATCCGACTTTGCTCGGTTCGGAAACAAGGCTTGTCTTCCTCGAACTTGTCGGCTAGCTTCCGAATCCAGTTGTCAAAAGTTGTTTTGTCGCCCTTAAAGGACGGAGGGTCCTTGGCGAGGGGCTTCTCCTTGCGGTCGTAACTTGGGTTCTTTCCATCTGTTCCCATATACTTCTCAAACACCGGCCAGGCGGCCATGCCCGTCGGTCTGAAAAAGCTGCCACCAAAAGCGCTTTCCACGGTGGGTTCGCGTTGCCGTCGAGGCGGGCTCGGGGTTCTTTCCTGGGCCTCGAGTTCTGCAATCCTCGCCCTGAGCATTGCGAGCTCGTCTTGACGGCCCTGGTTGTTGCTGTAGTCAGACATCGCTTCTCTCTGAAGGTGTCTGTTCGGGTCTTGGTCTTGGGTCTCTGTCGGCTCTACGGACGGCAGGACGGTCTGGTCTTCTTCAGCTAAGCTAGCTGCTTCAATAGTGGACTGGAACGAGTCGTCGTTATCCTCCTCTTGGTCTTCTGGAGTCCTTATCACTGGACTGGTCTGGTCTGAGGTGAGCTCTAAATTTGGCTCTCCGAGGAACACGTTGTCTTCTGCTGTCTCGGACTGTGCTGGGTTCCCGATCGAGTTGAGTCGAGCAGACTGTCGGCTCGCCGATCCCCAGTCTTTCTTCTTGGGCATGTGGTTACACGCGGGTCTTAGGTCTTGGGTCTTGGGCGAGGTCTTTTCCGTCGGTCGCGTCGACGTGAAGGTTGGGTTCCGTATTTATTGATCGCTCGGTCAGCGAGGGAATTGGCGAGCTTAGAATAGTGTCACGGCCAGCGCGAGATGCAGCATGGGAGCTGGGTCTATTGGCGCTATCAACGAATATTCTAAGCTGAGGAGAGGAAAAGAAAGGGGAGAGCGAAGCTCTGGCGGTCCCTGGCTCGCGAAGTCTTGACGCGACTGTGGGGCTAAGGGTTAGGGTCCTTGTGACGGCCAGGTGGCTTGCCTACCGTGGCTGCCGTCACATCCTGCTTCAACCTCCGGACCTATTGTCTCAAAAGAATACATACGTCTTGTTCTTGTGTCGTTCCATCCCCTCGAATCAAAGCTGCGTATTATTTTGCGTCCTTCTTAAGTATTAGTTACGCACTAGCCCTGTCATTTTTGAACTTACCCCTACTACCCCGTCTACTTGGGACCCAGGAAATGAAACATGCTTTTACTTTTCATTTAGATAATAACTTAAATTATTCAATTACAGTAGTAATTAGAAAAAGAAATACAATATTAATATGTACAGTATTACGTTTATATTAAATAGCTATCTCTATAAACCCTTAGGCATCTCAGCCTCAATTGCTACTAACTATGCTGCACAAGCAATCGGCCTGTGGGGGATTCCGGGCTGACATTCAGGTCCCTCCCTCTTCCAACGCCACGCATACACTAACTCAACATCCACCACCCACTTCGCTGTTGCTGGCCTGCCTAATAACAACAATGACAAAGTACGAGATCATTTGTAAAGTACAATGCTTAACAACAGTTTCATGTGAAACAATTTATATATGTACCTTAGTGGAAGATGGACCGAAAATTTTACCACTTCGATCTGGTTGCCCCGCAGGGCAATAATACTCACCTGAAAAAACATATTAGTCGATTTGAATACACTCACATTACCAGAAAACAGTACTCACGATAAGCTCAACGGCATTACCAAATGTGGCATTAAGCAGGCCGCCGAGAGTCCTGCCAACTTGGGATGACATCTCCTCGGTGGCAAAGGACAGGATGGCTGCCAGAGGTACGATTGCCAGGAAGTTGAGGGTGAAGACGAGCAGGCCACAAGTTGGATTCCTGATTCGCACGCACATTAGTTTCGAAAGCATGCGAAGGGTGGGACCAAAATTCGCAGTACTCTGAGCACCGTTTTAAATCAACTGGTCTGGTGGGTCGAAAGTGGTGTGGAGTACTTCAATTTCGGTGGGTCTGCAGTATGACTTCAGGCATTTGTTACCAGCTGGATCCCTTGCCCTCTCCTTTATGTCCGTGGAAACTATTTAAAGCGGCCGCCGTCTAGGCACAATTAACCAAGGCTACTCGCGCTGGAAATTTAAATACATCTGGCCGTGGCACTCGATAGACAACCAGGCGGTCCTTGTCCGCAGGCAAGGGACAAGCTATTGTCATCTTCAAATTGTGGGCTCCAAGATCCACCTAAGGAGCTAGGCAGAAAATCGGGTTCAACGTTTCCGCAGGATGGACGAAGCTTCACTCACACCTACATAACGGGCTGTCGAAGACGAGTTAAATATCCTGCTCAGTTGTTTTTGCGTGGCAGCGTGGACAGCTTAGACAGGGCGTGGGGTCCCTGAGTACTATCGCACCTGCGGCATCCCTTCGGCTGCCGTAGCACCTCCAAAAGATCGACACTCTTTGTAAGCACTTCAGATTGGCTGTCTTCCTCTTCGGGCCTTGGCATCACGGGGTACCTCCGCTTCTGAGGGCTCCCCACCGTGAAATTTGTACCAGCAGATGTCACTGTTACAGATCGAGACTTCGCACCTATCGCAGCCGTACCTCGTCTGCTTTCGGCGCTTCGGGGCTGCGTTGGCAGACACCTTGCCTAACACTCGCCGTTTAGGGGGTACCTGTACCCGAAGCGTTTTCCCTAGGCAAGCAACGCACTCGGACTTCTTGCCCCTGAAAATGAGTGTGTGTGGGTCCGTCGAATTTGCTACGCCAGGCTTGGGTGTACCCACGGGGCCTCGTTGACGTGCTACAGCGTCAGGGGCGTACTTGATGATAATGGCTTCGAATAGGGCTTGCCGCCACTCTGATTGGCTCTCGAAGCAGCGCCAGGGCAGCTGGCCACTGAATCTCTTTTGCAACCAGTACGTGTTGACGAGAATAACGTCGAGAAGGAATTCGAGGAAGAGGGCACTATGGCGGCTCGATCTGATGTGGTGTTTCCATACATTGTATGAGCGCAATTGGTCCCCACGGTCCACACCCCCCTTCTGGAGGTTGTAGTCGTCAGCAAACGCTGGCAGCGGTGCGTTTTTACACTGATCAGAGCCCCAGAAGGCTTCTGATTGGCGGGTTTTGGGCCGTCGATGAGGTCGCCAGACGTAATCTTCGTCGCCAGTGTAGTATGTGCTGAAAAAGAGCGCTAGGGTGTTGTCTTTCCAGGCGAATTGGTTGACTAACCCCCCTGGGTAGGGGGCTATTTCGAGTTGATTCCATTGCACGTAATCGCGTGCCTTATCGTCTTTCTTCAGGGTCACAAACGCTTCGTCGATACCGCTACGGGTGCGGGCCGTACCCGTAGCAGCACAATTAACGTAGGTACGGAGGTATGCGAAGAGGCCAGGGCTTGAGAAGAGGTTGTCGAGATAAACGTGATACTGGGCACGAGGCAGCTTCTTGAGCAGGGTCACTACTGCTTGTTGGGTGTTATTCAGCTTCGCCAGCTGTCGCTCAGCCTCAGGGGCGTTGCGTGCAACCCCTCGCCCATTGGGGTATGGTATGCCCACCGGGCCGACGTTATTAGTATGCCATAGCCAGGAGACGAAATAGCCGTTATGCCCGCAAACCCAGACCCGAAAGCCTCTCGGCGTCGGCTTGCTTTTAACCGTGGTGGCTTCTCTCGAGCGGCCCGTAAAGCGTACCATAGCCTCATCGATGGTGACCTTCGTGCCGAGGTTGATTAACGTTTGAGAGACTGTTTGTATGTGCTCAGAGAGGGCTTCGACTCGCTCGAAGCAACGGGGCTTGGAGGTTGACCCATCGTCGTCAGGGTCAAAGGTGGCGAAGCTTGAATTAACTGCTTGCCAGCGATTGCGTGAGAAGAAGCGGCGAATTGGGTGTGATGGCCTTAATGAATCGGTCTTCCAGTAATCTTCAAGTCGGTTTTCTGGGTGCAAACCCATATAAATAATAGACGCCAGAAATACCATGATTTCCGAAGCGTTGGGGGGCTGGTGGCTGCCTGGCCAGTTGCTGTAGCGCGAGTGTGGTGCTTCTGGGTCACGATCACAAGCGTGCTTCTTCTCGCCAGCGAGGGGTCGCGATTGGTCTTCTCGTCGCCGACGGGTATTATCGACTAGAGAATCAACTATTTCTGGCGTCAGATACCTCTCGAATAGGGCCAGAGGAGTGCTGGGGAGGGTGTTGATGGCGGTAGGGCGAAGGGGGTCACTCAGAGGGTGCGGTACGAAGCAATCGGCACGCTTTTGAGCAGCTGGGGCGATCGGCTCCTGCACACCCGAATCGTGACCCTCTGGGCGGGCGCCTTTGGCCACAATACAATCGAGGGTCACCTCCTCCATCGTGACTTTCGAATCGTATAGAAAAGAAGTCTGTAGCTGCAGTATTCGTGGTGTTGTGGGCGTCGCAAATGGGCTCGATTTGGTGTTGAAGAGAAGAAGTGACGTAGTGCAATCGTACCGTGACAACTGCGAAGGTTTGGAGCCAAAACAGTGGGTCTGCAGCTAAACGAAGGCCTCTGATTGGCTGCAGCGTGGAGGGATGAGGAGTGTCGATCTTTTGGAGGTGCTACGGCAGCCGAAGGGATGCCCCACTGACTAGGGTGGGCACGGTTTGAAATAAGCTTAATGCAAGGGTTCAAAGTTAGAGGGTTTTTAGTACCCAAAAAATCGACTCACGGCCATACAACTCATCTCCCAGCACGCACGCACCATACGCACTTGGTGAGAATTAAGTGCCCCTTTAACAATTCTTAAGAGCTGGGACCAGAAAGACGTCGATCTGACGATGGCCTTATAAAAACTCCGACCGCTGGAAGTCCATATTAAAGCCAGCATGACGGTCCGAAGGAAGAGTGTGCAAATCTTGCCGAACGAGGTTTTTGCCGATATTGAGGCTATTCGGAAGGCGCAAATCGAAACCAGTGTGGTGTCAGAAGAAAGCGACGAGTCGGAGGAATCAGAAGCACTATCGGAAATCGGCTCAACTATCATGGTCACGACTTCGTCGCCGTCGACGTGAAGGGCGATAATACCGGCGAGGGTGCGGCAGATCAGGGGGTGCGGCAGATCACGTGCAGCGACGTTATCCCAACATTGTTAGCCAGTCCCATTTGGAATAAAAAGGAGAAAATTTAGAAAAGTTGACATCACAGGCAAGTCGTATAGGATGTGTTCTGAGTTCTTTAGTTGCTGAGATTATAAAGGAAAAGAAAGCAGACCTACGACTGGCTAGGCGGGATTCTTGTCCCAGAACTGCGTGGCCTGAGTGCTCATCACTTGGAGGTGATTAAGACGCTTGCAGGTGGCCAGGAGGAGCCCCCTCGTCGACGAACAAAGCAACAGGTGTAGGGAGACCTCGTTCTTAGATTTGAGATAAGTGTTCATCTCTGAGAAGCGCGCGGGGTTGAGAAGCTCCATGAACTTCGGATCATCGCGCAGGACGAAAAGACTATCCGTTAGCCAGCACAGAAAGTCCAGTGCCCACTTTGCGCACCCAGTCAGTGCATCAACCACCTCTGGAAAGAAGCGTCAGCCTACCCACAAGACGAACCGCGATTTCGGGAAAGGAGACAAGACTCACCACGCTCATCAGAGGTGTCCATTTTTCTTTGGTCGGCATCATGGACGAGTTGCTCGCCAGCGTGATGAGAATGACAATGTGCCTGATGTTGAGAGCGAGCATGGCAAACTTGCTCATGAACAATCTTAACTTGAACTCGCCCCGGAAGCCAAATGGTTCTGAAAGCTAAGGATGTTGTGGATATGTAGGTTTCTTATCAAAGAGTCGTAATGAGATTCTTCAGAGTAGTCAACATTGACATTCAACATGAACACCATCATTGAGACCATTTCGTGTAGAAAACGAGGTTACTTCTCTACAAAGGGCCTAGCGGCAGCGAGCACGTCGTCATAATTCGAGTTTTGATGCGCCGCGTTGGCGCCAGCCAATGTCAGTCCTGTCAGCGCAGCGTCGTATAGAGGGTCCTGCCTTGTCAATCCGATCTGGTCTGCTGGGTATTTGGTACTCACAATTTATCCAAGTCCTGGCCAACGCTTCGTGCTCAGGTCTCTCACTACACACGTTCAAATGTGATCGTTATGTTGAGTTTATGGGTGTCGATGCGTGATTCTTCGCGAGAGCGTTGTTTATTCATCCTGCGGCGTAGTGTAGTTTTAGGAACGTTGAAGATCTTAGCAGCTTGAGTTATAGATATAGGTTTCATTTGATTTTTTTTGGAGTTCTGAATAGCCTGGATAGCTAAGAGTATTTTGTCTTCTTTAGATGAAGGATACATGTCTTTGTTGTTGATTTCTGACGCGTTGAATGTTTAACTAGGTAGATTAGGGCAGGATTGACGCGAAAATCACGGACGCGACTAGCACCAAAAAAAGCCTATCCCACCAAAACCTTAATGATTCCCAGTCACACTGCACCCACGCCAAGCCCCTCCAAATTGACGAAATCAATTGAAAATAAGCAATTGAGAGCAGTTGGCACCAATTGGTGCCAATTTTAATTGATTTCTTCGCCTTGGGCGGGTGCTAGGGGTGGCTGAAGTTGGCAGATATAGTGAAAATGGACCACTCAGTGATATGGACCACTCAGTGGTAAACCACGTTATAAGTTTTCCCCATATAATCTTTTCTTAGGAGAAGCATAAAAGTGAAGATTTCCATTAATAGAAAGTTATGGCGAGGGTGATGTCAGTAATCCGTCAGTGAGCCATCATCCATCTCCAAGTCCCTTAAGTACCGGGAGAGGGATGTGTTTCGCCACAGACCCCGTCAAGTAGACAACTACCATATTTGCACTATGGAAAATCACGACAAGATTCAGAAATCACTTGACTACCAATTTACCGACGTTAGATTACTTGAAGAAGCAACTTTGGCGGCTGGTGCATCACCGTCCAGCCCCTGTGTCCCAGATGCTACAGAAGGGAACAAACGCCTCGCGTTGATCGGAGATGCTCTCATTCGACTAGACATGGCAAACCAATCATACATAGGTGGTAGAGGTACTAGTACGTAAAGAGCACGCTTCCGGTGAGTCTGTGCTGACTGGTGCAGCGGAGAGCTCCATAATTCTGGCTCGCGCAGGAGCGAACAAGTCGCTTGAAGCTGCTGGGAGGAGACTCGGCCTTGACAAGGCTGTGACTGGGAATCCGTCTCAGCAAGGGGAAGTGCCGCGGACAACTCTTGCATCGACGGTCGAGGCGTTGATAGGAGCTGTCTGGAAAGATTCGGGGAATAACTTTGACCAGGTGCAAGCGGCAATTCGAGCTCTGGGTGTTTTTGAGGGAGGAGGGGAGTAGGGTAGCACGATGCCAGGGAATTAGTCTGAGCATTGCTGTCCCAGAGGGGCTGTTAAGTAGGACTACTCTCTCACGGTCTGCGTATCGAGGCTGAGTCCTGTTTGCCGTGTTGTTGGAACCTTAGGAAAGGCAGTTGTCTGCCCTACTCTCGCGGGTATTGCGGCGCCAAGGTTTTGTACAAAGCCGAACACCTCGACGGGGCAGTTGGGCAACCGCTCGACGTACTCGACGTCGTCCACGTTGGCAATTTTCTCGCGGTAGTAGGACGACTTTGCGCAGAGAAAGTTCTTCTGCAAGCCGAATGGAATCTCGTCTGGGCCAACCAGGATCACGACAAGCTCCGGGTGTGGCTCCAACCATGAGAAACCGATGGGATTAGGGACAGTGGTGGGCCCTGATGGGTTTGTCTGGCCAATCATATTATTGTGATGCTCTCAAACGACGGAACCTATTGGATCATTGGGTAGATACGAAGATACAAAAGGATTAACAAGGCCCGCAGTGTCATCCGAGGACATCATAATCGCTAGGCCGTTCTGGTTTGTGTCACGATATCTGCGCGTCCACGTGTCTCTGCTGCGGGGTAAGATCATGGTTGGGGCTGATCCTACAAATATGGAGATGTCCTTGAGCCTACCGACCAGGGTTGAAAGCCACTCCACTCAATCCACGCAGTGGATCCACTCGTGGATTCCACTGTCCACTCCACTGGCAAAATTCTAGTGGATTGGCTAATCCACCGAATCCACCAGACGATCTCGTGGAGTGGAGTGGGTGGATTGGGTGGATTAGAAGTGGGGCAGTTAGGGACGCCCATATAATTTGGCAGAGAGACCCTAACAGTGCCTGATCGCCCCACCGTCGCAGTAATCCTTCTACCCTATATCGAAAACATCATCAAGCTTCCAGAGAGTGCGATTTTACAATACGCAATTTAAATGAGGTACTATTCGAATATTCTGGGTTTTCTCATTCGAATGATTTAGATCTCGACTTGTGCCCTTAAGATTTCCTCATGGAATCCCACATCGTCATGACGGCAGTTAATCATTCGTACATGGTCTACCGTATTTCGAGTACCTCGACTATCCACGTTTTGGACTCATGGTACGAAATTTATACTATTCAATAGACTTCTGCAAGGCGATTCGAAAAACGCGTCCAGAGTCTTCATTATTTCAATACTGCGCGAACAATTACTAGTTTCACTTACCGCGTCAGTTCGTACTTGGAGGCTATTAGGGACTTAACGAATTCAGCCCCTCACGACTTGCTTCCCCACACAATTTAGCCTGAGCAGGAAGTACCCGAAACATCTGCAAGATGCGGACGTTAATGTGCCACCTCGCCGCGTTGGACGCGTTTTTCGCGCTCCGTAGACAACCTACTGACCTTTGACTGCCACCATCCATTGCGATATCGACATGATCAAGACATCTTTTTACCATGACCTCGCCTGATTTTTACGTCGATGTTTCCGACAGCGGTTTCGGGTCGGCCCCCGAATCAACGCCCTGTTCGACGCCCTATCCTCCACGTTCAACTTCGACCCCTTTCTCGACATCCTCGACCCATTCCGCAAGCGATGACCACTACGAACGTACGCTCTGGAGGCATTTCCCGGGCTGGGCATTCTCTGAGCGAGCTAGAGAAACGCGGTGTTGGGCCTGGCAATTTGGTTATGATATCCAAAAGGAAGGCGACCGCAGATGGGTTTGCCAAGCGTGCATTCGCAAGAATGCCCTACACCCACGTCATTTCGAAGCTGATGGCATTCACAACGCGTACAATCATCTGTTCAATGACCACGGGATTCGCGCTCCGCCTGGCAGGACCAAAGGAACTGCTGAGAGGAAGGCTAATTCCAAGAGCAGGAAGCCTACGGGGCAACAGACTCTCGCGGAATCCCTGAAGCTTGATCTACACGACCCCCGGGAACAAGCAATTGCGAATGGCTTCATCAAGCGCTTTGACAAGGAACACTTCCGGAGGCTTCTGGTCAACTGGATCGTGGCCAAGAATCACCCCTTTTCTATTGCTGAAGAGGTAGAACTCCGAGCTATCTTCGATTACTTGAACCCGTCAGTTTCAGCACGTAAAGCCAATATTACCCACACAACGGTTCGAGAAAAGATCGTCGCCGCGTTTGAACAACACAAGCACAAGGTGATTGAGGCCTTGTGCAGGGCGCCCGGCCTTGTCCACATTTCTTTCGACGGCTGGCGGTCGGGAAACCGACACGCCTTATATGGTATCTGTTGCTTCTTTAGGGACGAAAACAACAAGCCTTGCAAGATTACGCTTGGGCTCCCCGAACTCAGCGCCAGGCACACAGGGCCTAATATCGCCGCCGAAATCCTCGACGTAATTGAATCGTATCAGATCCAAGACAAAATTGGCTATTTCACGCTTGACAACGCCAAAAACAACGATACCGCCATGGAGATTATTGGTGGAGAGCTCGGCTTCGTAGGGACTCGCAGGCGAGGGCGCTGTTTTGGACATACCTTGAATCTCTCCGCCAAGGCCATTCTGTTTGGCCACGATGCTGATGCTTTTGAGCGGCGGCTATCAGGGGCTGAGCCTCTCACTGAAGCAGAACACTTGATTTGGCGCAAGAAGGGGCCAGCTGGCAAATTGCACAATCTTGTGGTAGCTATCCACGGGTCTGACTTGTTGACTGGTATGCTTCGCAGCATTCAACAAGAAGCCTTCACTAAGTCGTCTGACCCCAAACTCAACGCCAGAAAGCCGTTGGATGTTATTTTGGACAACGATACCAGATGGCTGTCACAATTGTATATGATACGACGAGCTCTACTGCTTCGCGACTATATCGAGCGACTAATTGCCCACTATCGAATCGAGTTCGAACAACAAAACAAGACCAAAAGGGGCGGTCTTAAGAAGTCACTCACGTTGCCCTTTATTTGCCAGCCGGAGAACCAGCTATCCGACAAGGACTGGGAGGTGGTCGAGATATTTGCGGATATCCTTAGTTACTACGAAGCCACGATCAAGATGCTCGAAGGCGACGGCCAGATCCGCAAGCGGAAGCGTGGGTGGACTGGGTCATATGGCAATATTTGGGACGTGATTCAAGGCTTCGAATTCCTTCTCGAGCAGCTTGAACGCTTCAAGGATATCGCCAAGGACTTCCCTGATCCTGAACACTTCAGGATCAACATCAATTTGGGCTGGCAAAAATTAAACGAGTACTACGAGACATTGAGTGAGACGCCCATGTACTACACTGGCCTGGCGCTCCATCCCGCATACCGATGGAAATGGTTTGAACGCAACTGGACTGACCGCCCCGAGTGGATTGACGAGGCGAAAAAAATCGTTCACGATGTCTGGCGTTTTGAATATCGGGAGGCTACTTTACCTACAGAGAGGCCATCCGCCGTTGAGCCAGTTCCAAAGCAGCGGAAGACTTCGGACAATCCGTTCCGGGAATACCTTAAACGAAATCGCTACACAGCGACAGAAGCAGGTCACGATGGCCTCACGCCAGGCGAAGACGAATACCTCCATTGGATTACGCACTGCGAAAGTGGCGATGGCTCCGTCGACGATCCTCTCGCTTACTGGCACGAGAAGCGATTCAAGTATCCCAACTTATCGCGAATGGCGCTTGACTTTCTCACGATACAACCAATGTCTGCTGAGTGTGAGCGTCTTTTCTCAGCAGCAGGTCGGATGGTGAGCCCTCTGCGCCACCAACTTGAAGCCCGGATTATCGGGATGTGCCAGGTATTGCGGTCATGGCTGAGGGCGGGTATTATTCATGATTTAGATCCCTTCTTTATCTCGATAGATGAAGAAAGAGTCAATCTCGAATTGGCTCCGATGTCAGATCAACAACTTGAAGAGTGGGCAACACAGTGGCTTACTCAGGTGGCGAGTGTTCAAGACGAGATGGAAGCCAGTTGGAGATAGTCTCGCTTGGAGCCTGGAACAGGGCACTTAGGTGGGCAAGGGCTTCGGGAATAGCTTCGCCATCACGAATTGAGGCACTTGCCAATCCACCCAATCCACCCTAATCCACGACAGCCTCCAGTGGATCCACTATCCTGAGACATTCAGTGGATTATGATCCACCCACTCCACTCGAGCAGCCAGTGGATTGAGTGGAGTGGCTTTCAACCCTGCTACCGACACTGTTCGGGAATAGCGTCCATGAGTCCTCATCTATGCATTCAGGAGGGTTGCTGGAGTGTGGTTCAAGCCCGAACTTGGAACAGGAAGTTGGCCTTGGACTTCCTGACAATCCAGCCGATGTCAGCCGAGTGTAAGAGGTTATTTTCAGCTGCTGGCAAGATGGTCTCGGGGTTGCGTACAAACCTAGATGCTGAGATTATCGCCATTTGTCAGGTTTTACGCTCTTGGTACCGTGCTGGCATTATCAAGGACCTGGATCCATTGCTTAAATCGCACCTTAAAAGTAAGCTGGATGGCGGTTGTGGGACTCTAGGCGACGACGAGCTGGCGCTTGCTGAGTCAAAATGGCTATTGGAGGGCGAGGATAGCGCCAGCGAGGTTGACGATTCATCACAGCAGCAACAGGCTGAAGAGTTAGTGTCAACCTCTGAAAGTGAGGCTGAATAGGCGTCGACGAGGTTGTGAATAGCCTCAAAAATCCACTTATAAATCCACTTATAAATCCACGTGTGTACATCCATTCCACTCCGGTCGAATATGTGCTACATCCACTACGTAATTGCTAAAAAATCGTACATCCACTCTACTTGGTCCAAAAGTGGAGTGGATGTAGTGGTTCCGACCCTTGCTCATCGGTCCACCCTGGTTAGTGGGTCCCTGACCCTAACCCTGTATGTCTGCTGACTCCTCCTTTAGGGGTTGCGGGGTTGCGTCGTGGCATCCATTCATGATAGCCTGGGACTTTGGAATGGGTCCCCTGGGTGCCATTGTGTTGGAACCCGTTCATAACACAAACCCGCCTGCGACTTTCATCCTCCAATCGACTTATCGCCTTTAATCCACGTCTCCTCTGAGCCTTTTATTCCTTTCGTTATCTCTTTAGAGCTATTTGTTGAGATTTGAGCCACCGACACTCGCGTACTTTGTCTTCTTGCCATTTTCACCGTCGTCAACGCACCAGCTAATCAAACCAGAACCATGCATCTGAGCATCGACGCTGCCGTTCAGGCTATTTCCGAGGCAATCGGCCACCTCACGAGTACTTTCTCCGATGAGCTAGTTCGCTTCGCACAAGGAAACATCACCCAGCACGTTACGGCTTTGTTGTCCACACAGAATGAGCAGAGCATTGTGGGCACCATCGGCCTAATGGCAGACTACTTTAAGCTTTCCGGTAAGATCAGCAGTTTGCGATTTTATTTTAATGGCTGTTGATTGACAGGATCTAGTCGTTGCCAAAATCGCTGCAGAGCACTGCGCCGGGTTTGCCGTCGCTAATCTCACTGTGGCCGATCAATGTTTCAGTATAAGGATGACGAAAGAGCCACGGGGTTGGGCTAATCTGGTCCAAGATATCGCGCGACGGCTTTAGAGCTTTGAACCGAGACAGCGGATCGACCCGTCTCATGGGCGGCTTTAGGTTATTTTATATCCTAGGCGGTAAAACGGCGCCTTCTCAAGAGCTCGTCTAACACCTATGACAGCCTACCCGGCTATCCACCTCCATGCAGCACCATGAAAGTGAGACTGAGTCAGACGCTATATCAGTAGACACAGTATTGAAAAAAGAAAAAGAACGTCGGGATGTTGGCCGAGATGGAGACGGTGATATAGCTATGGGTGGGGTAAATCCACCGGTAGAGCAGGTTGGACGTGGAGATCCCAAACCACAATCCCCGTGAATTCAATATTTTAATGTGCTGTTAGGCCTGGTCCAGTGGAAAGGATCAAGTTTTGCCAAAGGCTCTAAATGCAAGACTTGTATTGCCGCTTCAACGCCTTTGCCGTACTAGCAATTGTTTTCGAAGATTGTTTTCGACGTACCGTATATACTCGACAAATTCACGATACCCCCGGTCACTAAGACTAGTCCTATTTTGGTCTAGTTTGAAGCCACCATGGCCAGGGTTTTGGATACACTAACAAGCTACAGTAATACAGTCTTGAACCTCCTCTTCCTTCACAAAGAGGTCCATCTCTTCCAGAGGTGTTACAGACACTTCCTCATACTCCATCTTCATGGTAGGTTCCTTAGCCGTTTCCCAGCCTTCCCAGTTGATTTGAGAAGGCTCTATATCCTTGATACGGACCATGTTAACCTGACTTCCATCAGGACGAATAGAAATTCCAGTGTGAATGAAGGCATTCTGAACCAACTCTGGCCTTTCTTCCAGACGTTTTACTGCCCTGGCTACTACCCAGGTAGTCATTATACGCATGTCAGAGACTGTCCATATATGTCCAGGGCTTTCCTTCTCTTTCTCTGTCATATATTCGTCAGTAAATTCCTGAAGCCAAAGCTTGAAGGGATGGTTGACTGCAGTATCCAATGGCTGAAGGAGACTAGTACAGCCAGCTGGTATCAATGCAATAGTAACCCCTAGATCCTTCAACTGTTGCTTGATAGTGTCAGTTACATGGAATCTAGCAACATCCATAACCAATAGGAAATCCTTCATATCCTTAGCTACTGCGTCTAGTTCTTCAGTAATCCATTTACCGA
Organism: Diaporthe sp. PMI_573; assembly: GCA_021399435.1. Lineage (NCBI taxonomy): Eukaryota > Fungi > Ascomycota > Sordariomycetes > Diaporthales > Diaporthaceae > Diaporthe > Diaporthe sp. PMI_573. Next base: position 24,365 of record JAJTUP010000174.1, on the reverse strand, counting down.
ATAATTCCTCATTATTGTAAGCTGTAGGATTGAATTCCACAGTAACATCAGGACTGTAGGATGAGGATTCCTGATTGTATATCCTTCCTGCAGGTCCTGAAGTACCATGGAATATAATCTTCGGCTTGAATCTCTGTATGCCATCTGCAGAGATGTAGAGAATAAGAGTAGCTTGTCGTTTATCCCATCCACTCCGTTCTGTTTTTGCCTGTACTGACTTCGAGCCTGTAGAAGTATATGTACATCCAGAATTATACTCAAATGGAATAGGAGTTTCGTCCAGATTTAGGATTGCTGATTTGGAGAACCGCCGAGGAGGTGAGTTGTTGACAACTGGTGCTGGTGCTGGTGCTGGTGCTGGTGCTGGTGCTGGTGCTGATACTGGTACTGAGAGAGAATCTCTTGGTTGAGATATACGTCTAATGAACTTGACGAAGTTATTCACAACTTCAAGGTACTCTGCAGGAAGCTTGGTGGCCTTCTTAGTAACCCTTCTATGTGAAATCCTATGTCGATGTAGAAAGCCTCTAAACCAGCCGGTAGAGAATACCCAGAGGTGAACGCTTTCAGGGTAGGTGTCCTTAAATAGCCTTTTTGATTCTCGTCGAAACCAGCCGATAGAAACAATTCTATTTTCTGTTCGCCGTGTAAGAAAACAGGTGTAAAGCTTGTCTTCCAACTCTGGCCATCTAGGGTGATACCTTCGTTGATCCTCTTTGCGTACAAGCTGATCCCGCTTTTTCCACCAAGTCCTTATAGTTGCTTCAGGGATCTTGAAGAACTGGGAGGCTTCAAATAGTGTAGGAGGACGGAAGCCATCTTGGGAAGGTGGGAGGTCTTGTCGATAATGGCCACCTCTACCTCCAGTAGTTCCTGGGATACGGTGGTTCAAAAGAAATAGAAGAACTTCAACACGTTTTTTCTGCTTGTATGACCGTTCTACCCGTGTAACTGGCTTAAATGAAGGAGCTTTTCGCTCATGAAGGGGCTTGGGCTTTGGCCCTGGCTTTTTTTGTAGGATGTTGGTTGAGATTGGGCCTAGGGGAGGCATTGTGACCCATGAGACCAGCAGTAAACAAATAACTTCAAGATCGACGCGTTAGAGACGTGATGGGCATCTCTGGGGGGCTAAACCTAGCGTAGATTAGTAAGGTGGCTATAGCTTCAGCCTAGGTAAGATTAGGCCTAATTAGGCGACCGGGGGTATCGTGAATTTGTCGAGTATATACGGTACAATTCCCGAAACTGACTGAATGCCCCGTATGTCGGACTGTTTTCGAAGATATCGTGGGCGGTGGGGCTAGCACTTGTATCGGCGGTAGGGATGCCCACTTGTACGAGTACATGTACGGTACGGTACATGTACGAGAGGCCGCCGTACAATGTACAGCGGCAGCCGTACATGTACGGCTTTTTGGGCTTACCCTTTTGGGACATGTTGTGGCTTCATTTGTCCAAAATTTCGTGATATTTTCAGTCATGCTCATCCTCAAATACTGTGCCCAGCTCAATAACATTCTCATCGTCAACGAAGCTCGCGATAGCTTGTCCCTCCATTGTATCCTCCTCTTCCTGGCAGAAGTACTGCATATAGCTGTCTTCTAGCTCCTTCCATTCCTTCTCATCTAGTTGATCCCATCGTGAGCTTTTCTTGGTGGTTTTGGCGCCTTGTCTCTCGAGAACTCTGCAGTTCATCCATACAAAACATTGCCAGTCCGCTTTAACCGGTGACAGCCGGTTGCGAGCCTTCGTATGGACGTAGTTGATAGCCGAGAAACTTCGCTCCGAGGGCACTGAATTAGCCAGAATACCAAAAATCCTTACCGCAATGGTGGCAAGCTTCGAACCCTGGGCTTCCAGACAACCCCAAGCGTCCTCTGGGCTCCATTCGCAGTCCCAAAATACGTTGTCTGCAGAGTAGAGGATACCGCGCTGGTTGCGGAAGGCATTAAACTCCTTAATAACCTCGCGATAATCACCTCTATCTGTAAGACTCCCCTTTAAGAAATCTATCACAATCTTATAGTCTTGTGCAGCCAGCTTCTCGTTAAGGGTTGCTATAGTCTCCGGCCTGAGGGCATTTGCAACAAAGTGGATAGGGTATGTCTGAGTCTCAAACCTCGCCTTCCAGATACGGTAGATATCCTCCCACGGCACGCTTGTATATTGCTTCGAGTCTTCGATATCTTTCCAGCGAGCTTTGATACTCAGCCAACGTGGCACTACGTGGCCAATATGGGAGCGGTCAGCCTCCGAGGCGTGCTGAAACTCGCTAACGGGGGCAAGAACGCTTGTGACAGCTTCTAGCCGGTCCCAGAAGACGCCGCTGTTGATCGATTCGAGTACCGGGGGCAGAAGGACAAGCCGCTTATCCTTCTCACGGGCGATATGGACATCCTTCCGCCGGGCATAGGCACGGAGGGCGTCTCGGTTGGCCAGTACTGAGAGGAGGGCATTGTATTGGGAGCCCCATCGGGTAATTACACTGTTAAGGAGAAGGAAAGTTAGTAGGTATTTTAATAATAGAGTTGCTGAACTTATACCTCTTGATAAATGCCTTTGTCTTGCCGCTATATAGCGCTTTCTGGCAGGCGCGCAACCGTGATAGCTGCAGCTTTGATTTTGAGAAAAATCTCACAATGTTGGTAGCTTCCTCAAATACGACTCTCGACGTGGGCAATTGCATTAATGGCTAGGTCATAAGTGCGGGAACGGACTTGACTAGACCAATTAGAGCGCGTAATCTGGGAGGCTGCGTGAAATAACGGGTCTGTTCAGGCACAGCAGGAGGACGTAGACGGCGGGCGCGGGCTCCTTGTTCGAGGTTGACATCAGTATGAGAGCCTTCGCCAAGATTGCGGTTGACGCTGGAAAGTACGGGGTCTTCTCTGGGCTCAGGCTTAATGAAGCCCGCAGCAACGCGTACGCGCGCTCGATTGACGGCAAGCTCCCGATTGCCATCCTTGTTCTCGGGCCGCTCTCCGCGGTCCAGCTGGTGCTGGCGCACACAACAGTACTCTTTGAGTTCCATTCGGCTAAGGTCTTTAAGGTAGTCCTCGATCTGGCAATCGGCAAATGCGAGCCACAGCTCGCCCGCGCCCGGTGGGAAGTTGCTCTACAGCGGTCGGCCATCGCGAGTCTCGCGGCCGGCCAAGCTTAACGCGAAAACTATTATTCGTGCTAAGGATTCCAAAGACAGCATGCTTGTCCTTGTCATCCTGCTCGGCCGAGCCCTTCCAGAAGCTTCCTCTCCAACTTTGATATCACCTTTCAGTATCGCCCAGGCAAAGAAAACGTGGCGGCTGACGCCCTGTCTCGTAAGACAGCCGACCTGCCTACGGTGAAGGCAAGAGAACGGGAAGAACGGACGACAACGCTGGTCCCACCGGAGAAGCTTGACTTCCCTATCGCCGCAGTCGCAGAAGGGACCCCGGAAGCCCCAAAGGGAGCAGATCTAGTGGACCTTATTCGTGCGGAAAATCATCAAGAAGCACTAGGTCTAAAGGATGGCCGCCTATGGGTGCCGGAAAAGACGAGTGATGGGCACATTTTCTTACGTACCGCCTTAGTCCGCGAGGCACACGTGCCGCAGATCTTCGCGCACCAGGGACAGAACAAGACTATTAAGGCTTTGGAACGAGAGTACTACTGGCCAGAAATGAAAAAGACGATCCGCTAGTACGTGAGGAACTGTTACGAATGCCATCGGAACAAAGCTACACACGACAAAACACCAGGTCTTCTCCACCCATTGCCTATCCCTCAGACTGTATGGGAGCACGTTGTGGTTGACGGAAAGGATATGCCGAAGGACCGGTACGGATATGACTATGTGTGGGTTTTTATCGATAAATTCAGCCGCATCATTGCAACCCTGCCCGGAAAGAAGTCTGATACCGCAGAGGATGTTGCTGCTCGTTACTATCGTTATCTGTACCGGATCTTGGGCGCGCCGGCAGTCTGGATAACCGATAACGCGGGACCCTTTGTGTCCAGGTTCCTCGCCAAGTTGAACGAACTTACGGGCACGAAGCATCGACATGGTAGTGCTTACCACCCACAGACCCAAGGCGCCGTGGAGTTCACAAACCAGGAGCTCGACCAACGACTACGGTTCTACGTGAACAAGTATCAGAACGACTGGAGCACACACCTGCCGGCACTAGACTTTGCTCATAATTCCTCGTGGCACTCGTCAATCAACATGGCACCGTTAAAGGTCGCCCTCGGTAAAGATGTCCGGAATCCCCTGTCCCTTGACCTTAGAACGGCAACAGCGTCGTCCAGACCAGAAGAACGCGCCCTGGAAATCCTGAGAGAAACCAAGACCGTACAGGACTCAGCTCGAACAGCAGCTCAGACAGCTCAAAACCGACAACAAACACAGGCGAATCAGAAACGACGCCCAGCAGACTTCTCTGTTGAAGACATGGTTTTCCTAAAGAAGAAGGGGTTTTCTACAACCGCCCCAACAACGCGTTTAGAATCCCAGTGGGTAGGCCCGTTCAAGATCAAACAAGAACGGGGGTACAGTTATGTTCTTGACTTGCCCCCGTCGTACTCAATGACAAACCTGTTCCATGCCGACCGGTTGAGAAAGGCCCCGGATGACCCGCTACCGCAACAACACCAAACCCCACCGCCACCAGAGGACATTAACGGTGAGCCAGAGTATGAAGTCGACCACATAGAACGTTCACGGCTGCTTGGAAAGACAAAGACGTTACAATATCAAGTCGCCTGGCGCGGCTGCGATCCGGATGATACTTGGTACCCAGCGAGAAACTTCAAGAATGCCCCCATTGCCTTGGAAAGCTTTCATCAACTCCACCCGGATGCCCCAGGACCGCCTAAACGACTACAGGAATGGATCAGAGCCGCTGCCAATGACGAAGCCGATCCTGATCATGACGAAGACAACGTAGCAGCGCACGGAGAGCTGGGGTCCAAGACCAAGACCAAGATCAAGCGTCACCTTTAAAAGCCCGCACGCCTCTGCCGTCCGCGCTTTGGAGGGGGGTAGTGTGGCGGTTGTCACCACTAGACGGGCTGACACCACCACAAGGTGCTGGCAGGGGCTGGTCCCTGCCACAGGCACGGACCACGATTATTAAACTTCTCCACGCGTCGCACATCGCGAGTTTCTTTCCTTTCTTCTTCTCTCCTTAAGCTTAGAATCTTCGTACGTAGTGCCAATACAACAGCTTCCATGCTGGACATTGCTGGCCGTTACAATTCTAATACAAATCATTAATACACTATTATATCCTCGAGAACACTCGTTATACATACTATTACTACTGCTTGATTTAGGGGTCGGGAATTTGACCTCGGTATCTCCAACTCGCGGTTTGTGTACCAGGCGGGGCTGTAGATTTTTTTTGTTGAGCAATATCGAGTACTCCGTACCGTGTTGATGATAGCCAGAACGTGTGGCCAGTTTAGGACGACCACGGCAGGTATTCGGGGGGCTCCTGGTTGGAGGCCGCCCACGAGCTGCGCGGCCACTGTCAGGTCATGGCAATCCCATGTTCCGCCGCAAGAGGCTGACACTGAGGCTCGTCTTCCCGTCTCGCAGTACACTTCGCAGGGACGATGATCACGGGTTGAAGACAGGGGCGTCAGGTCTCGAGGCGACGCTGAGGTTGGCATAGCCACGGCCAGGCAAACAACGAGCAAGGAGCCTGCTGCATCCCCGCTTCGACTTCCTAGGAAGCCGAAGCGGGGCACAAGGAGGCGTAGGGAATGCCTTGCGATGTTGGTCGGCCCGGCCAGTCACCATCCTCAGACGCAGGCCGCGGTGCCTTGGCCAAATGGTCATGGGATGAGGGACGCGACCTATAAAGATCACGCCGTCCCCTCGAGCAGAAGAGGACACCCTCCTCCTCTTATTTTCCCTCTTCCCAGCCTCTGTGCCGGACCTAGTGCGACTCCTGAGCCTTGTGGCATCATGGCGAAGACACTACGGAGTTGGTTGCGTGCTGGTTTGATCGGGTCGCTAGATAGGATTCTAATGGACGAGTGACAAAATGACCAAGGCATGGATGCGACCCACTAATTACCATTGTTGGACGAAGTAGGTTTCCATTCCACAAATTCCACAATATGGATCCATTTCCATAATGGATCCATTTCCACCCATTCCACATCGAAGTCATTAGTCAGCATCCATATCCACGCCATATTCACAAATGTGTCGTGGAGTGTCGTGGATTTGAACCCTGATAATAATTGTCACTGATTGGCGGCGTTGCTTCTCATCTGGACCTTTAGCTGATCAAATCGCTCGTAGCTGTCGCGGGGAACCCTCGTATCATGCCTATCCCGTTCCACTTCAGGTATATCCAGACGGATACTTCCAGATGTTGCTCTCTCAACTGCTCGGAGAACATTTTCACTCTGTAAGAGCTGTTGATCAAACGCAGCAGCGCTGACCACGGGGTTTGCATCTTGCTTTCTGGTACTACTCTGCCCAGTGCTCGACGCCGATGAGTCGTGATCATGAGTAGGGGGTCTACCGGTAGCACGTAGCTCCTGATTCTCACTTTTGTTTCCGGAAGTATCCTCTTTGTTCGAATGTGATGCTGATCCTGAAGGAATGACGATGCAGTCGGGTTCATCGCGGTTAGAGCCAAGATTAGCGATCAGATAGTGGCCTCTCTTGTCGCTAAGGTCACTGTGCGGCTCGGGCTGAGCGGCAGCAACTTGACGCTCCATGTCGCGGGGCTTCGCTTGTCCTTTCCTGGAGTTTTTCCGTTGACTGTTTCCATCATTCGACAAACTGGACAGCTCTGCTGCGACTGATTGATTGCTTGTCTTATTTGTTGGCTTCAAGATCTTGTACCCATTTTTCAACGCCTCCTCAAACGCAGTGTTGTTCTGGTTTGCAAGTTCCGCCGTACAATCCTTCACGAGAAAGCCACAATTCTGAATGGCAAGATGATGCGTCTTCTCCAATCTACCATGCTGAGGGCTGTGCAAGTGTTTGGCAGCGCCATGCAAGGGATTCCCAAGCCCAAAATGCATTTTATGCTTATCACACTTGACGATGTACCAATTACCGGAACCTTCTTTATACTCAAAGATCTTGTGCTTGAATACGGCCTCTCCTTGTTGATAAACCTCCTCGAAGGTCACGACGCGATGTGTTGCTTTTCCTGGGCTAGATCTGGTCGTAAAGACGTGCGCTGTTGCTGTTCAGCTGAATTTTCCGCCGCCGAGGTCTGCTGCGCTGCTGCAACTGATCCTTCCATGCGTCGGCGTTTCGGCACAGCCATGATGCTTTCAGCTGGTAACTCAACAACCCTCCTTTTTACGTTATAGCGAGATCGAGTTGCCGAAGCAGGCGTTCGTTGTCGTGAATTGCCCATAGGTTCATCAGGTATCGACTGTGGACGCGGAGGTCGAGCAGAGCATGATGGTTCAGGATTTGTGTTTGACGGCTTTCCTTGCAACGCAGGTTTGGGCGGCGCTGACGTGATATAATCCCTCTTATGCATGTGTGCTAAGGGGGTCGGATCCTGGGGCGGGAGTTCTCCGGACATTGACGTTTGGAGAGGGGAAGCTTGTGGCGTCGTTGCTGGTCGGGAAGGTGTAAGCAGAAGTGTTTGAGGCGTGGGCGCATGAACGTCTGCGCCGGGAGGTATGGCCTCGATAGACCGGGTCGCATTGAAATAGTGTGGTCGAGGCGTCCGATTCCATCTGGCTGGTGACACGGATTGGTCCATAGTAGTGACCTGTTTATTGTCGTTGGTCAGAATTGATGTTATGAACTATCCACTCGTATGCTTACCGCGATGGTAGATGAGGTCGATACCGTCTCCTCAAGCGCGGAGCCAAGGGTTCTATTTTGCTCAGCGGCCGAACCGGTAATCAATTCTTGGACCTTGTTAAGCAGATTCGCTTCCGCCTTTGTTTTTGTCCTTTCATATTCGCGATGTAGTTCGTCCTTTTTCAGGTGAAGGTCTACTTGTTTCGCGACTGCTAAACTGAAGGACTGTTGGACCGTCACAAAAGCCTCGCGCACCATCCGGGCGGTTTGATCCAAGTCCGAAACAAAATGGTCTTCCTCGTGGCGCAGCTGTGCATCGAGTTCCGCCTTCCTAGCTTCGTACTCGTTGTCCAGGCGCATGCGATCGGCTGTGTGCTGTTCCTTCAACTGCTCGAACCACGAGTTCTGCGGGTCTAGTACATCATTCGTTGGGTCCGCAGCAGATGGCCTGGCTGACGGAGATTCCAAATTGCGATCCATTAAAGCGGAACAAGAATGTAGCAATGGTAGAAAGCTTGTGTTGGGAATCTGTGAAGCATAAGTGTCGGGCGAGTGTGGCGATTGACTCCTTTCGTCTGTGGAAGACACGAAGTGAATTGAGGTCACGTGCAGGTAAACGGCACTAACCTGATTAACGTCTGCCTCGGTGTCTCTACCCCGCTTACTCCCCTGCAGGAGCCTGCGGAAGAAAATTTCTCACTTGTGAGATTTGGGGCACGCACACCGCCGCCCATGGCCCATGGGCCAAAAAGACCATCGGTACATCGATCTCCCCGCGGCGCCTGGCACAGGATTCAGGTGTTGCGCATAGTATATATACATAGGACGCTGGTTCCACAGCTGCAACAACAGCCTCGAGAAGGGCAGCATTCCCGCAATCTTCAGGGCTCTTCCCAACAAGACTTTGGGTGGCTCCCACTGGTGCTGGCCCTAAGACATCCGAGCCAAAAAGGACCTCAGATGTGATGATGCCGGCAGAAGCGCGCGGCCAGCTGAGCCGATACAAGAGCTCGAGCTGGACCAGACGACGCCGCCTGATCTGAGACGACTACGGATCAACAGGCAGAAATGGACCAGCATGAAAAGCCAGGGTATGTAGGACAACAATTCAGTTACAATGGATGCCGAAAGCTTCCCTTGCCGATGAGCTCCGAAAGCACGTACGGACGCGGCTCCTTACCAGCCTCCGCGCATTCCTTTAGGATGGATGCCTGCGTCTTCCTTGCATCTTCGAAGGCTTTGGCTCTGGTCGTCATCGGGGCAGCAAGACCGAGACGATCGTCCATTGCGCGTCTGCGCTCGACCTAAGGGGTGCGCATACACATGTAGATATAGCGTTGACGTGACATGCACAGCAGTGCGACGAACCCGGTGGGTAGGGTTGTAGAGGGAAGGTAGACGGGAGCGGTGGGTGGTCGAGATGGATGTTGAAAGGTCGAGGTTCTCGTTCAGTTTGTCAGTCCCAGATCCCACTTGTAGCAGGTTTGGAGCTAGTGCAACAGAAACAGTACCCACCAAGCCAAGCAATCAATGCAATCAACCGGCAGTTTGTTGCCTGAATTCCTCGGTCACGACCAAGAGCCATGCGACTGGTGTAAGATGTTGTAGGGTCGGGTGCGACAGAATTTATGCCGAGCTCTGAAGCCCGTCCTGAGTCCAAAACTGCGAGCTGCAGCCCGATCACCGATACAGGCGTGCGCGAGCGACACAGCGAACTGTGGCTAGCCACCCAGTCCCAGCCATTGCCGTGGCCAGTACACAATGGCCAGTGCACAAAACGCTCTAGCCACCCGGTCCTGGCAACGGTAGAGTAAACACCTCAACCCTCACTCACCTCCAGGCCTCGCAATCAATCCATTACATCCACTCCCAGGTCAAGTGTAATGGATTGACGCTTGGACGTAGTATTTTGCCAGTGGAATGGATCCATCCTATCCAGAATGGATGGATTGAGGATGGATTGATTCAAATGGATTCGCCTCCGTGAAATCCCAATTAGGAAATAACTAGCTGGCTAACTTCTTCCACCAACTCACGCGTTTGAGGTGGCAACTCCCTGATCCATGCTGTCGCTCGCTTTTCAACTTCTTCAGCAGCCAATTTAGCCAAAGCAAGATCTTCTTGTTCTTCAAACCAAGAGGCTATCCTCGGATCCAAGTCCTTGATAATACCTGCTCTGTACCAAGAGCGAAGAACCTGACAAAGGCTGACCACGTCAGCATCCAGATTCCTTCTCGACGCCACCACCATCCTCTTAGCCGCTGAAAATAACCTCTCGCATTCAGCTGACATGCTAGGGACTGTCAGGAAATCAAGGGCCATTAGTGAAAGACGAGGGTACTTGAATCGGCGGTCATGCCAGTACTCGATAGGATCGTCGACTTCATTGTCGCCTGGCTCATAGGCGGCCTGCCAAGCAGCAAATTCATCATCGCTTGGTCTAGGTAATGGGGAAGAAGCTGGAGGCTTGGTTCGTGATCGGTTGACGTGCTCTTGGAAGGGATTCTTGAACGTCCTCCGTCGCTTAGGAGCATGTTTTTCAACGGCCAAGATGTCAAGATTGCGGTATTTTTCGTCCCATACCTCTTGAACCAGATGTTTTGCCTTCTCAACCCAGTCAGGTCGGTGCTCCCAAGTTGATTCAAACCAGCCCCATCGGTATGCTGGGTGAAGTGCGATTGCAGCATAATAGACGGAAGTGTTGTCACACTTGTTGTAGTTAGTGATGTTGTACAGTTTGTACAACCTTGTTGTACGTACGTACGTACAGGAAGAAAATGTACGTACATGTACTATGTACGTACGACTGAGCCCACTATATTCCAAATCAGGTAATTTATGGGTCATGCCGTACAAGTACGGAGCTGTACAAAACTTTGCCGGCTTAACAACTCAGCGTTACTCTGCCATTCTCTCCCAATTGAACGCATCGCCAAAAAAGATGGCCCCTGCCAAAGCTGACGCTGCCTTCATTTGGCGACAGTTTATCGACCTCGGCCGCTCGAACCCCAAGAAAAGCAAGCGATACAGATGCCGTCACTGCCAGAAGGAGTTTGCAGCGACCTCTGTTGGGAGGCCGAAAGAGCACCTCGCTGCGTGTGACAAATGGCAAGCTACGCAGCGACAAGAGCGCCAAGCTCGAGATAACGCCGGCTATCTTCCCTCATATCCTGAAGCTGTACAAAAGAAGATAACGGAGGTCGGAATTCAGCATATCTCTCAGGACGAGAGCCGCAGTTTCGCCTATGATGCCGCCGCTGCTGTAATCGCCGGCGGTCGCCCCTTCAGCCTCTTCGAGAGCCGTCGTTGGCGTTATTTCTTCACTCGCATCAAGCCTGGCTGGAAGCCCCCTAGCCGTGCCGTCATCACGCGAATTCTTCCCGAGTTCTATCAGGAAATCTATGACGAGGTTTTCAAACGTATTACCAGCTCGGAATGGTTCAACATCATATTTGACGCCTCCGATAATGTCTCGGGCCACAGGATCGTTAATATCTCGGTACAGGTACCAGACGGCCCGGCCTTCTACTGGAAAACACTTGACACGGGAGACGAACAGCACACGGCAGAGAGCTGGGTGCGGCTGATCTGGGGAGAAATGCAGCAACTGTGCGGCGGCGATCTCTCCAGGATCAATTCTATCTGTACGGATACCGAAAATACGATGCGCTCTGTACACAACCTGCTAGGGGGATTCCCAGAGCTCTCACACATCAACTTCTCTCTGTGCGATTCTCACGGCCTTCAGCTTCTGATTAAAGATATTCTTCTTCTTCCCTTCTTCGAGGATCTCTTTAACAACGTCAGCACCCTGCTCGTGTTCTTCTCACGGTCTAAATTACAATTACAAAGATTGAGAATGTGCCAGCGCACAAGGTGGAACGGAGTAACTCGCGCGCTGATCAGAAGGTACCGGTGAATTGTTAGCTGCGACTGAGAAATTGATATACTAACCTGCTCGTTCCGAACAGTATTATTACACGCTGGGGTTCCCAGTACAATTCTTTCTTCTCCCTCCTCCGTTCTCGAGACCCTGCCAGAGACTGGTCTGTTCGAAAAGATGTACGGGATGAGCTGCGATCTCAAGATTGCCCCGTTCTCCTGCCCGAAGCGGTTCGGATCATCAAAGACAGCAGCTTCTGGCTAGAACTCGAGGCTGCGATCGCTGTGCTGAAACCGGTGAACGACTTTCAACACGCTTCTGAGGCTGATGGGGCGGGAATTGCACACGTTGTAAATCGCTGGCTGCAAATCAAAAGCAAATGGGCTGAGATGAGAGAGGCTGATCAGTTCCCTGATATTCCGTGGGACGATATTGACGCTATATTCAAAGCTAGGCTTGATAAGCAAACGTACGATATACATTGGATCGCCGATGCCCTCCGGCCTGATACAACAGGTCCAAGCTCGAAACTTCCGCCTAGCGTCTTTGCACGCGTACAAGAATATTTGCAGAAACAGCTGGAAAATGACGACGAGTATCACCGTGCCCTCTCCGAATTCACACACTTCCGAATGCGTACAGACGGCCCAGACGGCTTATTCAATAAGCACAGCGCTGTATACGACGATGGCTTCAGGCCAGCAATGGCGTGGCAGTGCCTCCTCAACCAGGGCTCGATTCTGGCTAGAGTAGCTGTGAAGGTAATGAACACGCTTGCAAACTCCGTACCTTCAGAACGAAGTTTCTCTGCGATCAGTTTCATACACACGAAAGCTCGAAATCGCCTTACGCCCATGCACGCGGACATGCAGGCCTTCATTTTTATGAATGATCGCGTATTAGGTCGCCTTAAGGATCAGAAGTACACGCATAAAAAGCGCTGGGCGGATCTTGAGGAGAAGGACTGGCTGGAACTTGAAGATTCGTACCTCGAGTTGTTTGTGAATGCGCAGGGCAAGAAGGTCTGGATGGATGGTGTGATGGCCTCTGCCAATGGAGATTTCGAGTGGGAAGGTGTCTTACAGTCGACAGGTGATATATTGGGGGTTGGTACTGAAGTGGAATCAGTGGTTGGAGACTAGAGTGACAGGAGACCAGGACCGTATGAATGCTCGTACTCAACTATTGCCTAAAAAGGAAGGAGGAAATTTGTATGGTACAATTTTGTACGTACAGAAAAGTTGTACGTACGTACAGCTACCCAAAATACAGTACGTACGTACGTACGTGTACAGAAAAATGCATCACTACTCGTAGTTCTGCTAGAAGACATGATAATGCAGCACGAATTGACAATGGCTCAGACAGATTGGCATGACACGAAAATTCACTGAGGCAAACGTGTCGTGTCACGCAGACGCGTCGTGTCATTGAACTTAAAGTGAAGGTAAGCTGGAGCTGACCAATGGCAGCCCTAGAAACCACCCCAACCCAGACCAACCCAGACCAACCCAGACCACCCAATCCGACCGGCAGCTCTGGTCTGTCGGTCTGATGAGATTTGCCGGTCGGTCGGTCTGCGGTTTGAAGATGGTCTGTCAGACGGTCTGTCAGACGGTCGGTCTGTTAGCCACACTGCACCCATAAGCCAAAGCCTGAGGTCCAATCATTGGCAGCGGTTAATCGCTGTACAGATCTCTTTCACCGGCTAAACAAATGGTTGGATGTAAAGTGTTCTCATCTAAACATCAGGCATGGCTGCCTGGAACCGGACCCCTCATAACCCACCCACAGAATGAGACCAACCACCTGATTGTTTTGGCACTCTACGCAGGAGCTGCATCCGCAAGAATGTCATGCGGTGGGAACTGTGATGTCAAACCATTCCCAATGCCCGTATCTGCTGAGCCTTGTTTATGCTCTTCGATCTTGAGCGCCGCTTTGGTACCCCTGCAGACTGAGACGAGATACGGCGCCCATTCTGTGACGACCCACCGCGCTTGTGACCTTTTTTCTGTCTTTCGCCTGTAGACCTTGCAGACTTGACAGATCCTCCACGCTTGACTCCTGGCTGCACTAGTCGATTGGGATGTGCCTTTAGTGATGGAAGTGCTACTGGATTGGGCTGCAATGGCTGCGTAATCTCATTCTGCTGCGTGGGCTGAGCGTTTCCCTGGAAAATTGCTGTGACTACCGTTTGTGTCCAATCCATGGGAGTAGGTGCAGCTGAGTAAATCATTGTCGTTCCGTTTGCCTGGTTCGTAAGTGACGATACTCCAAAGCTCGTCCAGGTGACATTGGCTTGCGGAGTTTCGCGAGTGGGCTGCTTGAAGAAGAGATCAAGGAGATCGCGAGCCGTTGGGCGCTGATCGGCGTTGTAGGCGAGCATGGATGTATAGCGAGGTGCGTGCTGGTTCAGATGTGTCTGGAGTTCCTGGTACCACTCCTGCCAGTCCGATATCGCCCGCCTCCCTTCTTCGTTTGGGAGTTCTGCCAAACACTCCAAGACGGTTGCACCGAGCCCGTATATATCGACCTTTGGCGTCTGCTCACCCCTCTCCCGAACCTCAGGTGCCATGTACCACTCTGTTCCAATCACAGTCCTTGATGTATCGACCACCTTCGCGATGCCGAAGTCTGTCAAGAGGAACTCGTCGCCTTGGTAGAGGATGTTCGCAGGCTTTATGTCTCGATGGATTATTTGCGGATCGTGTGTATGGACAAAATCCAGTGCGTCCAAGATCTGGGACAGCATCCTATCGGTCATATCCTTCACCGCCTGTGGCCCCTTCTCTGGCCGTTTCGTCTGTCGCTCTAGCTCTGACCGTTTCGGTCTATATCGCTTTATCAAGTCATGGAGGCTGCCTTGATAAATAGGCATGAAGATTTCGATGCTACGGCCAATCTTGAATCCCTGGGTGTCTGTGTATCGCACGATGTGAGCCTGATGCGGTTATCAGCGGGAGGCAAGCGGATGGCCGGAACAGGGAGCTCACATGTTTCAGTTCCTGAACCAGGTTCACTTCCATTTCCACCCTTGCCCGGAAATCCCTCTCCGAATGGATCCTCCATTCCGGTACCTCCGCCTTTACAGCGACGATTTTGCAGGCATGGTGTTTGCCATCATACATGTCAACGACCTTGTGCACTTCACCCTGTCCTCCACTTCCAAGCGGTCTAAGCTTCTTATATCGGATCACTTTGTCTTCTGCAGGCTCGAGTGGGGTTTTGAACCGAATATTATGGGGGTTGATGGTGATCGTAGATGGAGACTTGTAGGTGGTTGTCAATGCCTCGGATTGTAGGGATTGCAGGCCCAGAGTGATGAGTCGCTGCATGGTCCCTTCGACCGTCTGTTCAGGGTCGGGTTGGCGGGCGAACGCCAGTCTCTCCTCGGTGAACACCGCTTCATCTTGGCCCTGCGTTCTTCGTGGTATGAGGCGAAACTCAGCATCACGCATTTTGAAGATCCACTCGCGGTTGCGGGGGCGGTCGGGGTCGGGGTAGAGGTCCGGGGCGAGTACCACGACGCATTGCCGACGGGTCTTCGATATATGGGGACGCCCTGGCTCCTCCTTTTCCCCTTCTTCGGTGGTGACGTAGACGATGTCGTAGAGTTGCGTGTCATTATTCTCCGATATGTCGTGGAGAAGAAGCTCTCCGGTTTCTTTGTTGAAATCGAAATAGCACTGATCGTTTCTCCGAAAGCGGTTATTGAGGATCACATCGTTCCGCTCATGCCGGCCGAATCGTGCGAGGTACGGGGGACTTTTGAGCTGTTGGTCCAGTCCGATTCGCAAGAATGGTTTTGTTGGGTTGTTAGGGTTCACGCATCTTCGGTCGCGGTTAGCGGGATCTCGAACGATCAACGTAGCGTATTTGTTCTCGGGGACAAGATAGAAGACCGTCCCGGGAGCGTCCATCTTTGGAAGGCATGTTGGCGAGGGAAAGAGGTTCGATCAAGCGGACTGGGAAGATGGTTAATGTTTCTTGTGGCAAGTGGGTGAAGGAGAAGGCGGGGGACATCTGATTGGGCGAGGCTTAGCGCTTGGCGACGAATGCGCGGGGAAATTAGGCAACCGTCACGCTATCGGTACACAGCAGGGAACAAACTTGCGCTGTAGAACTCTGAAAGCATCCCCTGCTCAAAGATCACACAAACACATTGATTTCCGTCCTTCACCAGTCAACTTTCAAAACATCCCAACTCGCCGTCGACAACCCACCATAATACACATCTCCGCTACTCGATTCCTTGTTCATCTTTATCTTGATGGCTCCAAGCACGCGCGCACGGCGGCGACGCGACGCCGCCTCGACACTTCATCCATCAATCGAGGCTGCCTCCGACTGTATGCCTCCGCTATCCAACAGCAAGAACCCCAACGACGATCGCGAGTCCAACACTGCCGGCCACGAGCCCGACAAGACCGAGGATCCCCAAAGACAAGGATT
Organism: Diaporthe sp. PMI_573; assembly: GCA_021399435.1. Lineage (NCBI taxonomy): Eukaryota > Fungi > Ascomycota > Sordariomycetes > Diaporthales > Diaporthaceae > Diaporthe > Diaporthe sp. PMI_573. Next base: position 8,256 of record JAJTUP010000174.1, on the reverse strand, counting down.
GGAGACGCCAGGACCACAAACACGCTCATTAGTATCGGGAGTAGAGATGCTAGTACCGCGAACATACGATCCTGATACGTACGATCCCGACGGACGAATGCCATGGACGCCCGAGCCAGAACCTTACGATCCAGAGACATATGCAGCTTGGGGCCGAAAGCATTTTGGCGAGGAGTGGTATGAACAGCGAAAGACTATGCTCCAGGAAAGGAATATTTATCGCGAAAATGATCCGGTTTACCGGGAACGCCAGAGAGCTCTAAGGGTGATGGAACATAAGATTGAAGGGCGGCCCTTCAGACCATACACTCGATTTTTTGGAAATAACTTCGATGATGAAGGCTGGAAACGATTGTGGGCTCGACTGTCGAAGGATCTGCCATCGGTCGAGCAAGGCAACAATCCCGCATCTCCGCCGCCAAACGACAGCGACAGCGACCTCAGCGGGTACAACACGTACCCTCCAACCCCCGAATCTCGTGAAGAGACGCCTCCCCCCGACGATACATGGGAACGGCTGGAATACAACCGAAGACGTTTCTGTTGGGATGAGGAGCGATATCAGTTCGAGAAGATCTTCCTCAAAGAAGGCCTTATTGATGGGGCTAGGAGGAAACGTGAAGATGAGGGCGGCGACAAACGACGTGAGGAAGAGCTGGAGGAAATACGGAAGGTTCGATATTTACCAGGCACTTTGATTAAGTCGGGGGAGTACGACCGTCGAATGAGGCACTTTAACCTTCGAGCGGAAGGTTGGACACAAGAGCAGATCGACGCCGAGGATCGAGCAGCCAGTGCACGTTGGAGAGAAGCTGAAGAACGACGGAAGAGGTATCCTCCGACTCCGATACCCGGTTTCGGGCCAGTTACACAAGAAGAAATGGAAGCAAGACTCCACGCCTGGGATGCTATGGGACTCAGCAAGGAGAGACAGGCTGAACTTGTTCGAAAGTTTGGATTGCCCAACGTACGGCCTTCCAGCACGGATGAAGGTGCTGAGAGTGAAGTGGTATCGCAACCGCGAGCATCACCAGCTCGACCAGCAAAGGGCACTTCTCGCAAAACTCGCAGCGGTCGAATCACAAAGAATGCGCCACAGAGACAAAGCGATAGTCGTAGAGGCACTCGATCCCGGCAGTCTGCGCCGACAAGTGCAGAAGCCCTGCCACCTGATCAAGGGCGCGGTCCGTCCAAACCTAACGCGCTCGAGGAGCTTAGCGACAACACACGAACAGCACCCCAACGCCGCAGAAGGCAACGCAAGACATACGAGAAGGAGCGGGCAAGCCGAAGGCTCGCAGGGCAGGTGCCTGAGTTTGGGATGCTGCCAGAACGAGGTGAAACACGGCCAGTCTATAAAGCCTCCTTGCGACAGCCCTCGAATATATGTAAGACGAGCAGCTCAGGCCCTCGCAGCGGCAGGCTGTCGAAGAAGCCAACAGTAGCAAAGGGCGCGAAGCCTCAAGGGATTTCAAAGTCTAAGCAAGATGGGGCAGGCCATCTAAAGAGGTCGATGAAGCAATTAAGAGCTTGAACAGGAAGCCCGAGTCACATATAAAGGAATTGCAATCACAAGACACGGCCCCCGTAAAATCCGTAGTCGTTGATTGGGTACCTGCTCCGGGATGGAAAAGCCGGAGGCGGAGATGGTACCATTTCAGGATTCGAGTCGGTGTCAGCCTTGGGGTAAAGAAGTGAAGAGACTGGGGTCCGGGGGTGAAGATGCACGTGGAAGGTTGCCTGCCAAGATCGCAAAGTATACTCCAACTTCGTCCGGCCCTATTGAGATATCACGCTCAGATCGGCTGGGCGAGATGTCTGCTACAGTAAGGTCTTCATCTACACAGGGGCAGACGGCTGCAGTCTGATAAACAACCCTGAATCTCACTCACTTGAGTCACACTCCTGATCACCGATCGTCTTATCAACGAGAGTGTTGGCATCCTATCAATGAACAGTGTTGGCGATCACCCATCGTCTGATACACAGGACAATAACATTTGGGCCCATCATATTCCCCCAGGCGATCGCCCAATCGCTGCAGTGTCAATCTGCAGAATTTTCTAGTTCGTCGGTAAAAGCTCGCTATCGAGGGAAGCTAATTCTAAATTTCGCCTCTTACCGAGCAGCTCGCAGCGTTAGGTTGCGCACGGAGAGACCGTTAAATGTGACGGTTCATATATTGCGAGACTGTGCTACAAAGAGGGACCCGGAGTGTTCACCAACCAGCCGTCCCGGACAAAGACGCGCACGACCACCGGGCGGGCCCTGCCAGCGAGCGAGGCTACGGCCCGCATCCTTGCCTCTGCCGCCAAGACCGCTAGACCGACAGGACACTCGCCGGATCCCTCAAGTCCCGGGAGATACTCCCTTCCTCGGTGGCATCCCACACGGTGTGTTCGGCCTGGCTGCCCCCATGGCTGAATAGGTACCGTCACATATGTCCTCGACCTTGTGGCACTTCCCACCTCTCACTGGCCGAGGGACGAGGGTAGCACGGGAGTAACTCATATACTAGTCAATGCCTCTCTTGGCGCCCCACCACGGGCCCTGATCGACATCACTTGTCACTGAGGACTGTGAGATTGTCCTACCAGCACATTACTATCACCACCACGCCTCGACCTTAAGCGATGGCCTCGAGCTTCAAACGGCGACCGAGGGTCATATCGGCTCCACTCGCGCCTGGCTGGTTTTAGCAAGTCGATCCGCGGACGCTTTGTGCCTCTCCCGTTGTTCTGGCCCTTGCCAGAGTAACAGCAGCAATATGCTGGCCTCATGCTGGGGGTCGTCAGGTACTGACGACATGAGGCAAACGGTGAAGTTCCAGGCCCACCCACGGGGTACCCACGGGGAAGGAATGTTGGATAATTTGACATCTAGTGTTGTATTCGTTGGCGACGTTTCGCCCCATTCTTGATATCGTAGAATACAACATTCCTTACCGCAGGAACAAAACCGAATCGTTCCTCTCGACAACATCCCCATCGCTCCCTCCACTTCGATGTTGCTAGCCTACCACCATAATCTGTGCGATACTGTCCGAAGCCCGAAATCACACTCACTTCACTCACAAGACCTTGCACACTGCAACTAGTGCCAGTCGGCGTCATCTCGTGGGCCATCACCTGTGTCTCTGCGCCCCTTTCATCTTCGGAAAAGGCCTTGCACGGACGGCTCTCGCCACAGTCTCTCGTTCATACGACGTTACACAGGCTTACGACTGCGATTACAAAGTTTACATGTACCTGAGGTACGCTGATGGTGGTGACATCCGTCGGTTAGGGGCTATGATTAGCAGGACACAAGGTTCACGAAAGCGACCTTGAGAGACCTCGCCATGCCGTTTTGGTCCAGCCTGTGATCGTCACCTACACAACACACACGAGATCTTTCAGCTTGCCCAGCTTGCCCGGTCATACGATACGAGGACAGGGCCTCACAATCTAACCACAGTCTTGACGACTATATTACGTGCCTTGTGCTCTTCTCGATGTTATTCTCAACTAAAAGTATAGTAAGTAGAGGCTAGCTGTCACAGTCCTGGCTCCCTACGCTCGGTCCGCGGCGGACCAGGCTATGGGGGATGCCCAACCCGGAGGGTTGGGGAGCCTAGATTCCAATTAATTAGATCAAGGAGGTATTGTACTGTACTTTCGAATCTTGTATGCTTTTTATTTATAATACTTCGTATATTGTAGTTACTGTGAATGTACTGTACATAACGTGGTTTACCAGGTGGTGAGCCATATCAGGTCATGAGCCACTTTTGCTATTTCCGCCAACTTTAGCCAACCATAGCCCCCCCCTAGGGATAAATAATTAATAAAAGTTAGCACCAATTGGTGCCGACTATGCTTGATTACTTATTTTTGATTAATTTTATTAATTTAAAGGAGTTAGGGTGCGTGCAGGGGGGCTGGCAATCATAAGGTTTTGGTGGGACTACCTTTTCTTGGTGCCAGTCGCGTCTCTGATTTTCGCGTCAGTCTCGCACTAACCACCCTATTTAAATATTCAACGCGTCAGAAATCAACAACAAAAACATGTATCCTACATCCCAAGAGGGCAAAATACTCCTAGCCATTCAGGCTATCCAGAAATCTAAAAAGAACGATAAGAAACCTATGAGTATACGCGAAGCTGCAAAGATCTTCAACGTCTCTCGCGCAACACTCCAACGCAGAATGAACAATCAACCAACACGTCAAGAATCACGCGTCGACAAACATAAACTTGATGCAATTGAAGAGCGAACGCTTGTCCAATATGTTATTGATCAAGATGTACGAGGATTTCCCCTACGACTCTCTGGGTTGGAAGATATGGCGAACCTCTTACTGGCGTCGCGAGATGGCAAGCCAGTGGGTAAGCACTGGGCTCGACGCTTTGTGGACATGCAACCCAGCCTGAAAACCAGGTTTGATCGTCCCTACGATTATCAGAGGGCTCTCTGCGAAGATCCAGAGATTATTGGGAACTGGTTTAGGCTCCTCCGCAATATGATGGCCAAGTACCGGATCATTGACGAGAACCTCTACAACTGCGACGAGACCGGCTTTATGATGGGCATAATCACCGCGTCGATGGTTATTACACGCTCCGACAAGGTTGGAAAGCCTAAATCTATTCAGCCTGGCAACCGGGAATGGGCAACAGCTATTGAATGTATCAATGCAAGCGGCTGGAGTATCCCGCCGTTTGTCATCGTTCAGGGCGCCTACCACCTTGCAAGCTGGACCACAGAGTCAGGTTTCCCCCCCTCCTGGGTGATTACACCTACTCTGAATGGATGGACCGATAATAAGACTGGCCTTGAGTGGATTCAGCACTTCAATAAGCATACGAAACCCAAGAGAGAGGCGGATTACCGGATGTTGATACTTGATGGCCACGAGAGCCATATGTCCGCCGAATTCAACCACTACTGCAAGGAGAACAAGATTATCCCTATCAGTATGCCTCCGCACTCTTCTCATTTGGTCCAGCCACTGGATGTCGCGTTATTTCGGCCTCTGAAGCACGCATATGGCGAGGAAATTAACGACTTCGTCCGGGCTTCTATTAACCACATCACCAAAAGCGAGTTCTTCATCGCGTTCAAGGCAGCCCACGACAAGACTTTTACGGAGGACAACATCAAGGCTGCATTCAGGGGAGCTGGAGTAGTGCCTTGGGACCCGGATTCTGTTATTTCTAAGCTTGATGTCCGCATCAGAACTCCAGTGCTATCCGTCCCTGTTTCTCCCCAGCAATGGGAGTCTCAAACACCCTCTAATGCACAACAAACCATTAAGCAATCAGCTTACATCAAAGGCAGGATCTCCACCCATCAGGGTAGCTCCCCTACACCAATTATAGAGGCTGTTCACCAGCTATCCAAGGGTTCACAGGCAATGGCACACAAGATCATAATTATGGAGGATCGGATCCGTACACTTGAGAAGGCTAATATAGCACTCGCTAAACGCCGGAGAGCCAAAAGAACGCGAGTACAGCTTGGAGGGGCACTTAGTATTGAGGAATCCCAATCAATAATTGATGAAAAGGAAAAGGGGAAGCGGCCAGCTGCTCAAATGGCTGGTGGCGCGGAGGAGGAGGTCCGCGGCGGACCGAGCAAACGACGCTGTGGCAACTGCGGCGAGACTGGGCACAATGCAAGAACGTGTGAAAAGGAGGAAGAAGGGTCTAGTGGATCGGATTCTAACTGTATTATAGCAAATCCAGCGTAGTTGGCACCAGTTGGTGCCAATATATGTGTGTTGGTGGTCCGCGGCGGACCGCGATTTTAAAGGCGAAGTTGGCACCATTTGGTGCAAAGTGTGTATTTCCCACCAAAAGTCAGCCTGTTTGGACCAGCACTGCAACCACGCCAACCACTTAAAATTGACAAAATCAATTAGAAATAAGCAATTCGGACCAATTGGCACCAATTGGTGCCAATTTTTAATTGACTTGCTTGCACCAATATAGTACTAGGGTTGGCTGAAGTTGGCGGAAATAGCAAAAGTGGCTCACGACCTGATATGGCTCACCACCTGGTAAACCACGTTACACCGAAATTGAATACACTTTTCTTACATAATATACTGCGATAGTGCGAACGCACGAGACCGTGTAAAGATAAAATCGATATCGTGGTTGTGCCGCAAACCCATAGCCATAGTTTGATTAAACTTGTTCACCATAGTATGATTTCGCTTGAGGTGTACAACACCATGCTTATCGATGGTGCCCGCAATTACGTCGTAATTCGCTTAGATCACGTGACGACTTATCCCCCGCAAAACGCAGCCCGTGAAATCGTATGCGCGACGCCTGATAAGTGCATTTGATAACTCCCCCTCGACTTATCAAGGTCTCCAGCCTACCCAGCCCAGAAAAACACCACGTAGAAGGCCCCGATCGGCCGAGATGGCCGCGGACGACTCGTACACGGCCGCGGACGAGCGCGCCCGTGCCGCCCGGAGGGCGGGCCTCCAGGCGAAGAAGGACGAACAGCCGGCGAACACGGCGCGGAGTTACGCGGCGAAGCAGCGGGAGTGGAAGGCGCGTCCCCCGGCCGGCCCCCCTTCCCCCCCCTTCCGCCCCTTTTTAAGTAGGGCCCCCTAGGCGGCTAACAGACGAATACCTATAGGCCTGGTGCCATACACCCCGGGCTGCAGCAGACGGCTCGCTCTATAGCTGGCCCGACGGCGAGCTCGTAACGCCGGACAAGCTGGCGGCGTGGCTCAAAGAGGATATTCTCTCACGACGCGTAGCGCCGCCGCGGAAGAAGCCACGGGCGCGGGGTAGGGGTAAGGGCAAAGGCGAGGCCGTACAGCTACGGCAACAGCTCGAACAGGAGCAGCTCGAGGCCGCGGCCCTGGCAGAGGCCGAAAGCCTAGCCGAAGCCCTGGAGGTTCCCCTGGCCGAGGCCGCCGAGCTGCTCGCGGACGACCGCGAGGGCTACGTGCCACCCACGGCCCTTGCGCCGGCTGCAGTAGACCTTACCGAGGGACCCCTGCTTATGAGGGGCACTATCGACGCCTATATCGCGGCCGTTATCGAGCTCTGGCGGCTCCAGGTGGCCCACGGCAACTCGAATACGGAGAACCCCCGGGGCGCCGCCGTACGAGGCTTCCTTGAGCAACGGGGCCGGCAGCGGGGGAAGCACGACCGTGCCTCGTTTAAAGACCGCGGAGCCGACGGGATCCAGGCCGGCTATTCCCCCGATGAATGGCTCCGGATCCAGGATCTCCTTCTCAGCGGGGCCGCGTATACGCCGCAAAATCTCCGTACGCGAGTCGACCTCCTCTTCGGCCACTACTACCTCTTACGAGGGGAGAACCGCCGTAAGATGGAGCTTGCAGACCTATCCCTACTCGACTATCCGCCTTCGGAAGGCCCGACCCCCTGTGGCTGCCTCGTCAGCCTTTTACGAGACGGCAAGCTAAATAAGACGGCGAGGAAGGAGTTTATGGGCGCCCTCCGGCATAAGGACCCCTTATTCTGTACGCAGGGGGCCCTAGCACAGCTCTTCTTCTGGCGCTGGCACGTCGCCGGCGAGCCGCCCCCGTCCTTCCGGCGCCGTCAGGACTGGTATCGGATCAAGGTCCTCGTCGGACGGGACCGCGAGCAGGAGCTCTCGTACCCGACGCAGCTACAAGAGACCTGGCGTATCTTCGGCGCTGCCGGCCTTATCGCGTCGAAGAAGACACACCTCCCGCGCAGGGTAGGCGCCCAGGACGCGGAGACCCACGGCACGTCGCTCGCCCAGATCTCGCAGGCCGGCCGCTGGAACCAGAGCGTGCTCTGCCAGGCCTATCTTACGCACCTACCGCGCCAGTTCATGCGTATCGTCGCTGGCTTCTCGGCGTCCCCGGGGGACTACTTCCTCGCGCGTGCGGCCCACGAACCCCCGTACGTCTTACAAAAGCAGCTCTGGCCGTGGATCGAGGAGTGGGAGCCCCGCTTTGAGGCACGCGCGCGCCGGCAATGCTGGGCAGAAGGCGGCCTCGACGACGACGACCTAGCCGCCGATGGCTTCCTTAAGCTGATGCGGCGCCTGCGCATAGTACTCTTACAGGACCTGGCTGTCTTACAGCCCCGCTACCCGTCGCTACCCTTCTTCGCCTACGCCCCTTTTAACGGGCCCGAGTGGGACGAGTTCGCCGTCGCCGTGCGGTCCGACGCGGTAGGGGCTACGGAGCCGTTAAGCCTGCTCGTACAACGCGCGCTGCCGGAGCTAAGCGGCGTCTTAGAGAGCACGCGCGA
>JAJTUP010000173.1:0-45988 GCA_021399435.1 Diaporthe sp. PMI_573 | reverse complement strand
TAGGCTTTTTTCTTCTCTTTTTTATATCTAGAGGATAAACTAATAAATTTTAGAAAAAGTTAGTGTTTTAAGGGCTAATTGTTACCACTCAGTAATAAGTATATTAAACATTAGTATACTAAATAATAATAATTATAGCGTAGATATTACCTATTAAAACGGCTTAAAAGCATGTAGCGACGGTAATAATAATCTACCTTTTCCTACTTTACTATTAGAGATTGCTAAGTAATTATTAATTAGTGTTAGTTGAGTATAATAACGAGTAATTACTTAAAGGGTAACCGAAAGGCTTGTTCTGAAGGTTGATAGATTGAATGGTCAGGTAGCAGTAGGGTGCCTGGAGGTCTTGGTGGGACGCTTGAGAGTGGTTCGGACAACTTTGTATTGAATTCGAGTGGGCTTCTGTCAGCCCTCCTCACACACCCTCCGACATTGTCTCAACCCTTGGCACGCTGCGGGTGGCTCTGGTGTAGGAATGGAGGGGCCGGAAAATTCGGCCCCCAGACCCACTCTCTTCAGCCATGAATAACTAGCCAACCCTAACCCTGACAGTAACAAAACTAAATATAGATAAACTTCAGAAATCAGGCTATCTAACAAACTAGGTTACACGCTTTTTGGGTAAGAAATAAGGGTAATGCAGAGGTACAAAGTTAGGGTCTTAAAACAGCCTAAAAAATCGACTCACGGCCACCAAACTCATCTGCCAGCGTACACGCCACATAGGCACTTAGTCGAAAAAAGCGCCAAGTCTAGGGTAACTCCCTACGTGAAGTCTAGGGTAACTCCCTACGTGAAGTCTAGGGTAACCCCTTACGTGCAGCCCACATACGCGTTTCCGTTTAACATTATAGGCTGCCTTAAATGTAATAAAGAACTTAGACTTGGTAATATAGTTAATAGAGGCCTAGATAAATAAGTTAATCTCATTGCTATATATATGCTTTAATGGTAAGTATAATATAATATCTAATAGCTAGAGTAGATAAGATAAATATAGTAGTATGCTGATAAGGATAATGCTATACTCTTTATAGTATTACTTAAACTCTACTAATATATAGCTTTTATAGCTATTAAGGATAAGTATTTAGTATATACCCTTTGTCTACTGCTTTGTATATTTATTAAAGTACTAAATCTATTTAAGACTAGTTATATTATCTGTCTACTCATTTAGAGTAGGCTTAATGATCTAGCTTAGTAGAAAGCCTAACTCTATTGTCTAGTTAGCAAGATAGTAGACGCCTTAGATAATTATAAACGGTAAAATACACTAGCTCTTTACATTAATATATTTAATAATTGTTGCCTATTCCCGATTTCCAGGCTATATAGACTTGGCCTTACCATATCTATCAGCATATATAATAACTATTAACGCGACTATTATATTTATTATAAAGCCTGTCTCATTAAAGTTATATAGGTTGTTGTCTATAATGCTATACTTAGCTATTATATTATAGAGTAGGCAGAACTAGTTTCTAATAACCTCTAGATCTTTGCAGAGGGCCCTCTAATAGTTATAAGGCTAATTAAACTTAGTCTTCAAGCTTGGTTATACATCTATAAAGCATTGTACCTAGTTCTTACCAACTAGTTTACTGTCTTATAATACCAGCAGGAGGTTAGCTATATCTTCTATACTAGAAAGTTGTATTAGAAATCCTTATATATCTTACTTAATAATATATCGGATAAGTATTTGCTTTTTGACTAGATCGAGTTTATATAGTTAGATGTATAATTCTTTACAATATAGTTGGTTGTTTATTCTATCGTATAGGGTAGAATCAGAGATATTAAAAATACGTATAGCCTAAGCTATTTTTAAGGATTTCTTTTAATTTTTCTTAGAGTTTTTAATTACTTAACATATTAATTGGATTTTCTCTTCTTTTGAGTAGATTAGTATTATAATTATTAATTTCTAGCGTATTAAATATTTAAGTAGGTAGAGTGATGCAAGACTAACGCAAAAAATGGAGATATAATCTATACTAAAAACAAAGCCGCCTACCCAAACTTTAAGTTTTCAGACTGGCACTATACTACTATTACAACTCTAAATTAACCGAATTAATTGAAAATAAGCAATTAAGACCAGTTGGCACTAATTAGTGCCAAATTTAATTGACTATTTGGCCCTATATGGGTGCTGGGGTTGGCTAAAGTTGGTAGAAGTGGTAAAAAATCCCGGGCATATAATAATCCCGGCTAACTAGTAGACCACGTTATTTATATTCTTTAAACTATTATTTTAATATAATTAGATAGCCTTCTAAAGTTTACTTAAATTAGCCGCAATAATATAATCTAAGTTACTACTCTGGCTGCCTATATTTCTATAAGTATTACTAAGAAATTTGCCTTTTTTAACAAAATATACCTATTGCTAATTGCTAAACTTAATTGTCTCCTATAATAACTTTACAGCTACTTTTAATCTTAAATATCTATAAATATTATACCTAAAATTATTATATTTTAATAAAATTATATTGCTTAACTAGTTGTTAAAATATATAATAGACCTAATATATTATAATACCTCCTAAGTATATATTACTTAGGAAAGTATTTTATTACTATACTTAAACTTTCCCTACTTTTATTACTAGGCAACTATCTTTTAAAATAGTAGAATATATTTAAGGCGGCTAAGCTTTTATTTATAGCTAGTTATTTATATATTATTATCCTTCTTACTAACCCAATCTAGCCATATCTATACCTTGTCGTCTAACTATTAAATAAGGCTATAGATAATTATTATCTTAATTATATAGTCTCTCTTATAAGTTAGTAGTAAAGATATTAATATTTATTAACAGTAGCGACTTTTAGATATATTCTTAATCTTTTAGTCTTATTGCCTAAGGCTTTATTTCTTATAGTATTATATCTCTCTTAACTGCTTCTTTAGAAAGTATTTAGCATACTACCTCTCTTGTTTTAATTTATATTCTATAATGGCTACCTTAATTTAATTTGGAGATATAAGCCTATTAGGAAACTTAGACTATAACTGGTCTTAAAATATAGCTAGATTAAGTAGAGGTGTTGGCTACTATAGAGTTTTAAACTATATAATCTTATATATACTTAGCTTCTAGGCAGCTAGCTCTTTAAACCTATTTAGGATCTTAAGGGTCTAGGTCTCTTAATCTCTACTAGGTTGGTCTTTTATAAAAGATATTATTATATAACGTAATGACCCTAACCCTGGTCTTAATATATCCTGTAATTCTACTAACTAGTATTATAGGGCTGGCGTTGTGGCATTTAATCCAGGTTGTCCAGGCCACCCAAACGGGTTCTCTTACTGTTAGGTGCGTTAGTTTATAATATATAGTTTAAAGGAAAGACATCTTTTTATTATTTGTTAAGTAGGTATAATTAAGCGAGATAGCCTATAAAAATTATTACTCCTATATCTACTTAATTTGCTGCTTTATATACTAGAAGATGCCTGTAATGTTGCCTTTATTATTAATAGTTTAATAATACTAGCAGCCCTTCTTTTTAATCCAGTCTAGTAATACTTAGGTAGGTATATAAATGCCCTGTTTCTCTCTTTAGAAGTCTACAAGCTAATTCTTTATAGTATTTGGCCCTAGCAGTATACCTAGGTACTCTTAGCGTAGCACTACTTTAAGTTTCTTTGGCTTGGCGAGAGACAGGTTTGTAACTATACGGGCGAGAAGATTGTAATAATCTTTTGTTAACTTTACCCAGCCATGCTTAGCTTTTAGCACCTCCTAAGGGCTGTAATAAATATATATGCCCTCCTGGATTATAAGCTTCTACTTGCTAGATGTTGCCCTCGTCTTATAAGCCATCACTTTCTATTGGCAGTTATTTTTAATTGTAGAGATATTATTTATTGTTGCGGTTAAGGGTTGCACAGCACCTTTGTGGCACTCTAGATCTACCTGTATAGGTTCTAACCTTCTGGCATCTGTTAGAAATCCAGCAGATTTTATAGCTTTATTTAAATCAGACTCAAGGTTCTTATAGGTGTTATATCCACCCTGAAAAAGTTTGAGGAAGTTAGGAGGGTTGCAAAGTACTGGGCAATAATGATTTGTAGTGGTAATATTAGCGTCCCATTTATAACAATTAACCTGCCACTACGCCTTGAGACCTGAGTAATCAGGTAGCTATGCCATTGCTGCAACGCTAAAAAATCGATATCTAAGCGACTAGGGGTTCTTTTTGATGCAAAAACGATTGATTCTGATAAGAATTTAATTGATGCAGCAAAGCGTTGATTGAGGGTCGTTGTTTGGAAGTTAGCAACGATGGAGGCGTTGCAAAGCGTTGAGTGGTGTAGCTACAAAAAGTACTATTCGGGTAGGGAGGTGTGGTTGCGGGTGGGTCAAATAAACGCTTCTGATTGGCTGCAGCCCTGGGCTGGGGGCCGTATATGTGTACTATCCGATTGCGTACGTGTAAATATCCGTTTTCCTCTCGAATATACTTGTATAGTCATCCAGCTAGTTGTAATTTACACTTGTTTGGACCGTTACACTTAACTACTGGCCGCATGGTTACCAAGAGCCGCAATAGACTAGATGCTAGTACAATTAGGCTTTATCAAACACTATAGAGTTAGTTATACACTAGTTTAATTAGGTTGCTAGATAGGATTCTAATAGACAAGTAATAAAATAACTAAGGCATGGATGCAACCCACTAATTACCATTATTGGACGAAGTAGGTTTCCATTCCACAAATTCTACAATATGGATCCATTTCCACCCATTCCACATCAAAGTCATTAGTCAGCATCTATATCCACGCCACATTCACAAATGTGTCGTGGAGTGTCGTGGATATGAACCCTGTCAGCAGCAGCTGGGCCTCTGCCTCAATATCATCAACGAGTTTGACACAGTGCTCGCAATAGTCCAATCAGTCCGTCTAAACTCCCCAGACTGCCCATTTAGTCCGTCCGACTTGGTCAGACTAGACCAACAGTCTAGCTGAGATGCCCAGACTGGACTATTAGTCCGTCTGTCGCCTTTAGACCAAACTAGTAATCTGGGGTACCGCAACAGCTCCTTGGGAGCACATTGGCTTCTCGGCGGGATGGCTTTGCAATATCGGTTACGAGGTGCTTTCGATTTGGATCGCCAAACTTCGGTACAGGGAGGGGCAATATCATCCTGGGGTCTACAGAGCAAGCTTGATGTACTCCTTGTGGCTGGTTACCAATGGCGAGTCAAGTCTCGCTAAGCCTGTGTCCTTCTATGACCTTCTCTGTCAAACCCGACCATTCGAAGCGACAGATTCGAGAGACAAGGTATTCGCTCTGGTCGGAATTCCCACGGCGGACGCAGATCCTGAGGGAGGTTACTTCTTCGTCGAGCCTGACTATACAAGACCCACTGACGAAGTCTTCATGGACGTTGCGAAGAGGATCTTAGCTGGGAATTCGGCTAGCTTTCACCTCCTCGGAGCTGTTCAGCATGACACTGTTAACATCAGAATCCCTGGAGTTCTCAGAATCCCCGGACTTGACCAGCATCACCCTTACGGCGGCAAGCCCACAGCAAGCCTCCCATCGTGGGTCCCAAACTGGACCGTGTTCCGCTCCAGGTCTCTCGTCCCAAGCGCACGTTACGACCACGGGCCACTCCTTGCATCGAGACGAGTGAGAACGGACGGATCAGCCCTGCTAGTCTCGGGCGTTATTGTTGACGCTGTAACATATGTGGGACACCTGACCTCGAGGGAACGCCTGTCGAGACTATGCTTCTACTTATCATATGCCTGGGAGAAGATAGCCAAGCTCCTCGATGTCGATCCTGGAGGCGGCGACATGGCCGAAGCTTTCTGCTGGACTATCACCGCGGGAAACAACTGGCTTGGGCAGCGCGTGACGGACGCCGATCGCGCACAGCACATCGCGGATTACGAAGCCTTTCGGAAGCAACATTGTGCGGAACTCAGCTTTCCTGTCCTGGAGATACCGCAGGAGACCATTCGGCCGGTAAAACCAGATGCCCGTCGGTACTATGAGGCTCTCTGCCATGCCTGCAGTAATCGCTGTATGTTTATCACCAAGAAGGGGTATATTGGCCTTGGGCCGGGCTCTATGCAGCAAGGATCAGAGATTTGTCTTCTCAGTGGTGCCGAGCTACCTATGATCCTGGAGAAATGTCAGCCTAAGCTACCGGTATCGAACTTGCGTGGTTGGACAATGAAGGATATCCATGGTAATCCTGGACCCAGTGAAGAGGTCATGGCCACACTTAACGATATAGGCTTGCCGCCAGGTTATGTTGATCACGAAAGGCTTGAGGATCCCGACCCTGGCTTCACTGTGGTTGGCGAGAGCTATGTCCATGGGATCATGGAGGGACAGATTGAGAGCAGCGACTCGAATTGCACATTGGAAGATATTCGACTGGTCTAGGGCGCAATTAAAAGTTTTTTCTTGCGGCATGGTCAGCTTGCTTTCACTTTTATTTCTGCCCCTAGGATCTATTGTACTCAGACTCATTTGCGTTGGCTGATCCGGAAACTGCGGAGCATTGGGTTGAGTTATCCCATGTCTGAGCTACAATGGGAATTGGTGACCCCGATGGCGCTTTCATCAGGGGATTGAGTCTGCTGACGTACACATTGACAAGACGTCGACAGATAGCACTGCCAATGAAGCAAAAAGGATGATTAGACAGGCAGGCTCTATAAGCTTCGAAGAAGGCGTTTGGTATAGCCTGGTTTCGTCTCAAGTTGGAAAAAAACTTAGCATGTAGCTCGAGTTCAGCCAAAGCGCGCTGGTCGCAATGTCGAGTCTCTTTAACGACGGGGCACAGTCATCCTAGCCCAATCCTTCTGACGCATGCTCTAATAATAAAATGCTAGTCTGTATCGTGGTTGTCTGTCTTGGTCGTTCGTACTTGCTCTCAGTCTAGTCCATCGTTAGGTTGCCGCGAACACGCGGTGGCCGACAGTCCGAGATGTGGGTTGACGGCGTCTTGTGGAAGGACATACTAAGCTCCTACTCCGAGCGAAAAGAGCCCACAATAGCGAGGACCTATAATAAAGATCACACGTACAAGGAATTGCGCCATAGTTACTCAGACTGAACTTCTTTGAAGCAGGAAAGCTGCCTACGGCCTAGAAGAATGGGATCCATCAAACATAAGATTGTAGCTATTGCAACGCGCCGAAGTCCAGTTTGGCCTGCCTGCCTTACTGAATGAAAACCTTCGTTTTGGAACCCTCCAAGGAGATGTCGGTTCCCTTTAGTACACCAACACCAAATCTCTCCCACACCTTGGTATGGCCGTCCTCCATTATCACGGTGCCGATGATGAGGACAAAGTGGGCCCGGTCTCCGTCCCTAGACACTCTCTTGCTTCTCCCAACGATGACACACTTCAAGATGCCATCAGCAGCACGGCGTACTTTGTCGGAGTCTGGCTCGTCTAGAATCACTCGTCTGGGCCCCTCTTGATCACCAACTATCAAGATCGTTGCGGGGTTGGTGAAGTCCCACGCGACGGCCTCGATTCTGGGAATCCCTCCTTTGTTCTTGTCCTCGTCCTCGGGATCACTGCCGCCGCCAGCCCTGTACGGCGAAATCACGTCCTCTTCCCATTTGACGGTCCCGTAGGGGACCTCCAAATAGTTGATGCCACCCATGTATGCCATCCATGACCAAGACGGGACTTTTTGGCCGTGAAACACGGTGATGCGTTCGAGCGACTTACCCGAGCGCTTCCAAAGCAAGCCGCGATGGAGATATATATTGAAGATGCCGAGACCGCCCATAGTGTTGAATGTTCGGGTAAGACGCGTCTCAAGACCCTTGATAGCGGCTGGACGGTCTCCGGGGAAGGTGATTTGGAGGTTGGAGAAGCGCTCATACAGGCCTTGGTACAGTTCCATTTTCATACCCTTGACAAATGCGTCGACGGAGTGAGGGAAGTCCGAGTCACCCAGGAACGAGGCTCGTTGGCTAAATATCTGATATTAGTCGTGTAAAAAAGAAAGAAAGAAATGGTGGATCAACTTACTTGTCCATCTTGGTCAGAGTTTCACACCTCACACCTCGCCCACATTCCCAGTAAGACTGTGTACCGGAGAAGTAGATAGTCCTCCTCGACAGGGTTCGTTCCTGTAAGACCCAGGCCCTCTTGCTCAATTCGCTCTCATCGACGTCAAGGTGGAAGTCGTTGACCGCTTCGCAGAGGTAATACAAGGCGCCATTGTCGCCTGGCAGCTTGGCGGTCACGCACTGACGGCTGGGCCGGGGTTTTAAGAACCCGTCGGTGGTGCCGCTGGAGCAGATCGCAGAGACAGTGACGTAGGCTGAGCTGAAGACTTTTTCCATGAGTTTGGACTCGGTGTTCCAGTCTTCCGGGTCATCCTGGATGATACACAGAGAATCGATCCAGAGGTACCTCACGCCGAGGTTGCGTGTAACTTGCACGGCATCGTGGAAGGTTCTGGGCAGATCCGAGACGCGTATAACTTGCTTGAACTGCATGATATTGTGGGTGTATGTGCAGAATGTCCCGTGCAGCTCCGGCGATCCCCATCGGTGCGACAGGGCAAGGTAGCGTTTTGAACTCTTGTCGCAAGTGCTTTTCTCGACAAGTCGGATGGATCCAGAGTCGGCTCCTCCGACGTCCAGAAGACGGGTAGGAACGAAGCCGAGATCTTGTGGAAAGCATGGATGGGACATGTCGCAAAGAGAAATCCACTTCCTTAAGATCATCGTATGCGTAGGGCTTACAGCCCCAGGGAGCTTGGGGAGGCCAGTTTGGATGCCGTACTTAGCAAGCGAGACAGCCCCTAGACCATGTCAACAGACTCCAGGCTCATTAATTGCAAACACTGCTTCAGATGTAGTTGGAGGAACGGACCTGGAAATGTATAGAGAGACACAATCGGTTGCCGTCGCGGGTCGCCAAAAGTTATGTATGACTTCACCCTGAAAAAGTAAATCATTTCGTCCATTCGGTCGATACGGTCTTTCATGCACTGGAGTAAGAGACGGCACAAGACACACGTGAATGCTTTGTCAGTCAGCCCATCCAGTGTGTCCGAGAAGCTGCAAGTTAGTGTCCAAAGCCGCATGGCGTCGCAGCGGTGACACAGGTCCGAAGGGGTTGTGCTGGGAATGAGGTCGGTGGTCCAGTCTATCTCGTTGGCAGGAAACTCGGTGTCCGCATCGTACGCCCAATTGTCATCGAGCTACGAGATAGTCAACATTGCAACCCAAGTCGACAGCATGCTATGGTATGCTCACCGGCTGTAAGATCATGATTAGTATAACTATATTAGCATTCTCAAATGAGGGTGCCCAGTTAGAAGTCGCAGAAATGATTCGAAAGAACATACCGCCTAGAGCGATCGTGCGAAGTAAGTTTCTTCTGTTGTTGTCAATGCTAGCTGAAGGTATGGGACCATTGACTCACGAACTGCGCGTTAGGACATGGCCCAATGTCAGTCCAAAATGTTCTGCCAAATGGTCGAGTGCTGGACGATCGGGGCTTACTCTCTACCAGATCACGAACGACCAGTCGTGTTAGTGGAACGGTTTGCGCCGATTCTTTTGCTTAGGGGCTGTGTCGGCGAAGCACACTTACATACTACGGCACCAAGAAAGTCAGTCAAGGCATCACCCGGAAGCTGAACTGAAGAAACCACGGGAACCATAGTATATTCTTACCTCCTATTCGAGCGAAAGAGACCAAAGTAAGCAATCAGCGGCGAAAAATCTTCCATTTTCTGGGGCAGATCCATACATTCTGCAGCGCATTTTCTTTAGTATAGTCCTGCTCAAGATTGTAACATTTAGATACCGTTCCCTAACGGCGACGTCTGCGTACCCCAAGACTCTCTAGCCACGAAACCCTTGACCCCGCGGATGACCTCCCGCTGGTCGCCGCTCCGCTCACACCACTTGCACTGAGTTCCACTCCAAGTCTTGACTGTTCAGGCCTTGGGGTAGTGGACGGCTGAATGGTCTCGGAGCCGTCTAGGGCTGCGCTCGGAATCTTGAATGAGTTCTTTTTCTGGAGTATTTTGACGAATTCATTGACCATCGTGTCGCTTGTCATGCGGACACCGGGGCTCGACTCCGAGGCATTCATCGTCAATGTGCGATTGGCGCCCGTCATGGGCTGAGGGACGCTGAGCGTCTCTGCTTTTTTGCCAACAGGGGCTTTCGTGTTGACGAGATGGAGATGGGGAACCAGCATATGCTTGTCGATGATGTCGACGAGGCTGCCAAGTGGATTACCCTCACCTTGGAAAGACCGCCGGTTGCGCAGGCTTTTGATTTTGTTTACCACGTCAAGGTGGAGCCTGGCGTCAATGACGCGTCTATAATCCTTCTCGTCATAGATTAGCTCGTAAAACCTCCCACGGAATGGAGCCAAGCCCCTATGGAACTCATTCAGACCGTTCTGGCCCTCGACAAGCCAGACGAGGAATTGTAGGCATATGCAACCCATGGACCAGACGTCGTAGCGGCGCGAAGTGCGCTCGTTGCTCTGGATCTCGGCTTCGGGCGGTTCGTACGCCACCGTGGACCCTTTAGGACCGGCGGTCTTCTGGCTGCGCAGATGTGTGGCCAAGTTGTGCATCTTGGAAAGACCCGCATCGGCGATGACCAACGTGCACGGGTCTTCATCGGACTTAATGCCGCTGTTTGGGAAGCAGAGTATGTTCTCCGGTTTCAAGTCGCCGTGCAGAATCACTAGGTCATGCAGCAGCGTGATGGCGTGAGCGACGCCGTGCAGTTGAGTAAAGACCCACTGAAGGTATGGTGGTGCCAGTCTCTTTTTCAGGTCAAACGGGTCAACCTCGTTGGTTTTCTCCCAATAGTCGCGGAGACTTCCGAGTTCAGCCCAGGGGAATAGAAAGTAATGATCTCTGCTGGTGCGATAGCTGGCAACCGTCCGGATCAGGTGACGATCATCGAGCGACTTCATGACTTTGAGAACGTTTGCCTCGAGCTGATACGAGATCTCAAATTCATGGTCGGTTTGAATCTCGGCGCGAATGAGCTTCTTTTCTGCCACCCACGGGTGGCCTCCGTCAGCGCTGACGAGCATCTGGTTCTATATTGGGCAAAGCCAGCCAGTCAGACAGTCAGTATGTGAGAAACCGATGAACATTTTATGCATGCCCTGTAGTTCCATCTTGGTAGTGATGTTTCCATGGGCCGGCCATTGTTGAACGTCAATTTGTGCAGCCAGAAAGATGACTCACATCGTTTTGAGATAGGTGGTTACCGTCTATCCGGCGTTTCGTCACGGAGCTGAAATTTCCAGTCTTGGGCTTGAAGTGAGGAGGCCAAAACGGCATTCGGGCTTTGTCATGAAACTTGTAGATGAATTGAGCCTCGTTGAATACAGGCGCGATGAAAAACCATTGGTGTACGTCGCAAAAGTTGATGCGATCCTGCAAGCCCCAGGGCTTAAAGGTACGGTTCACCTTGCCAGCAGCAACGAGAAAAGCTTGTTCGGCCTCCTGGGCCTCTCGTTGCGCGGCCTGAGCATCCTTTTTGGCCTTTTCAAGCCTGGTCGCGTCGGCGCCAACCGGGTTCCTTCTCGCTATGCTTTCTAAATCCGAAGTCTTTTGGTTTGCGAGCTTGACGGCTTCATCGGCTAGATCCAAACGTGCTTGGGCCGGGAACGAGAACACATGTCCTTTTTCCCTCACCACCGGTAGCAGTGAGTCATCAAGCTCGTTCTCAAAGAAGTGTACGATGAGACGTCCCACCTGTGAGAAAACGAGCGTTGCATAGACCTTGGGCGCCTTGTCGCAGATGAATCTCACAACGACGTCGGGGTTGAGGTCCTTGCTGAGGTGGTTGACTACGTCGGCCCTTAGTCCGGCGTTGGGGTCGTTGAAAAGAACTTTCAGGCTGTTCTCTGGTACGAAAGCCGTCTCAGTTCCGTCGCGATCTTTGGCGAGATTGTGGATCTTGCCGAATAGGGATGTGTTGTCTGACTCGACCTCAATCAACGTGGACTCAAGTTGTTTGCTGGGTTCAAAAGACTCCGTGCCTTCATGCTCTACTAAGATAGTGGGCACCTGGGTTGGAGTGACGTCGGGCATTTTGGTGGATAATGATTCAAAGGACGTTGTTTTTTGCCCTACAGAGCAGCTAATGTGCACCTTGAAAACAAGCTAGTGCAAGACTTGTTTCGAAGAGCGCAATATTTCCCAAAAGAGAACAATAGCTCATTCATTACTCTCACAGATATATAAAAAGGAAGGTAGGGTAGGCTGGATTGAGGTGGGGGAGACAGCACAGGACGAGGGATTCAAGCCACCAGCAGGCTGCAGGACAGATAGCCCGCCACTGGTTTCTTTCGAGGCTGTGCGACCCTCTGTGACCCCCCTCCCTCGTTCTCCCCCTTTTGTCCCTATAATATTCACCGGCGAAGCAAGAAAACAATCTCGTCTGGGCGCCTCGCTTCGGGTGCGGACCAATGGTGATCCATAGCTCCTGCTTTCTCTAGTGCTAGACGGGGACTACCGGGCTGTGCGGCTAATATCTTCGCGCTCCATGTAACGATAGACGAGGTGGCGCCATCCAATTGGGTAGATAATGTGCAAGCTGACAGCCTCATACATGATGCACATGCAAGCCCAAGTACGTGCAGCAAATGGCGTCGTCAGGACCACACGACGGATGGTTGCACGACCTAGGATATCAGTAAGCAACATTATGCCGCATACTTCGTATTGAGGAACCGGTTTGGCTGCTGCTTCTCGTGGATCACCTAGGTAGGCACTCTTTCGATATCGGATCTTGGCCCAGCGGCGGGGTCAGTTGCTAGGGCACCCGTTTTCTCAGAACTACGTGATAGTTCAGGTTACGACCATTTGCAAATGTGCTTCATATGTCCGTAAACCAATTGAAAACATTCACCGCCATGACGAGTTCGGACCGAGATCGAAACGAAGAGGCCATACAGAAGGCCCGGACCACGCCGCGCAGAATATTCATTTTCTGCGATGGAACGTGGCAGGACGGTGTAAACAGCGGGCATGCCCCGACCAACATCGCAACTCTCGCGCGATGCATTGAGCCTATCGCCAACGACGGATACATTCAAATGTCATATTACGACAGCGGTGTTGGCAACGTCACGAGTAAGCCGGCTCAGTACATCGACGGCGCAACCGGAAGAGGCATGTTACTCTAACATGTTCTAATCAATGTTTAATGTCTTTATAGCTGACTTGGCAACACTGTTCGGCCTCACATAGGCATCTCCGATAAAATCAGGAACGCGTATAGTTTCCTGTCGCACAACTACAACTTTACCGGCTCCGATTCTGACACGGAGATCTACCTATTTGGCTTCTCGCGCGGCGCATTTGCCGTCCAGTGCCTTGCCTCGCTCATCAGCAAGACAGGACTGCTGAGAAGCAAACAGCTGTACTACCTTCGCGGCCTCTTCGTCCTCTGGTCAAATCAGGAATTCAAGCCTTGGCTTAGGGGCGGCAGTACGGAGAGCTTTGTTGCAGCTGAGCTGGACCGCGCGGTGGCCGACCTCAAGCCAGTGCTCCGAAGAGTCAAGATCAAGGCCCTGGTTGTGTACGACACGGTGAGCTCGCTGGGCCTGCCGAACCCCTTCACAGCGCGTCCCTTGTCCTTCGTGGGCAAGCAGGTCCCAAAGATGGTGCAATTTGCCTTCCAGGCTCTGGCGCTTGACGAGAGACGCGCAGCTTTTCAGCCAGTCTTATGGGAGTCGGCGGAGGAGGACAGTGGCAACGTCGCTCCGGTCGTCAAGCAGTGCTGGTTTCTGGGCGGCCATGGCGACATTGGCGGTAACGGAGATGCTGCATTGGGGGCCGTGACGTTGCTGTGGGTGATTGGGCTTCTACGGCACCATACAAAGGTTACATTTGACGATCGCGAGATCGTCCGCCATCTCAAGCACCGGCTGCTGGAGTGGGAAGTCCGGATTCCCAAGCTGCTCGGGACTTTCAGGGACAAGTCGAAGCTGTCCACTACTTCAAGCTCAGGTAGGTTAGGGACTTCGCGTGCAACATACCCGCACATTGTTCAGAGAGGAAGCTGATTTCCAACTCCCAAAACCACAGGCAAGATCACAGACCCCGAGATATACTGGTGGATCTTGGGGATCAAGAGCCGACGGTCGTTTCTAGACTTTGCCCTGCGTAATCCCACCGACAATATGTCAATTCACTTCACGGTTCGTCTCTCCATGGCTGCAAAGAGAAACAGGTGCAGACTATTAGAGGCATGTGAGACAAAGCTCTTCACAGCGGTTGACAGCGCGGCTACCGGGGGCGAATGTGTCTCGGAAGACGCCCCGAGCTCGCTGATGAGGTGGTGCCTGCCCGGCAAGGAAACAGGGGCGCTTGAGGATGTCGTCCCCCTCCATGAGAGGGTACTCTTGGAGACATGGACAAAGATTGGCACAGCTGACCCGTCCATTCAGCTGAACACGACGGACAGGACTGAATTCATCGAGCGACGGAGGCACATCAACGAGAAAATCGAGAATGGGGTCGACGTTCTTGACGTGGATCGGAATTTGTTTGCAACTTTCCTCAGCAAAGACATGCCGTTCACTAACCACACTGAACCACCCTCACCTTTGAAGAAGTGGCAACCGCCAAAGTAACAAATAGCTATTCAGTCACAGTGTTGGTCAAGTCACTCGGAAATACTCGGTTGGTGACCCTACTGTTGTTCTCAGTCAAGAAGAATCGGCTTAGATACAATCGAGACAAACCCCCTCACCATCAGAACAACATGCATGCTACCCACCCATCTCAGACTAAACCTGGTCCCCAAAAGTGCAGAAAGTAACTCCGAAGTACAAATGCACGCATATCTTCGTCTTCAACCAAATGTGCAATTTTTTGCCTACTCAGAGCGCGCATTCAGCCGACAGCTGTCGTCCCGCCTATCACTGTCCGACTCTTCACACCCTCAGCCCTCGAAAGGGAAGGCCCTCAGCCCCATTCAAGTCCATTGGCACAGAGCCGTAGTCCTTGTGATGCTTTCTCGCCTCCGCCCCAGTCCCCCTCTTTATGACGTTTTCCACACATCTGCCAATGTCCCCTCCATCTTGCACAACTACCACATAACCATCATCTCCATGATGGCCACAGATCAGGTCAATCTATACGATGTGGTGGTTCTCGAGCAGACTGAATGCCCGGGCGATCTCGGCGGTGGATCTTATCTGTCACCGAGTGTGCTGGAGCAGTACGTCACAGAGCCGCAGATCAAGTCTGTCTGCCGGGACGAAGGTTGGCGGGAAGACTTGTCCGTCATTATCTACCAGTCTGCCCGCAAGATCTTCGCCATTCTTCACCTTATCAACCAAGTGGAGATCCTCAACCATATTGTCGATTGTGGTCTTCGAGATGAGCACTTGCCTCTCTCGCTAAGCCCGGAAAAGGCCAGCTTGATATCGCGTAAGGGAGAGGTGACGGAGCTCTCTTTTCGGCCCTTCGGCGACCCTCCCGTCAAGCGCAAATTCACCCACGCATTGGTTCAGTTTGTCGAAAAGCAATGGACGTTCATCCCGTTCATCTTTGACGATAGTGGTGAGCACTATAAGTGTGATCCAAAGCGTGTCATGCCGTTTCTGTCCAGAAAATCTCTGGGCAGGGCTATTGGCACGGAGGATCCAGACTGTGACAGATGGGTCTTTGACTGCACCATTGACGCGGAGCTTTTCTGTACGGTCGATGATATGGCGCAGCCGTTGCAGGATATTGCTGAGGTAGAATATAGTTTGGCATTTACACACCCCTGACCACTTTCCCAGGGCCTTGTGCGTGCGCTCGAGCAGTAACACTGACGCGCCCACCCAACAGTTGCAGAAACGTGGAAAACGAGTGGCCGTGAAGAAACTGGCAGGTCCTCGAGCCTTTGAACAAGAGATCACGGCACTACGACTCACACGGAAGAAGAATCACACCAGTTTGATCAGGTTTCTCAGCTCGTGGGAGAAATCCGACCACTACTACATCCTTCTCCCTTTCGCCGAGGGGGGCACCCTGAGAGACTTCTGCGCGAACAACGGCCCCACGATCATCCCTCGAGACCATGAGTTCATCCGTAAGTCGCTGGTCCAGCTCCTCCAGCTCATAGATGGCATCCGAATCATCCACCAAGACAACCTAAGGCACGGGGACCTCAAGCCCGAGAACATTTTCCACTTCACCGACCACCCCGGACAGCTTGGCACCTTCGTGATCGCCGACCTCGGCATCTCCAGGCAGCACCACATTGAGACCGGCCTGCGCTACTCCAAAACCACGACGAATTCCAGCACGCCTGTGTACCAGGCACCCGAGGTCGAGATCGACGCGTTAAGGGACAAGCCGCTCCGCCGGAGATACGACGTCTGGTCCGTGGGCTGTATCCTCCTAGAATACATCATTTGGCTACTCTGGGACAACGACGCCATCAGAGCCTTTAACGAAGCCCGAGGGAAGCTCGCTTTTTACAGCACCAAGAAAGACGAAGCCGACAACCAGATTGCTGTCGACCATGCGAAGGTGGCGGAGGTCATCGGCGTGCTCCGGGACGACCCTCGCTGCGGAAAGGGCACAGCTCTGCGCGATCTAGTCGACCACGTGCAGCGGGGGATGCTGGTTGTGGACAGGGACAAGCGGTACGACGCGGAGGAACTCCACGATGCCGTGAGCCAGATTGTGGGCAAGGCATCGGGAACCGGGAAAGGGGAGGGGGACGCGTACGTGCTGCCCCCTGAAGCCAAGGTGCCGGCGGTGCGGCCCGAAATCTTCCAGTGGAAGGGGGAATATGGAAGCGAAACATCGTGAGCAGGCTTTTCTTGCCCGAGAAGACCCCCAGATGGTGACGTCTTTTTCATCTACAATGGATCTAGGCGCATTAAATTACTATCCCGCATTGACACGCTGGTCACGACGACGACGAGAACAACAACGACGTCGCATTCCTCCACTTTGTCGTGGAACGACTCCATCGAGGTTATCAAGAACGCGCGCCGGGTCCAGACAGCCCACGGCGATGCGGTGACGGCGTCGTCTCGGGCTCTAGACGACACCGGGAGGCCCGTCGCGCCAAGGAAAGCGCCGACATGGAATGGGTTCTTGCGGTCGAGGAGAGGCGAGCTGCCACGACAGGGTATCGACGGCGGCGAGGTTGGTGCCGCCAGGAGTGAGAAAGTGCACTCTAAGCTACGGATGTGGCTGCAGGTGTGGACGCGGATTGCTGCGAGGAATAGGACTATAGCTACCTAAGTACCTAATGGGGCTTTTGGGCGAATCATGAGTGATGATATACATGGGTACGGCTGCCAGCCCTGGGCTGCAGCCAACCAGAGCCCGTTGTTGGCCCCACTTACAACCTTATCTCACCACCCCTATAGTGCTTTTTGCAGCTATAGCTGTCAGATGTGACGGGTGCTTTGGGTTAGGTGCCTGAGGTATTAATGGTTGAATCATGACAAAACCAGCCCCCTTACGGGTGGGGTGGCTTTGGCCACACTGTGTTTTTTATCAACTGTTTATTGGTCTGTCTGCTGTCTGCTCAACCTTCCGACTGCTCTTCCCTGAGCTTATGTATAAAGTCGACAACGGCTTTGTACATCTGCTCGTGCTTTTCCTCCGGCGAGACCTTAAATCCTGCCTGTTTTCTCTCACTCTTTAATATCTTTCCAATCTTTTTAAAAAGATCTGGGTATCTGACAATAAAGTAATATATCCAGAATAGTAGAAGCTCTGTAATATTACTATTGTTATAGTAATAATTGCTGCTATAGTAATAATAGCTGTTGTGGTTATTACTAAAAACGTTACTTTATTTGTAAAAGCGGATGTGGTGCTGCCCCCGCCGGGTTTGGCGGCCCTCCCGTTTGGGCCTAGGCTGGGTGCGGGCTCTGCTGGCGCCGCTCCCCATTGGCCCGCCCGTCAAGTTACCTCTTGGCTGGCAGCATAAATACGGCCCTCCTCCCTTCCTCCGCCTCCTTATTCACACCCTTCCTGTCCCCTGCCAGCGCTGAGCGTTGACAGGTTTGTTGCTTGCCTTCCGCCAAACGACCGCACTGTTCTAGTTGCCGCCCCTTTCCAGCCCTTTGCAGCCCCGTGCATCCTCGTCGCACCGTGGCGTCGCCCGCGCATCCCACACCCCTGGATCTCTCTTCTACCGCTTCCTGTCTGGATTTCGCGACTCCGTTAGACGCCTTTAGCCTGCCCTCGATTACGAGCCGGCTCGACCTGACTGGAAATCCACTCTGAGAACATTTCTGCGCCCGGTGACGAGCGACCACCACGGAATTCACACTATACCAATCATCACCACGGCAACTCCATCACTTCCCACATAATTCCCCCTTTTCTACCAAGCCATGTCCTCGAAAGATTCTTCCGTTCGTCCGTGAGGCGCAACTGCGTGTCTGCCCTGTGCGATCCTTGCTGGGGACGTAACGCTGCCTGGTCCAGCTACAAAAATGCCGCAGTCAGGGACACATTGATACGAAGACGACAGTAGGAGGCCTCCCCCCCCCCAGCATACCTTAGTTCTGCCTAAGGTGTTTCTCCCGCGGGGAAGGTGCCTTGTTGGCTATAGTTGGACCTGGCTTCTGGTTTAGCTACATCGGGTTATACAAGGAGCCGTCACACTAGTACTAGGGTAGCCATTTGGTTTAACCAGTGCTCATATAGTTCAGGATGTAGCCGTGAGGGCGGCTAGGAGCAGCTCAGGACGAGGTCGCGGAGATGTGACCATGACGGGATAATACAATTAGGATTAGCCTCGGGCAGCACCTGGACGGTATCGAAAAAAGGCAAGGCAGGCGAAGAAAGGCAAGGCAGGCGAAGAAAGGCAAGGCAGGTCCGATAACGATGATGCCATGCATCAAGTGGCAGCCTATAACCCTGTGCGGACATGGAGGATGATCCATGCCCGTCTTAGCTCGTTAAGGCAGATATGAAGCTCTTATTAGCATCACCGTAAACCATGCCCCTGCGTTAGAGCCCTATAGTCTACGGCGTTTCCGCAGATAACTCAGCATAGCTTAGCTGATATAATATAAGCCCACATCATTACCTATTGCATAAGCCGGTCTCTCTCCCTTGCTATCCTGTGTCTGATACCACTAATGAAGAGATGGTATTTCGCTTATATGCATTTGACTCTGCCTCCCAACCCATCCTGGATTCTTGCCTTCTGAATTAGTAGTTACATAGTTGGCTAAGATGCGAGGCTATAGTGCTATACTCTGGTAGTCTCTGACAACCATAGAGGAGAGGCTGTTACCGAATATGTTTCCTCTCTGTAATTGATGGTATTAACAAAGTGGGACATAGGACTAGGCTCTTTGCTATTGAGCTATCGCAGCTACTCTCCCTCGCCATGTATATAAAGGTCCCTCCTCCCGCCGGCCGTGTTCAGGGCGGGCTACTACGTATTAAACGCTCGTTACAAGAGCTGGCTCGATCTTTTGTCTCTTCCGCAGTTCACCTGTCCCCGCGCTTGCAATAAGATGGCAAACATCTCTCTTGATACTCAGCTCTTTTTTCGTCCTTCCCCGCTGCCCGGCGGGGAGCTTATGAGCCAAAGTCTTTGCCCTTGGGAAGGCGTCCCAATCGCCTCGCCTGGAGGCCAAAAAAGGCTGCGACAAGACGCGTACAACAGCCAGCGCGGTTCTCCGGCACCCCCTATAGCCAATGTGATTGAGATATCTAGCGATAGTGAGTCCGATTACAGCGATTTTGGCGAGGGT
Organism: Diaporthe sp. PMI_573; assembly: GCA_021399435.1. NCBI lineage: Eukaryota > Fungi > Ascomycota > Sordariomycetes > Diaporthales > Diaporthaceae > Diaporthe > Diaporthe sp. PMI_573. The sequence goes on along the minus strand of JAJTUP010000173.1, from coordinate 26,236 downwards.
CGATCCTACAAATTAATCCTGCAGGTCGACGAGCTCTGCCGCACGCCCGTGATAAGAGCGGACAGCATTGCTGATACTAGTTCATAGATATATCTCCATGCTTTCTTTAGTAACATGTTATACTGACATTGCTGAATAGGTAAGAGCTTTCATTCTTCCTATAGTGGTAGTAGCTTGAGAGAGTTAGCAGTAATTAAGATGGTTAGCTTGGGCAACTAGAACCCTGAGCTGCTGCTAATTGCCTCTATCTATCTTAACCTTGTCATTAATTGTAGCCTAGACGGCTCAAAAATCCCACCTTCCGCTAGTCTGAGCTATGTAATAACGTTACGTTAATTATAATAGCCTAGCATAGTAGATGCTGTAGCTTGTGTATTACCTCCTTTACCTTAGATTCTATCCTTACCTATACCTTTAGAGGCTGGTTTAATATATAGTGTAGAGGATCTATCTAGAGTCTTCATTGCTTAAGATACTAATAATGCTAATAATACTAATCTTTAAGATGTAGTAACCTAACCTAATATAGAAATAGTTGGCTTGTATAAGTTTGGGTTAGACTACGATTCTTAGTCTTACGTATTATCTAGAGATATGTTTTACCTATATAAGAGTCTGTTAAATACCAACTTAGCCTCTTGGGCTAAGAAATGGGATAAGAAGTACTCATTCTTGCCTTAGGCACCCTAAAGCTACTTATGCCATTATTCTTAGCTCAGCTAGTAGCGGGCATGCATCCCTAAGGGCCTCCTAGTAGGCTCTGCTACAGCAAAGCTATGGTAGCTGCCTAGTTTGGTAAGAGCTGTGCAGCAAGATAAGCCGGGCTTATAAGATAGCATATCCGAGGCGGAATAGATGTTCTCTTCTTAAGAAACCACTTATAGTAAGGCTGCTATGAAAATAGCCTACGTAATATGGCTGGATGCAGAGTTTTTACCTTTGCCTGGTTTAAAGCATACTACTTCACCTTGCCTATAGATAGAAATTGGGATTAATTAAGTCAAGCGACCCCCCTTCCGCCTACCCCCCGCTTCCGCCCACATTTTCCACCAAAACACTCACTTTTTAAAATACAATATCGCTACCAGTTTAATTATAGCAGTATTTAAATTCAATATACGTATAGCTTATTAAATAAATATACTTAAAAAATATTTTACCGTGGAAATTAAAATTCTAATACTACTATATAGGTCTTTAAAGTTAAAGAAGAAGATTTACATAGAATTCCTTAGTAATAGAAAATCTTAAGTTTCGTTATTCTATAACTAGTTAAATTTAGGTAAATATTTTTTTAATATTTAATAAAGTCTATTAAAAGTTATATTAGAAGTATATATCTATAAGTCATTTATATAGTAAAATATATTAAAGTTTAAGTCTTTCTAAGAAATATTTGTTAGGGAAAATATACTTTTAGATATAAAATATTAATAAAAATATTTATAGTTATAAGGATATAGGTTTCTAAGTATAGTTTATATGGAGATTCTAAAAAAAATATTATCTGAAATTCTACTAAATTATTTACAAAAGTAGTATAATTTATAGCTATTATTATTATTTTTCTTTTTAATATTTCTATATGAAGCTAATAGTAAGATTTTATATTATATTTTTATAGACTTATATCTATATCTTAAATATCTAAATTTAAAACTGTATATTCTAATCTCTTATAATAATAAAGATATAGGTCTTAATATATATAGAGTTTAAGGATATACAATCTAATGTATAGCCATATAGAAAGTAGATAGGATATTGAAAATTTATATGTAGATTAATATTAAATGGTTATATGAGTATATTTAATCTTAGAAGTATATACCTTAAAGTCGTGGAGATATAAGTGTCTAAAAAGTGGGTGTTTTGGTGGAAAATGTGGGCGGAAGCGGGGGGTAGGCGGAAGGGGGGTCGCTTGACTTAAGATAGTAAGATAGCTCTTATCTTAGTGAGCAGAGGTGATCATAATAATTAAGCCTCCTCGCCTCCTAGTAAGCGGAATGGGTCTTTAAGGAGTCTAGTAGCCCGCTACGGTATCTGCGATTGCGTTGGCTCTTTTGGCGTCTATGGTGATAATGTTGATGCTGATAGTATGCAGCAACCTCTTATAAACAAGGGTAAACTCCCATAATGGTGCAAATGGCGTAGAGTGAGCTCTTAATATAAGAAAGGGCTTTATTAATAAGTTATAGAGGATACTTATAGTTCTTCTAAGGATAGTAGTAATGACTGGGTTGCTTGACTACTAAGGTGGTGCAGAGTAGACCCCCTAGACCCTACCTATATGATAGCTGCTGGTTAGCAGACTAGTTCTTAATCTAAGAATACTAAGTTATATTAAGTTTAGACTTAAACTTTAAAGGTAGTTAAAGCATTATCTATAAAGTTTGCAGAATGGTTATCTAAGATAGTAGATGTTATAAAAGTGAGAGTAGATAGTGCAACGATGTTTCAGCTATGGTTTAAGCAATACCTCTACTACTTAAAATACAAACCTGCAGTGTTTAGCAACCCAGATTCTGGTTATACGTTTAATCTGCCGGCTATATAGCGCAACCTAGTGCTAGCTTGTATTCTCAATAGTAAATTAAATCCTGCTAAGAATCATCTATATCTACTAATAGAAAATAATATCCAGGCTCTGCTATTAATGAAATCTAGAGTAAAGTATAAGATTAGGAAGATTATAGAGTGCAGAAGATGTGGAAGAGGCTGGTAAGTTTAGGTAAAATGGGTGCACTATGAAGAATTGACCTGGGAACTATGGAAGAATTTCCTCAGGATAGTTGCGCTAGCCGCCTTTGAAGCGCAGCATGGGCTACCCTGACTTGTTGCTTTGCGGGATATAGATGGGTTATGTGTATAAGGCTTTGGGGTTGCTATGTTTTGTTGTCTATTAGTAGCTGCATTTGGCAACTGTTCTGGATAATAATATTAATCATCCTATCCTGTAGATATTTTAATTTCACTATCTTATAGATTGTTGGCTGGAATTAGAGTTGTTGTCTTTATAATCTCCAATAGCATTCATAGCCCTGCTCAACTATAAATCATAAGGCAGATTGAAAAGAAATGGCAGGACTCTGCCTCGAAATCATTCCTGTATAGATATGAGCTGTAAATAACCTGATTTCTTGCGGCGCGTATATAACGCCAACTTTAACATTGCAAGCAATGCAAGACTTAACTATCCCTAACGCGGACATTGGAAGAACGTGAGATGGCCGAGCATGCCGCCAACCTGTAGACATTGACCTCAAGTATGGTGTGGTTATAGTTATTAACCTGTGGTTGTTGGTAGGTTCGACCCGACCCGATTGACTATAGCAGTTTCAGCTAAGCACTGATTAAAGTTGCGAAGGACATTGGAACAAGTTACATGTTGCTGCTGCTATTGTCCAGCATGGTGCAGTCGTTTTGGCTTGCATTCCACCGGTTGAGCAGTACGTACCTTTTTCTGCCGGTCAGTACGTACCTTTTTCTGCCGGTCAGTACGTACCTTTTTCTGCCGGGCAACAAGTACCTTTTTCTGCCGGTTAGTACGTATCTTTTCTGCTGCCAGCAAGTCCCTTTTGTGCTACTCTCCTGTCCTGCATAGCAGTCGCGCGGCTTGTTCTGTCTCCCTGGGTTTCAAGCCGCTGGTTGCTGGAATTAAAACTAGTTGAATTCGATTACCATTTCCTTAAATTATAAGCCAAAATGTAAAATCTAATGAATAACAGTTGGCCAGATTGCATAGTCTTCCAGTGGCCTTAAGGGTGGATTATTTGCTAGTTAGAATAGCGATCTTTCTGATTTAGGTCTTCATTATAAGTTGTTACATTAACAAATAACGGCTTTGAGTTCTGCGGTATATAGCCTTATTGTTATCCCTGTGCTATTAAAAGAATACATCCCAGAGACAGTCTAAAAGTAGACTATTTAAACTAGGCTTGTATAAAATCCACTCCGTCGCTTTACTATACCATTTTAGCAGTTCGTTGCTTTACACTCTTCACTCAACCTCCCAATACAGCGCCTACATCCTTTCCCCTGCGATTGTCTCTTAACAGTCGACTTTTAACTACAAAATCTATTCGCCCAGACTTCATCCCATTCTATATCACTCATTTTCCCACCTCTTTATCTTATCACTCAGGCTAAAAACTACCCCAAAATGCTGCTATATGCTTTTCCCCCAAGAGGACGGGTACTGTTTAGAAGGGATTAATGCAGCTTATAACCATAGCTAACCGTTCTAATAGTAATATATAATCAGATTATAAGCAAGCAAGCATTCTCTTTCAAGCAGCATTTTTATTTCTTTATAGTCCAGTAGTCCCTAGTATGCAGATATTACTTCCAGGACGACGCCCCTTAAGCCCCGATCAATATCAATGGTTGAGGTATAAACCTCGCCAACTGCATTAAAGAAGTCATTAGTGTCCCGATATTAAAGCACAAGAATCTTAAATTTACTTAAGGCAAGGCCCTTGAGACTACCAATTATATATTTCTCAGGAAGCATATAGACTTTGGCATAAAGAAGGTCGGATAATCTTATGTCATTATTTTAAGACCGGTTAGAAGATTGGCGTAAACAGTCGGGAGCTTGATTCTCTAACAACTGAGAAAGCTGGTTGATATCATTTAAATGTCAATAGTCGAGGTGGTACAAGTATTAAATTATCATCATCTCGACGACAGAAGATTCATTATCGGGAAGGGAAATTACGCTAAAGGAAGTTTCCTGTAAGGAAGTTTGCATTAGCGTGCAAAGCCTTGACAATATAGACCAATATAAATACTTTGAAAGAGTGCCGGCACGCGGCAGCCAAGAAGTCAGAACGGGGACAGACAATAGCACGATACACGCGGTACTCCTTGGCTGTAGAAGAAATAGTAAGATCCGAGTATAACCCGGTAGAGTAGAGGCTTGTAGAGATTTAGACTAGTAAAGTTGCGATACAGGAGGGATACTTGCGTCTCCAGGGACCTATAGAGGTCTTACTGTAGCTGAGCGACACATGTCGGGTTTAACTTAAATGGCAGCAGGGGCAGAAGTCGACCCGCAAACTAGGCAGTCGGGCTCTTAGGGCTGGAAAAGTTCTGGGAAGGCATGCCAGGCAGAGTAAGACAAGTCAAATATGGCATCCTTCTACAAGGACTATAGGATAGTAATCAGTCGTTTAGTCGAGAAGCCGGGGCCCAGAGATTGTACTAGTAGACAAGAGATGCAATAGGTTTTCGCTGGCGCAGCCGTACGTTATCAAAGTTAAAGAAGAAGGCTCTGCAATCAAGATCGCGATAGACTTTAATTCTTTCAGACCTGGAGGATTCTGCGTATATGCTACGATTCTGGTTGTTTGGGCATGGCATCATCTGCTGTCAGAGCCTGGCTTCCAACTCGACGTGCTTACTTGCTTCATCAGGTTGAAACCATTTCCACGGCTGCACATACCAGGTGGGGTTTTGGCTAGTAACACTAGCTTGGTTGATGCCGGGATCTGCCGAGCGGCTGGCTCTCCACTTATCCAACTACCATAAAGGGTGGGCTTAATCACATTTAGGCGCATACTATAAACATTCGCAACCCTGATATTTAATAGCATTTAATGAATCCCTTCTTCTAGTTCCTTTTGCTACTCCTCACTGCTTGCATCTTGGCAGATTACTTACTTATGTCCTCCTAGCAGTAGTACACCAAGTAGTAGCTCTCCTCACACTAAAAGCCCAACTTTAATGCTAAACTTCACAATTAACGTAGATACAAAGCTAACCTAGTTAGTTCCTAGCATAAGTACAAACGACCTTTAAACTCTAGCTCTACCCCTAGCTCTTAACAGTACAAGGCTATAATTAGGGCTAATGTAATGCTGAGGACTCCTCTAATATCAGATACAGTGGGCTAGCTACCCCTCACAACCCAGTACAAGCACGAATCCTAGTAGTAAAGTAGTAGCAGGATATCTAATGTAGTAAAAAACCTAGTAATAACTTAGGTGGAGTAGTATTACTTAAGAAGAGACGTATAAATAAGACCTTAATAAGAGATACTAAGCATCAGCTATAGCCTAGACATCAGGACTCACGGCATAATAATTAGGGGCCCATAGCACCGACATTTAAAGCACGGTCGTATTATAGAGACTAGGTCCCTCAACGCTTGCTAGCAAATCTAATCTGGGTTCTTCAAACTTAAGACTCTGACACCTAGGAGGCTGGATACTGAGGGATCCGGAAGCCAAGGACTGCCGTTGAACCCTGCTGTGATGAACCAACACAATGGCACCAAGGGGACCCGTTTGGGTGACCCAGACAACCCAGATCAGATGCCACAACGCCAGCCTCGCGGCACTAGTTGGCAGAATCACGGGTTATGCTAAGACCAGGGTTAGGGTCTAGGACCTACCTACAAGAGTAGACCGACAGGACTGTTGGCGGTCTTATCGACTATAGGGGAGGACCGTAACAATCACTCGCAGTTCCAGCAGTCTAACACTAGGACAGATAAAGAGTCAGAATATATAAGGACATGGTTATTACTATAGTAGATAGCTTTTATAGAATAGACTCTTTAGTCGTTAATCTAAATATTTAGTCTAATAACTAGATAGCCTTACAGCTAATGATTATACTTAAAGAATTATTATATCTTATACTATATAGTTAAGTATTACCTCTACGCTATACTGTTAATATAAACTCTATAGGTTACCTACTAAACCCTATAAAGGTTTAGTGTAATTATTATATTTTAACAACTCTTGTTTAGTATAGCTATATAGTTACCTACTATATAATATTAATAATATAATAGTACCTTAGACTCCTACTGCCTTTTAAGTTACCCAGACTAAAGCTAACCCTATTAAGGAAATAGGTAAATAGATTAGCTAACTATAGTAGGAGATTATACATCTCTATATATTCTAGCAAGCCAAGGCTTTTAAGATAAACAAGCCTAGCCCCTATAAGGGAGATAAGAAAACCCTCTAAGGATTCCTTATATAGTGCTATGCCTACTTTAAATATAACTATCTCTAGTTTGAAATTTATTATAATAAGATTATTTTTACTAGATATTGCCTTAAAGGAAATATACTTGTATAGTTTAAACCAACCCTAAGGGACTATCTGGAGAATGACGAAAAAGACTGGGATAATAATACTAAGAAAATCTTTAAGACTTTTAACTACTTTAAGCAGGCTCTTAAAGATACTTTCAGAGACCCAGACAAAGATAGAACTGCCGAAAGACAACTTATATAGCTTAGACAGATTAGGTTAACATTAATCTATATAGCCTACTTTAAGCAACTCACCACCTATATTAGTTGGGGAGAAGATATACTTATAAGCTAGTTCTACAAGAGACTTAAGGAGGATGTTAAGAATAAAATCGCTAAGCTAGACTAACCTAACGACTTTACAAAATATATATCTATAGCTGTATACATTAATAACTGCCTCTTTAAATAAAGGCAGAAACAATAATATAAGATACCTAATAACTTGTAGAAGCCCTAAAACTAGCTTAATATAGGAAGGAAGTACTAATATAATAGTAGCTTTTATTATAACTATTAATCCTAATATTAACGAGAATATAATAGTATAGCTAGCGGAATCTATTTAGGCCCTATAGAACTTAATGTAGTATAATGAAAACCAACCAGCAAGGAATGCTATAATTGCGGAAAGCCTAGATACTTTGTAAGAAAATGTTGCTAGCCTAAAAAATAATAGAAGCCAGTCCCTAAAGGATAACAATAGATTAATATAATCTAATAATAAGAACTACCTAAGTAGTATAGCTGCTTATTTAATAAATAATGCCCGATATACCCGGAAGGTAGAACAAACTATATATGTTAACCCAGCCTCTATATAGAATGTCTAATCTACCCTAACAAATAGGAACCCGAAGATTTAGACAATCTACTACCTAACTCTAAGCAAGTAGCAGATGCTGATAAATAATATAGAACCTTTAATTAGAGCTTCTGTTTTAATGATCAGTGTATACTATATCTTTTAGAGAAAGAAGCCTCTGGATGATTTCTAAAGGAACCTTAATAGGAACAACAGTTAGCTATAGGAAGACAAGGACTATTGTATGATATAGTAATAAACAATAGTAACTCAGATTGTTTAAGCACTAAGTATGCTAGAGTAGGAAGCTTTTAGGACAATGCCCTAAAAGAAGGCAGTCTAGTATAGACTAACTAAGCAATAAAGGAAGAAGAATACCTAAATAGTAACCTCAAGAAATATTTAGGATATAGTATCTTAATCGCCCTAGATACTAGTATTACTAGGATTGCTATTATAGGAATCTAAATAGCTTAAATAGTTAGAGAACTTAACTAAACTTTAGAGAAACGAAGGATAGGCGATAAACTATACCTATAGCTAGAATACCTAGAATATTAGGAAATCTCTTAGGTCTCCTATATCTAGAATCTCTACTATATATACTTTAGGGAGAAGGCCTAATATAACTTATTTTCTTAATGCTTTAGTAAAGGACCTATTACTAGAGTCTATAAGAAGGATAAACTCTACTACTAAAAATCCAGCAAATATAACTAAAAAAAAGCCTATACTATGCTAAAGCTTAGCCCCAACCTACCACTAGAGTATCTGCAAAGATAACGATAAGCCTAAGACTATAGAATACCTAAATATTCCATCCATATAGAATATAAGCTTATAAGCTGGCACTATAACCAGTAGCAAAAGAAACACACTATATAAGCCTAGATTTAAGTATAGCAGGAATCGGGAAAGACAATAATTGCCTATAAAGAGACAATAGTTGATTATAGACTATAGGTCCCTATATACAATATAAACAACTACCTACATATATATTATACTTAAAGTAGAAATTAACAGAAGAATATATAGCATACTATTAGATAGTGGCGCTTAAAGCAACTTTATATTACCAAAAATTATTAATTGAGATAAGATTTTATAGTATTAGAAGGAAGACCCCTATAGACTTAATACTATAGAAGGTATAGAAGTAAGATATAGAAATAGAGTAATTAATATAGAGACTAATTATCTACTTGTCTTAATCTAAGGATACAAAACTTCTATAATTTTAGATATTATAGATATAGTATAATATAAACTAATCTTAAGACTTTTGTGGCTAAAGGCTACAAATTCCCAAATTAATTAGACTATTAGCTAGATCTTTTAAGATAATACTGTTCCCTAGAAAAAGGTTACAATTAACGGTATAGGATAGAGTTTAGTTACTAAGAATAGCAAGGAAACATACTTAAATAAACCTATAAATACCTCTAGAAGCAGTTAGAAAGAAACTTAGCTTTAGGAAAACAGAGAAGAATTAGACTACTTAAAGACCTTAAGAAAAGGCCGAAGTTAATTAATATATAGCATGATTTATAAATAAGAGATAAAGCAATACCTCCTCTATCTATACCAATATAGGGAATAAAGCGTACTAGCAAGATTTAAATAAATACTAAGAGAATACTATAAATTTAGAAAAGTATTTTAGGAGGAACTCAATATAGGAATCCTTAAATACAGTCAATAAGACTACAAGATCCCCATATAAAAGGAAGAGACACCAAGGTTTTACAAAATCTATAGACTTAATAAGGAAAAACTTAAGGCACTTAAAGAATACCTTAATAAAAACCTTAGAAAAGGATACATTTAACCTTTAAGATTACTAGCAAGATATTTAATCCTGTTTATACCTAAGAAAAACGGTAAGCTACAACTTTATATAGACTATTAATAACTTAATAATATTACTATTAAGAATTAGTATCTTCTACTACTTATTAAGAAACTATAAGACTAACTATAAGAAGTATAATAGTTTATAGCCCTTGACTTTAAAGAAGCCTATAACCTTATTTAAATAAAGAAAAGAGAAGAATAGAAAATAGTATTTTTGTTAAATGGGCTTTATACGTACGTACGTATCGTTAGACGATTGGGTTTGGTTGGTTGATTCTTGCTTATTCTTTTAACTAAGAGAGAAGGGAGACCTCCGTACGGTGGGTACAATATATATGCCCACGCCAAGGCGGTCTGCTTAGTCATCCCTTCAGTATCAAGGCTCAAGCATACGGCTGTGCTTGATGCTATTCCAATACTGGTAATCTTTTCTTTGTAAGTGCCGTATGCTTGTAGACTGGTTGTACGAGTAGGTTGAGCTGCTTGTATGTAATAGCTTTTCGGAGCTTCTAACGTGGGTAGGTTGTGCTGCCTTTTCCTTTATTTTCCATATAAATCAAGATTGCGCCGTATGTGTGTAAAACACTACCCTTTTCAAACCCTTCCCTTTTGTATAAAAAGAGCTTCTTGAGGAAGGGCTATGAGAGCTGCCTTCTGAAGGTAGTAACTTACTTACTTGAGTTTATTACACTAGTGGTAGGTGTACTAACTAATTGCTGGGATACTATATGCCTTCAAGGCTTTTGCCTGCTTCTCTTTCTTCGCTTCCCTTTCCTCTTCCCTTTTCAACATACGACACATACACCTACATACATACATACATATACTCTGCTATATATATCGTTGTATGTTTTTTGAATTAAACTTTAAACCAAAACTTCTTGACCTCTTTAAACAATAGCAAATGCCTAGCCTTACTTTAGCGGTATATTCGTTAATAACTTTAATGGGGTAAACTACCTGAATATCCTAACTTCCTCTACTGTAAATCGGGCCTTTCTGCTCGTAATATGTACTAGTATTTGTACTACCCTTCTTGCCTTAGCTATGCCTTATACTAACTAAGAGTCTAGGATAAAGAACGTGGTACTTGCTGTCTCCTGTTTATTGACATCACTGTATAGATAGCTAAGGGTGATATAATGTAGGAGGCCTGGGCTAAGATTATTTGCTGGGAGAGCTACTTTTATATAATCCTTATTTAATTGCGTAGAAATGTAGCTGGCTATTGCTCGTAAAAGTATGGTAACCGTTATGTAACTAAGTACTTTAAGCATTGCTTGTACCTTAATAGATTTTATAGGAGTGCTTATATAGAGTATGTATAGTAGTTATATAGAAATCGTTACGACTATTATGATAATAATTAGCTGTCTAATTTAAGTAATAAGGATTCTTTAGATAATAAAGAATCTAATGCTAAAGGTACCCTGAGCCCTAAGGTTAAATACAAGCCTGTAGTAATTAACCCATAGCATAATGCCTAGGTTATTAATTCTAGTTTTAAGTAGGTTAGGTTGTATGGTAGATCTTAGGTGGTAGGAAGTCGGGTTTTTTGTATAGTGGATTTTCTTTAATAGTAGGCTCTCTTCCTACTCTACTTATATAATGATTCTTTTTCGTATATTAAATCTAAACTTCTCTTAACTTAATTTCTATGTAATCCTGTTTTTATAAGATGTAAGCTTTTGTCTAAAGTGTCCCCTGTTTTTGCTTTCTCCCAGGCTATAGTAGTATTCTTAGCTGTTCTTATATAGCCTGACCCTGCCCTAGGTCTACCTTTAGTTGCTTTTCGTGCGGTTAAAGTATCCTGGCTATGTCCTAAGGTGTCCTGGCTCTGTCCTCGTATATCCTAAAGTATCCTGGCCGTATCCTTTATATATCCTGGGGCTGTCCTGGCTATGTCCTGGGCCTGTTTATTATATATCCTAGGCCTGTCCTATAGTCTTTTCTTCTTACTCTTTTTAGTCTATCCTTGTATAATTAAATTAGCTACCTCTTCTCCTGCCCCTTCTTATAAGTATATCTTTTCCTCTTCTTTTAATAGAGATAATAAGGGTCTTATTCTAGTTATATAGTCTAGTTGGGAGGATCCTAGCTTTTTAGCTAGAGGCCTGGGTTTAATTCCTAATATAACTCTAGACCTAAGTAGTCTCCATCTTTTTCCTCTATTCTTTTTAGTCCAGGTAATCTATATATACTTTAATCCTAATCTTTAGTCTATTGGTAGAAATAAGTTGCTCTAGTGTTAAATTTAGTGTCTTCTTTATATAAGTATCTGCTGGGTTGTCTTGGCTATTAATCCATTATACCTTGGAAATTTCTTTCCTCTTATATAATTTCCTGAGAGATATAATGTCTATTATAAGTCTCTTCTCGTCTATAGTTCCTAGCTTTACTAGGTATTTATATAGTAATTATAAATCTAAGTAGATTACTACTGGGATTCTTAGTATAGCTAAATAGTCCATAATTCTATTTATTGTTATACTAAGTACTATACTACTGTTAAATCTAGTTATCATATTATATAGCTTGCTTGCTAGTATACTCTGGGTTACCCTTTTATACTTGGTTGAGCTCTAGTGTATAATGTTTCTAAAGATCTTAAAATTGGTTTCTATATAGCTAGTTTCCGTAGCTAGTATAATAATAAATCTAAGTTGTAATATAAGGTCCTTGTTATTTATAAATAAGCTATCTATAAAGATATACATCTTCGTATAATCGAGTTTAAGTAGTATGTAGATTAGCCCTCTTTCAGGGTTTTTTATTTACTACCCTAGTTATATATTCAAGGTCTCCATGTCCTTTTCCTCAGGGTTCTTGACTTATATAGCTGTTAACAAGTCGTATAATACTTCTGGTTAATAGATTAAAGCTATGTATACTCCTCTTATACATTATGCAATATATTATTAGGGTACGTCCTCTTTGTCTGTATTAATTGTATAAAGCTGGTTTACTTAGCCTTTCTAAGTAAGGATAATGTTATCCCCATCCTTCTAAATTTATCTACTATTAAAGTTGATTAGGGTATTTTCCTCTAGAATTATCTTTAGCTTTATACGAAACCCTTTCTTCTAGAGTTCTTCTTCTTCTCTTTCTGAGAATCATGTAGTAGTAAAGATCAAGGTATCGTCTGTCTAAAGTCCTGCAATTCTAAAGGATTCTGGGCTGTCTATAGTAAATAGTAGGTATAGGTTATATGTAGAAACTAATATCTTTAGAGATTCAGTATAGTATATATAATAGGTCTTGTACTAGTAGAGGCTAGACTCTGTAAGGCTATATAATGGCTTCTTAATTAGGAGGACTGTATCTAGAGGGTATCTATCTTGTAGCTTTGCTGGTAGTTGTGTAATAATTGTCCTTGTAAGTAGGTTATGTAACTAAGTGTATACTTGAGTAATGTCTTAAAGCTCCCCCCTTGTACTAAAGTATAGTACAAGGGTTGGTCCTAAGGCTAGAATCATGTGCTGGCTCATCCGTTAAATTATAGGTACTTAAATAAGAATAATTTCTTTACCCTCATTACTATAGCCTTATATAACAAGTCTTGACTTTCGACTAGTCTAGTTGACTTGTTCTTAATCTCTTATACTATGTATGTCTTGTAGACTCTTAGTGCCTTATACACTATTAGGTTATATTATATAAAGTAAAAGACTTCTTTATTTGCTAGGGTATTAATTTCTATAGCGTCTGATTCTTTGTACCGGGCCCCTAGAGTAGTGATAATATTGTCTTGGTAAAGCTTGATAGCTAACTTGTAGTTGTCTCTCTCCTTTTGGGTAAAAAAGAGTCTTGGTAAGAATTGTATAGAGTGCTTTCTTAGTCTCCCTCTCTTCTTTGGTTAAATTTGCTCTAAAAGAGGTGGTTCTGAAAGGTTGTTGTCTAGTAGTTGTATAATTTTGTTAGATTGATAATAGGGTTTAATATATATTATATAAAACTGGGTTGGCTCGTTAACTATATTTATAGTAATTGTATATCCTTCGATCCCTTTAATTTTATATGGTCTGGTCTATCCCTTGTTCTCTCTCTAGACCATAACTTTACTTCTTAGTAGAAAAAAAAGTACTTTGTGTATATATGGGCCGTTCCTTGTATTAATTACCTGGTTAATATTAACTTCTATATAAATTCCTCTTAGTATTTTTATGGCCTTCTATACAGCTTCTGCCCTTTGTATAATATTAGGTAATAGTAGTAAGTCCTGGCTTATTTGTGGATATACTCTAAAAATAAGCAAAGTTAGTATAATACTGTTTAGATTAGTTATATCGTTTAAAGCTTTAATAGCCATTTAAAGAATGGTCTCCTCATTTATATAGTAGCTAATTTCTACCTTTAGAATATTGTATACTCTCCAGAGTAGTATATATACTCTCTTAATCTTGCTAATAGCCTAGTATGCTTCTACAGGTATCTCTTTACATAAGATACCTATAATCTCAGTACTATTCCTAAATTCTTCTAAAGTAAAATTAGTGCCTAGATCGTATATAATGTAGTTAGGCAGGCCTGTATAGGTATAGATCTAGCACCTATATAGGGTATTCTATATATCTCGTGTAGACAAGGAGCTAAGGAAAGTTGCTGCTTAAAAGCTTGTATCCATATTAATTATATATAGAATATTTTAGTTTCCTAGTTATATTACATCTATGATAATTTTGTAGTTAAAGTAGCTTTCGTCCCTAATAGAGAACTTGAATCTCTTTAGTACTAAGTTGTGTAATTAGTAATAATAGTAGAACTTCTAAATCTTCTCTAGAATAGCTTCTTCTACATCTATATGCCTAGTACTTCTCAGGAATTAATATAGCTTCTCTATATATAGGTATCTAAATCTTCTGTAAAGCCTTCTAAGCTGTACTTCTATGAAAAATAAAACTGCTTCTATATAGCTAATGTTAAAAAATAAGTAACCCTATTTATATACTATAGGGATTGTTATACTATTACTTTATATAATAATGTTTTATATATTATTAAAGTAGGCTCCTAGTCTATCTATATCGTGTAGAGAGAAAAGAAATGGGGTAGAGATATCTAAAATGTAGTATTTAACTTATCTAATAGAGTTGTTTATTAGGATTATACTAATAAATGAAATTGCCTTACTTAGGCCAAACTTTACTAATGCTTTTCCAGGTATCTAAAATACCTTCATATAAGGGTTCTCATAAAAATAGGCTAGTACCTAAGGCTTCCCTACTATAGAGAATCTGGTAGCTCTAGTATCCTATAGTTCTCCCTGGTAGATAATGCTGTATAAGTCCTATAGTATAAATTAGCTTGCTTCTATTGTCTTAGGTACTAAAAAGATGTCTTTACCTATTATGTAATAATAGAAAGATAAGTCTATAAAGTATGCTAACTAGGTCTTACTTTTAGAGTCTTGGCTATTGTTTAATTCTACTTCCACAGGGTTCTCTCCCTTATAGTTAAGTAGGTAGAATGTAAAGTCGTTATATGGAGGGTCTTGTTTTAGTATCTTATAGGCCTAAAGGTATTAGTCTTTTACACGTTTCCTTTTTAATTCTGGGTAATTAGTTGACTAGCATCCTTTCTTCTTATATATAAAGTATTTCTGCTTCTAGCTTATATAGTTAAAGCCATAAGGTTTGCAGCTTAACTATCTATAGGGTCTCTAACTTGGCTATCCTATTAGGTTTGTTATATAATATAGTACTATCTGTTTAGGAAATCGATTATTATTATATAATAGCTTCTAATGGTTTTTTAAAGTTTAAAATATACTATTAGTCTATAAAGTTAATATCTATAGAACTATTGTATATATAAAATTACTATATAGGTTCCTAGTCTATAGCTACTTAGAGGGAGGCTTTAAGGTCTAAAAATAGTACCTTATATATAGGTTTCTACTAAATTAGGGCAGCTTCTAGCTCTAAAACTCCTTAGTAGACTCTAGTTACTATTATATGTAGTAGAACCTCTTTCTGGTATCCTTCTCTAAGTGCTTATTATATAAGCTATAGCTTGTTAATAAGAGTTTCTAGAATCTCTACTAGTATCTTGTCAGGGTTCTCTCTTCTTAGTTATATAAAAGAAAGAGTCATCTAGTCTATTTAATAGACATTATAGTTAATATTTGTATTAAAATAGATATCTAGTAAAGTATAGATCTTATCCTATCTCTTCTTTAGCCCTATATAATAGAGATAGAAGTCTTCTACATAACTAGAAAGAATGTCTAGAAAGACTATATAGTACTAGTCCTCTTTAATTTAAAGTCTTCTATAGTGGCTAATAAAAATCCGTACTTTATTATATAAGAGGTCGTATAGTTATCTAGTATAGTTTCTATCTTTTCTCCACCCTTTTTAAAAGATAGCCACTATCTAGGCATCAACTAAACTATTATGTATAATCTACTTAGATGGTAGATTATACACTAGGTTCCTAGTATATAAAGAGTGTTTAGTAACCTCTATATAAAAGGGTTGTAGAAAATTATTCACCTCTTATATAAATCTTATCCTAGAGGAAATTTATCATACACCTTGTATATTAGCTATTTATTCTTATATAGATCTTAAATTTACCCAAAGGCCTAGTAGAAGTCATTTATTAACTCGTAAGGCTTCTGATTATATTTATATAGCTAATAGCTAGTTATTAACTTATAGGGTTTCAATACTTAGTTATTAGTCTTTAATTATTTCTTAGATTTATATAGCTAGTTAGGGTTATTATCTTCCTAGTTTAAAAATTACTAAGATTCGTTCTAAATAACTTTACATAAATAATATTAAGATTCCTTTAGCCTCTAATATCTATAGGAATTCTCTAGTAAATATATAATAAACTTATTTAAATTAGTAGGCTATTTATCTATTAAAATCTTTATACAAGATATATTAGAGGTTATTTTTACTTAAGTTAAGATAGATAATATCTATTAATACTCACGTAAAGTAGGTTATTAATTCCCTTACTAATGGGCTATCTTGTATATTAACTATACTATCCCATTACTTAAAGTCTACTACTCTCCTCTACATATTTAGTAGGATATTGCTTTTCTTACTAATTTCCTTATATGTATAAGAAATAGTATCTACCTAATAGCTACCCTCTACTACAGGTTATTCTAGTATATTATTATTAGACAATATTATATTAGTCTTATCATAGGTCTTAGTTAGTTTTAGGTTTCAGCTTATACAAAAACATATACTACTTCGTCTTTCTCGTACAAGTCGTAACTATTACTTGGTTCTGCTCTAACAGGTAACAATAATAGTCTCTTCCTCGTACAAGGGTTAATAAATTAGTCGTCTAGAGGTCTCTATATCTAGTTCTGCTCTAGCAGGCAATAATATAGAGTTTTAAGAGATAGTACAAGAGCCTAAATACCTGGTTCTGCTCTAGCAGGCAGCAACTTAGGCGAGTTCTCGTCTCTTCACTCTTGCTAATCTATAATCACCCAAAGCAATCACTAATTAGTGTTAAATGGGCTTTATACATACGTACATATCATTAGACGATTAGGTTTGGTTAGTTAATTCTTGCTTATTCTTCTAACTAAGAGAGAAGGGAGACCTCCGCACGGTGGGCACAATATATATGCCCACACCAAGGCGGTCTGCTTAGTCATCCCTTTAGTATCAAGGCTCAAGCATACGGCTGTGCTTGATGCTATTCTAACAATTTTAAATATACTATAGATACTATAAATATACAGTTATGTCATTTAGATTAACTAATATACTAGCATTCTTCTAAAAAATAATTAATTAGGTCTTATATAAATACTTTAATATTATTATTATTACCTATTTAGATAATATCCTTATCTTTTTATAAACCCTTAAAGAATATAGAGAATATATTAAGCTAGTACATTAGAAGCTTTAGGATGTAAATTTTCTAATAGAACTAGAGAAAAGCTTTTTCTATATTTAGAAAGTTAACTATCTTAAATATACTATTAAACCTAAACTTATTAAAATATAGAAGGATAAGGTTTAAGTAATTAAGGAATAGCCTATACTAATGTATATTAAGAATATTAGAATATTTCTTAAATATACTAACTTCTAAAGATAGTTTATTTAAAACTATAGCAGTATTTACAAACCTTTTATAAATCTTACTAAGAAGGAACAAATATTTAAATAGATAAGAGGAACCTAATAAACATTTAACAAAATTAAAGACAAAGTTATAAAGGACCTAGTACTTAAAGAAGCAGATCTTACTAAGGAATTTAAGATATATATAGATACCTCTAATAATATAGCAGGTAGAGAACTTACTTAACATAATAACTAAGAACAAGTATATATTATTACAAACTTTAGCAAGAAATTTAATAGACTAGAAACTTACTATACTATACTAGACAAGAAATTTATAGCAATAATATATATATTCTAAAAATAGCAATACTACCTTATTAGAGCTAAGAAATAGATTAAGCTCTATATAGATTATAAAAACCTAACAACCTTTACTACAATTAAATAACTTAATAAAAGATAAATTAGATATATAGAATTCTTCTTATAGTTTGACATTAAGGTTATATATATAGATAGAATTAAGAATACTTAAGTAGATACTCTTAGCAAGCAACCTAACTATTAGAATAAGGAATTCTCTATTAAATAAATAATCTTTAAAACTTAAAAAGATAAGAGCCTTATATTTAATTAAGAACTCGACGCTATATTTAGAGTTAACACTATATCTAAGGAAATATCTACTGATTCTAAAGAATAAGATAACTTAATTAAGGAAATATACAAAGCTTTAGTATATAGATACTAAGGCATATTAGCGATAATTAAGAAAATCTAATAAACTTACTAGATCTTAAACTTTAGACAAAGAATAGAAGAAATCATTAGGTAATATAATTCTTGTAATAAAAATAAAACAGCTAGGTATAAACTATATAGACTTTTAAAGCCCCTACTAGTACCTACAACTATATAGTTATTTATTAATCTAGACTTTATTATGAAGCTACCTCTCTTATAAAAACCCTTAACTAAAGTATTCTTCGATAGTATCTTAGTAATAGTTTATAAACTAAGCAAGTATATATACTTTATACTATATAAGGAAGCTAGTATAGTAGAAGAACTTATATATATATTCTTATAAATTATTATAAGTAATTATAGAATATTATATAAAATTATCTTAGACAGAAACAAATTCTTTACATTAAACTTTTAGAAGTTACTAATAAAATAACTTAAAGTAAAATATAAGCTCTTAATAATAGTATACCTACAAATAGATAGACAAATAAAATAAATTAACTAGATTATAAAATAATATCTTTAATATTATATTAACTAATTATAGGATAATTAGGTTAAATTACTATTATTAGTATAATTTGCCTATAATAGTATAATAACTAGTATAACTAAACAGTTATCTTTCTTTATAATCTATAGATATAAACCCAAGCTTACTATAAAGCTTTACTAGATAATATAGTAGTAAAAGCAGTAGAATAAAAAGCAACAAGAATTAGATAAGTCTAGAAAGATATTTAAGACAAATTTTCTTTTATATAGAATAGAATAGTAAAATATATATAAAATGGGTAATAGCAATAGCGATAGCAATAGCTAAAGGTATCGGTCTAAAGCAGACCGCTGCAGCTAGCCACTTCTGGCTGGCTGGCTACAGATACCTACTTAGTTATCCCAGACAGCCACTTAACAGCAAGAGCACTTAGACCAACTACTGGCCCATACACACCTTAGATTAGTCAGCCTTCTGGCTACACCCTACTTAGGCGCTTCGCTACCCACAAAGGAGTCAGCCAAAAGCAACACACAACAAACCCACTAAATTAAAGCTATTAAGTAGCCACTTTAGTAACCCCTTCGAGTAATTACTCATTTACATACCCAACCAATACTAATTAGTAATTGCTTGGTAATCCCTAACAGAAAGAAAGGAAGAGACAGATCGCTGTTGCTATTACTACGGTTTTTAAGCCATTTTAAGTAACAATATCTATGCTAAAATCATTACTAGATTAGTATACTAATGTTTTACATACTCTATACTAACTAACGACGATTAGCCCTTAGATAACCCGATTCCTCTCGGTAAAAGAAGAATTTAGAACCTATCAGTATACTCTATCGTATAAGAAAATACTGTTAAGATTATTACAAATACCTACTACAACAATCATATCGACAAAAGCCTTTAAAAGTACTGTTTTAAAGCTATACTACCCATTTAAACCGCTAAGGATCTAACTAAGCAAATGTATAAATTGACAAAAGCCCTCAAAAACGCTCTTTTTAAGGCCAAAGAACCCTTCTACTAACTAACTATTTAGCTAATTACCCTACCCCTTACAAACATTACTGTAGTATATATAGTAACTATAACCGTAAGGGGGGCTAGTTAAGAAAATTTAAACGGTCACCACCTAAACGTTATATAAGCCATTCACTTAGTCTTATAAATAGTATATCCCTTCAAAGCCCTATACTACCTATAAGACAACCACCTTCAAAGCCCTATACTACCTATACGGCAACCCATCAATACCCTACACTCAACTATTATAAATAGTCACCTACAAATTAACTATCGCTAAACAATCTACTATACTCAACTATCGCTAAATAGTTATAAATAAGTCTTTAGAGTGCTTTCCTATATCAAAGAGTATGCTATAATATACTTTTACATTATATTTTCTATTACTTTTAATTAAAACTATTGCTATTTGCACCCTTTAAACCACTACTTACTCTTTCCTATCACTACTTACCCTCTTTCTCTCTCTCACTATTATTACCTACATTTAAACTATTATAACTACCCTTCTCTACAATAATTTTACACTATGTCTCACGCCTTCCCTTCAGTCTGCTTTCTTATATATAAACAGCAAAGGTTGCTGCTATATATATTTTATTTATAGTTTCTATGCTTTGTCTCCACTGTCTATATATTTTATTTCCTCTCCTACCCCTTCGTTTTTACTGTTTTTCAATATTAAGAATAAGAAAAAAGAAAAACTCTATATATAAGGCTGCGTAATAATACTTCTATTTGCTAAAGACTACTACCTATAGGTAAATAGTATACTTATACCGGTTAGAAGTCGCAGCTAGAAGAGTTCTAATACCCTCTATAATAACTATATCAATAGTTTTTCAATCACAATAACAGAAGAGGATATACTGGTTGTCGCTACTAACTCTCCTACCGAGAGCCTAACAGCAAGTAAATACTAAAGAATAACTATTAAGGAGGAAATAAAGGCAGACAGCATTATAAGCTAGTACTACTTAGTTACAAAAGCCAACTAAAAAAAGATTAATCTACTACTAATAAAGATACTAGTCGATACTAAAAAGGTTAACGAAAAATAGGCCTCTATATACATCTTTAAAGTAATAGAGAAGATATATCAAACATAATATATCAATAATAGCTTCCTACTTAATACCTAGTCCTACTTTAAAGAGTAGACTACTAAGATAGTCAATAAAGCTACTGTCGGCTAAAAGAAAGAACTCTAAAACCTTACTTATCAGCAAGGTATCTACTTTAGTCTATAGAAAAGACAAATCAGACTATAAATCAATACCTTCTTAACCTACAAGAAATACCCCACCTAGCTAACCAAAGAGCTTCTAGTATATACTATTCATCCTTAGTCAATACTTCTACAGCGCCTTTATAAGAGCTAGAAAGACTAAGGCTTAGACTTACAATAGCCCGATTCAACTTCTAGATCCTATACCAGATCCCATGCTAGATCCCGTGCTAGATCCCGTGCCGAATTCCGTAGTAGAGATCACCGACAACAATAAAGTCGTTATAAAGACTAAAGAAAAGAGCATTGTCCCTTAACTACCATTATAACTGCTAAGTTATACACCTCAGCTAGTAAGACCTATACCTCAACTAGGTTAGATAACTAGTACCACATCAGAGTCACAGTAAAATGCTACACAGGCTTTACAACAAGATCAATAGCTACCAGCAAAGTTTTCGTTAGATTAGCAATAGTTATAAGATATAGAATAGCTGTAAAACTAGCAAGCCAATACCTAGTAATATAAATAGTCCAATTAGACGTTTCCCAGTATACTATACCCTGCCAGAACCCTAAAACTATCCCTTATGCCCCTAGATCTAGAAGATCTATACTATATACTCCCTCTAAGATATTAAAAATATATTAATCTTAAACCCGATAAGATTATATTCTTTTCTAAGGCCTAGGATCAAAGGCTAAAATAGACTAAAGATGCCTATAACCTTCTTAATAATAAGGTCTATATTATATTCTCTATTGCCTAGTCTTATAATATTACTCTACTGCAATTTTATATAATTCTTCCCTTAATTCTTACTAACTATACCAAGCTATACTAAATCACCTACATTAGCCTAAGTATAGAATTCTTAGAAGCCTATAGAAGACTTAAATAATACTTTAATACTAATACTAATCACTAGTAGTACTATAATAATTAAATAATAGTAATATTTAAGACCCTTTATTAAGATAAAAACAATATTAACAAGAGTTTTTATAATATTTTAGTACTACTTCTCGATAAATTATAACTATACTAGCGAGCACTTAGCCTTAAGTACTAAGGCAATAAGATACTTTACATAACAGTGCTTTACACCTACTCTAGAGTGCCTAAATTTAAATATATACTCTTTATACTATAAGCACTATATAAATATCTTTTTCAGGACCTATAATTATCGCTTAAGCTAAGCATTAATCATATAATATCTTAACAATTCCTTTAGGAAGATAAGGTTAGTATAGACAATAAAATATACTACCTTAATTATCAGTATATAAATAATCGGTAATAAGATTATAGATTAGGCTTTTAAGTATAATTCGACTATAATAGCTTTTACAGTAATAACTGCTGCTATAGTAATAACTACTATTATAGTAATAGCTACCGCCATAGTAATAACTACTACTGTAGCTATTATCGAAAATACTGCTTTATATATAATAAAGAAAGATACTGGTCTTCAAACTATACCTTTAAGAAATATTAGAAGGCATACAAGCAGTATCTCTTGATCTATAAAATTAAAGGGCATTTAATGTTTAATGCTAAGTTTACTTCTTTTCTCGCCGACTTTAAAAAACTTAATATTGCTTTAAAAGATGTTTATAATAAACAAGAGGATAGTATAAATAGTTATAAGGAAGCTTAATAGCTTCTCACTAATACTTTGTTTCTATACTTACTTGGCTCTAACAACGCCGATAAGACTAATAATGCTATTATCCTAATAGGTTAATTTATACTAGAAGGGAGATATTCTTATAACAAATTTTAAGGTATTATTCCTAATACTAGCACTATATAATTCTCGACTGTCGGCTATAAATAATACTTAGCCTTAAATTAAGAGAACCCCTCTATTATTATAGATACTAGCTATGCTAGCAAGGCTGTTGTTAAGTTTAGAAAGGAATCCTATCTTACCTTAATTAGTATAACGACTATAAAAACAACTATAGGGCCTATTACCTTCTATATTATAGAGGCTCCAACCCTATTCTTAATATATATCTAAGATATAGATAAGCTGGAGGTCTATTTCTATAATACTACCGATAAATTAGTATTGTTATAGAATTTAGGCCTAGACGTAACCATTTTAGTAACCTAGAAGTAGGGTTATCTATAGTTTTTTCTAGGAAGTTATAAAGCAGATATGTTCTTTACAGAAAACAAACTTCGACGACTTTATCGATAATTTGGTTACCTAGCAGCTAACTGTCTTTATTGACTGTTTAAGGATACTAGTTATAACCCTAACTCTACTATACTTAAGGTTATTAACAAATTTTATTACTACTATTAGCTAAAAGGCGCTGCCTTAAAAAGGTTTAAGTTTAACCTTAAGGATAACTATAACTTTAACTATAAGATTATTATTAACATTATATACCTCAACAGTAAGCTAGTGCTATATATTGTAGACTCTAGAATATCTTTTCAAGCCGGAAAGTTTCTAGTATTAATATCTACAAAAGACACCTAGAAAGCCCTTCAAATAGTCTAGATAGATACATACCTAGGTCCTCCTAACCATCTTACTTATAATATCGACACCAACTTTACTTCAGTTAAATTTTAAAATAAAGTAAAGATTATAGAGATTATATATAAACAGGTCCTAACGAAAGTCTACTAGTCTGTAGGTAAGGTTAAATACTATTATAGACTACTTCGACAAGTATTTAAAATCCTCTATATAGAATTAAGAGAAATCTTTTTAGAGAATACTATCCTTTAAATAGCACTAAAGGCTGTAAATAATACTGCTAGCCTAGACAGGCTAGTACCTACTCTGCTTGTCTTCAGCGCTTTTCTACAAGTAAACATAAATTCGCTGCCTATACTATCAATGCTTAAGCATACTAAGGCAATTACTAAGGCAATATAAGATCTTCGGAAGCATTATACTAAAAAGCAGATCACCGAAGCTCTTAATACCTAAAATAGCCTAGATACTACTGGCATACTAAATATATTACTATAGTCGAAGATACTTGTATAGTAAGAAAAGAATGGCTAGTAGAGTCTATATAAGTTAATAGCAGTCAATAGGTATAATGTAACCCTTAACCTACTAAATAGACCTATAAAGTTTAGATCAACCGTTGTCTAAGAATACTTCTAGAATAATAAGAACCTCTTACCTAAGTTTTCATTAAGCAATAAACTAGACACTAGTCTATTACCTGCTTTAAATAGCAGTAGGCCTAGAATAGATTCATTATCTATTCTAGAGACCGGCTAGCCCAAAGTAGGTCTATTACCCGCTTTAAACCATACTAGTATCCTAGCCCTACTATAAAGAAGAGGCCAACCTCCCAGATCTAAGAATAAGCCAAAGCTATTTATAACCTTCCTCGCTTAGAAGGAGAAGAATAACTATACTCTATTATTAAAACTTTATTAAAATAGTATAATTATAACTGCTAGTAAACCTTTCAAAGCATTAGATACTAAGGAGATTAATAATCTCATTACTTAAAGCATCTTCTAATTTAAATAATTTAATTTAAAGGTTTATAGTACCCTTTAGCTATTTAACTCTCAAATAGTATAGGAGATAAAAGGAAAGACTAAAGTCCCCTATAAGAAGTCTCGCTTAATTATTTAAGGGTATAGCAATAAGGATAAGAGAAATATCTTTATATAGTCGCCTATAATTTAACAGGCTAGTTAACAACTTCCTATTGCTATAATATCTAGACTAATTGAGTCTATTAATGCTAGTATTAAATTATATAATATAATACAAGTGTATCTATAATTAAAGTCAAAGCTATTTTATAAGATTCTAGCCTAGCTCTCTTCTAAAATGCAAGCCTAGTACCTAGCCGGTATAATTATAAAAGTAATAAAGCCTCTCTACAAAATTATTAAAGCTAGAGTTTATTAGTAGACTACCTATTATTGTTACTACTATAAATAACTATAGATATAAACCTTAACATTTAATCTATATCTTCTAGTATCTACTAGTAGAAAAAATAAATTTGCTATTATAGATATATAGACAGATAATACTCTACTACTAGATATACTAAAGTTTTTGGCTTTTAAAGATAAGAAGATTGTTAAGGCAGAGCTATAATATAAGCTAAAGAAAAAGCTATTACTAGGGAAAACGCTTGATTTTAATAGTAATAAGCTAATAATAATCTTAGAAGATGCTATTTACCTTTAGTAGAAGGGTTAAGACAAGAAAATTATAATAATTAATCTAAAGTTATATAACTTTGCTTAGAAGTATTTTAAGTAATATACTTATAGTGTTTATTTTACCTTAATTTGCTAACCTAAGGCTTTATTTAACCTATTAGTTACTGCCTAAGCTTAAACGTCTAATAAAGATAATTATATTAAGTTAAATAAATACTTAGAATAGTAAATAAAGAATCTATTAAAAAGATTATAATATATTATACTTACTTAAAGACTACTAAACTAATAGTCTTTATTAATAGTTTTTTTACTAATACCCAAGATCTTAGCTTTTAAATTAGCTTTATAATAGTCCTTATTAATAAAGAAGTAGATAGTATAATATTATAATATAAGCTCTAAGGAAATATTATATACTAGTTTTCTATAAAGTATAAGAGAGTTACTTAAAGCATTCTTGCTTTTAAGATCTATAGAATAACTAATAGCTTTAATATAGGAATTGTTTTTTTGTCGACTCTAAAGCTGATTATCGACTAATTGGGTATTAATTAGATATCTCTGGTAATCTATATAGATTTTTACTTATTTTATAAATATTTAGTAAAGCTAGAAACTACTAAAGAGAAGAGACTTATAATTAACATTATATCTTTTTGCCAGATATATAAATAATAGGAAATTAATAAGGTATAATAGATAAACAGTAATAATACCGTGGCAGATACTATAATAAAGGCATTACTAATAGGGCTTTAGAATGCTTTGTT
>JAJTUP010000172.1:0-50486 GCA_021399435.1 Diaporthe sp. PMI_573 | reverse complement strand
CATCGTCGAGCTGACGGCACTAGATGAACTTATTGTCTGGAACAATCCGGGCCTATCCAGAGAGGATGTCGCCAAGGTTGCAAATGGCCGCATTGCCAAGGTCATAACCCGCGCCGACTTTTTAATGCCGTTCGAGATGCAAGCCAGGTCGGACAGTAACACCAAAAGGAGCCTGGTCCCGTTTGACCCCCCGCCGCCCATTATATCGGCGATGCCGATAAAGATTCGCCAGGTCATGTGGATGATGCTCGGAACTATAGACGTTGACCCTTCCGTTTCTCGACTTGATTTTACCGGCCAGTTGCAGATCCCTGGAGGCAAGCTAAGCCTCGAGAAACTCGACCTTAACGCGCTGGCTATACTACTACATCCCAGCTTCCAACGTATTGTATACGATATTGGGGATAATAACAGAGCACATGCCCAGCTTGTCGCTTTTCCCGTGTCACGACGTCTGGGTACCGCTCGCCGAGTTGTATACATCTATAACGCGTTTCGAGGGGTTTATGGCAAACAAACCGTTTGTCGATAATGGGTATCACATTTTGGGGGAACGTTGGCCATTGTCCTTTCCTGTATTAATGGCCACAGGAAACGAACAGGTTAGTAGCCTCTTGACGCCCATGTCTACGCCCACGTCTACACCCTTACCCCTCATCGCCCCCGGCGTTTGCCCGGTGCCCACGTGCGACGGACTGACTGAAACCAAACAGTCCGAATTGTTGTGTCCTCCTCCTTCCCGTTCGAGGCTTTTAGTCTCGCCATGAGGGAGACACTAGGAGCACGTCACGACAAGTCCCTGACCACCCGCGGGCCCTACCCCATCGTACAAGGGGAGTACTCGCTCGTGTTCCTACGGGAGCCGGACCACGGCCGCCTGCGGTTCGGGCTAGTGACGCGTGACTCGGCGGGGCAGCTCGAGGTAATTGATCCCGGCATCGCCGCCCGCGAGGCGGGCGACGGAAGGCGGCACGGGTGTGGCAGCGCCATTTCGGCGCGCTGTCGCCGTGGACGGGGGAGGAAGATGCGAAGAACAGACAAGGTGGAAACGAGGAGCAGGAACAGTCGTACCGGTATCGCCGCGACACCATGCCGCTCGATGACGCAGCCATCGGACAAATGTTGGCCGCTGCCGCACAGCTCTCCGCACAAAGGGAAAAGATTCCGGAGAAGCTCACGGAAGTGAGTGTCTGGCTGGAAAAGAAAAAGAGAAAAGAGGGCGTGAAGACGAAGGGAGAAAAGAGAAGAGAGAAAAGAGAAAAGGGAAGAGCCTGAATCGCGATAACGATTGGACGAAGAGTAGAGGCGTGCCAGCACCGAAGATTGAGCCCACGATGCTTAGGAGATAGCCCACTTGCTCAGATAGGAATGATATAGAACCTACTTCCTATAAGATGCGCCGCCAGTCGCCGACGAGAGGCCGCCCTTCTTGGCGCCGGACGGAAGATCCGGCTCTGGCAGAAATAAGCACCTTGAGAGCAGCTGGACGAGAGCATCGCCCTAAGGAGCAGAGACGAAACCGTGGTCCCGTCTGGAAGGTTGGGGAGAAAAGAAGGCATGAGCAAGGTTGGGGAGGGAGAATTCAGCACGTGGCAGGGAGTCGGGGATCAGATAGGGGGTTTCGGCGGGTTTCTTCATGTTTCCAGGGCGACGCCAAAGTTTCGAAGCGTCTGTTTTCAATGGCAAAAGCGCAGTCTGCGCGCCGGTCAGGTCCATAACAGTCAGAAGCTTTCCAAGAGATGCGCTCGTGTATGACGTCGCGTAGATTCGGCAAAGTACAAGGAGACGAAGACTAAGTAGTCTTGGCCCTCGACCGAATTAAACTGATCAGCCTATCATGCTTGAAACTGATTTGCAAAGTACGTGCCATTCAGTAGCCTAGTTTCTCCACAAGAGGCGGGGTGGTCCAGTATTCACCCTTGTCCGTCAAGATATCTGCATTCCACACACGCACGCGATCTGGATCTAGGTAAGGGGTCCGAAGGAGGCGGCCGTAGTCGTTGGCGCCCAGCAGGTCTATGAGACTATCCCGCGCAAGCTGTGGCAGTTTCTCGAGATCCTCCTCCACTTCTTTCATCGTGCGAACACCGACAAGCTCTTGAAGATTGCTGATGGCCTCACGTGTACCACGCGCGTAAAAAACAACGAAAAGCAACCTCTTAATTAATTTCAGTATTTCAGCAGTACTGATGTTCTTCTGTCTACAGTCGGAAGTACTTGATATGTGAGTACTTCCGTTTGTGCCACAAGGTGGATATCAAAGTCGGTAGTGCATCGGCAGTACTGTATAATCGTGGAAGACAGCAAGTCACAGAAAACCACGTTAGTTTGGATGGAACTTAGATAGATCGAAGCACAAGGCTTGCTTGACGCAGCGTCTGTTGACCGTCGACGACGTCAAGGAGCACATGTGGACCTCGCATCGCCGGCCGAATTTCTGCCCCATTTGCAAGGAAACCTTCGATACCATGCGGGCTCGGGACGACTACATCCACCGCGAATCCCCAACATTCGAGGGTCTTACGGACGGTCAAATCCAGCAAATCGCGCGACAAAAATACTCTTCATCGTCTATGGAAAGTCAGTGGTACGCATTGTGGGAAATCATCTGCCCCTCCATGCGCAAGTGTAAATGCTTCCCTCATGGTATGTGCCTTTGCGAGATTTCTTTGTACTTCGACAAGAAACCCTCGCCATATCAGCCATAAACTAAGAGACGTTAGTGGCGCGATACAAGTGCAGCTATCATGGAAAGAAGAGAAGAAATCATTTAATATGGTTTATATCGCGATTGTTATGAGCGTCGCTATGCTTTCTTTACTCCTTTAAAGCACCTTAGCAAGTGGGGGCGCAGATAGGAAAACCGGGTGATCAACCAACCTTGATTAATAGAGAATGCAAGACCAAATGCCATGACGAAATAGATGCTAAAACACCATGTGCTGCGAGCGATTATATAAATAAGAGTACAGATTTTCGGGCCAAAAAATCGGATGCCGGGCCCATTCTCATGACTAATCATGTGGCCCCATGTGCGCCAATTGTAATTTCACACCTATTCGCCATACTAAAAAAAAAATGTCCCACGGGTCATCATGCTAACGCCTATAAAGTACAATGAAGCTATTCCCAGACGCTCCAGAGCACCAATAAGCAAAATTCGGCCCAACTAAGTCGATTAGCTAATCGACCAATTGCTCTACTATTGCAAAACAAGTGTAATAGGGCTAATTAAGTATGTTTAGGCGAAGAAGTCAAAGTCTATGTAAATCGCTCGGCCCGTCGCTCAAGAAGTCGCTTGGTAATTGGCTTCCTCGCCAATATCCCCACAGTAGATAAAACTTCTGCGTTCCTTAGTGTTGACACCGTCGCCGTCGTCAACGTCGTCCAGCCGTCAGGTCTACGCAGGAGGATTGGAAAGTGCTGGGCGCCGGCCGTTTGTGGCCGTGATATTGGTATTCCAGGCACAACAATCAGCTTGCCACTGCGGCTCAAGGCCCAAGTAGTCCAGATATTCTGACATCGCTACAACCACGCAGGAGTGGTATTTAACCAGCTGGGGGGGGGTTCAATACTGAAATGATCGATTCCAATAGTCAATTAGTCGATATTACGAAGCGTTGAGGGTGGGCGCATGGGTCGAGGTTGGTATGAAGAGAAGCAGTAGCGCATTTTGAGCTTGCATTCTGCTCAAAACGCACCGGGCTGGTAGTGCAAAGCCGAGAAATAAAGCGATATGATTGGCTGCAGCTTTGATTAGTCATGAGAATGGGCCCGGCATCCGATTTTTTGGGCCCGAATATCTGTACCGTATTAATTGAGAAAATTCAATTTTGCACTAGGCCAGTAGTGGCATGGCGGCCAGCCACTGACCAGGGCCTCCACAGGGGCAAATCGCCCCGTTTTTCACCCCACCAAATTTTGCTAGGAGGAAGTCCTCATGAGGCCACCACTATGCACTCCTGAATTGCCTCGACTTCGTCATGGGCAATATACTCCTCTTGGTCATCCAGACTAGTGACAGGTACTTCCTCGAAGAGCCTGACCTCGTCCACTACAGCCTCAGCCGTTTCCCAGCCAGAATAGTCGTACTGCGTGAAGTCGAATCCTTTGATCCGTAGGCTATGCCTCTCATCAAGATCAGGCCGTACAGCTATTCCAGTGTGAATAAAGCGTTGCGGACGATATCAGCCTTCTCCTCTAGCCGCGTCATGGCTTTATTACCACCCAAGTCGTCATTATCCTCCGCTCTGAGGTCGTCCAGGCAAAATCGTGATTCCCAGTTCTCTTCTCATCGATCTCCTTCTGGGCAATATACTCGTCTGTGAACTCCTGAAGCCAAAGCTTAAGTGGCCCATTCACAGCAGTATCGCATGGCTGAAGAAGACTAGTACACCCTGTCGGTATTAATAAAGAGTGAAAACGTTCAGTTTCCTCAGCTTCTTCTTGATGCTAGAAGTAACATGAAAAAGAAGCGACATCCATGACAAGTAATAGGTATCTCCTTGTGCCTCAGCGATAGGCTGGAGCTCTTGATCGATCCCATTCTCCATCAACTCCTCGTTGTTGTAAGCTGTGGCGTTGTATTCGACTGTGAAGTTAGGGGGGTATCGGTGACTCTCTTGCTTATAGATACGTGCAGTAGGGCCGTTAGCGCCTTTGAGGATGATGTGGCTAATGAATTTCCCTGACCCCGAACACTTCGAGGTAGGTATCAACCTAGCTTGGGACAAGTTGGATGAGTTATTTACTACAACAAGTGTGACAAACACTTCCGTCTATTATGCTGCAATTGCACTTCACCCAGCATACCGATGGGGCTGTTTGAAATCAACTCGGAGCACCGACCTGACTGGGTTGAGAAGGCTAAAAAACATCTGGTTCAAGTGGTATGGACGAAAAATTACCGCAATCTTGACATCGTGGCCGTTGAAAAACATGCTCCTAAGCGACGGAGGACGTTCAGAATCCCTTCCAATGATCTCTCTCTGTCATATTCGAACGATAATCCCTAACCTTTGCTTTCTCCGTTCAAAGACAAAGTTTGCGAGCAGGTCATCTATGTTGACATCTACATCGCCAGAGAAACGCCAAGAAGTCGTAGCGCTTCCCAGATACGCCCATATGAATCCATGTCCAGGTACTTTTGGGGACTACCTGCACTCATAGTCTTGTTGTGGACCAACCTCAATATAATCCTTTGGTTGTCCGACTGAGGTTGTCGAATTCACTAAGCCAGGGCACAACAATGGGAGGAGAACCCAGCTTGGGATGCCTCGTATTTGGTTGAATACGTTCCGGTCAACGAGGCCTTGGATTACGCCGCGGACTACACCGACCTCAATGCCGCTGGAAGTATTCCAATGCAGTCAAACGAAAATGTTCCCTCCTATCACAGTTGACAAACTGTTTTGATGGATCTATAAGGCTAGACCTGCCACGCCGAATCATCGGAGCATTGGTTTTTCTGATCGCTCTATGTCGTTGGGCCCTAAGGAAATGCTCGTACTGAAGAGGAATATGTAAGCACAAAAGTCATGGTGCATACGAGGCGCTATAGCAGTCTCATCAATCTCGCCAAGCCGGCGCCAAGAGATTCTTCATATTGCCGCTCTTTGGTAGTGGAATCTGGCGAGGTGGACTTAGAACGTCGAGCTGGCGAGAATTGGCGTGAAAGCTGTAGAAGGCGCTGGAGACGACCTAAAATTTCCATCATCGTCAACAGCGGTGATGGCGTCAGAATTTGATAAAATACTCGTCCTGAGCTAGTTACGCAAAATCGATGTGGCAGTTAGAAACAGAATTGAGGGCAGAACAGAGGCTAAAAGGAGGTGGCGGCCAGGGAAATTAGGTGATCTGCCACACACATAGCCTTAGTTACGGGGTCGCTGTTAGGATTTATACCAGTCCGCAGTTACAGTCACTAACAGTGGCTAGTAGACCCACTTTATATCAACGAAATCAACGAGATCCACCAACTTCAAGGTAATATTGAGTTGGGCAGCTTACTAATAAAGTCCTCCATTGAGTTGGTTGAGTTGGCCGTTGATCAACTCGTTGATCAACTCGTTGATTACGTTGAGTTGTTTGGGTCTCTGCTGCCATCCATTGAGATTCAGCTGGAGCGAGAAGATAGATTTTGCTAGCTGTTGGGTTTTGTTCAGGACCATGGGCCACTCACCTTGAAGAACCTTCTGGTTCGTAATTGGCGGACGGCATGATATGTTGAGCTCGGCCAGACTGATTAAGGACAAAGCGAATTGTACAGTACCGAAGTCCAGAAAGGACTCAGATCGGGAAAAGATGATGAGGAGTGACAATTCGAATTATTTTCTTCGAGTTCGGGAGAGGGGAAGGGGGCATTTGATTTGTAGGAGGCTTGCTTACTCAGCCTAGCGTCAAAATATGCTTGACCCTGGACTCACAGTGTTAGAGAAAATAGGCAGCGCAGCGGCGGAAGGGATGGGCTCCAATTGCACCTGTCAGATTATCACCCTTTTAGGTATGTGGGACGTGTAATTATGGTCCAATTGATGGGGTGGTAACTGGGTGTATTGTGATGATGTCTTGTCTTGGTTCTTTTGGTGGGACCCCACCCGTAAGGGGGCTGGTTTTGTCATGATTCAACCATTGATGCCTCAGGCACCTAACCCAAAGCACCCGTCACATCTGACAGCACCTCTTCATGCTGCCGAGCCCGCTGTGAACTGCTGCTGGGCTGCTCATTAACCCCCAAGCCATCAAGGGCTGGGGGAATACGCTTGGATGTGCCTAATGTCTCCTAGGAATGCATATCAAGGATTTGGTAGGGGTCTTCACCGTTGTCCCGCTCGTTCCAGGAACTTGATTGAGCCTCACGCAAATCAGAATTGATGATACTTGGGTTGACATCGGGCGACGCAGTGAAGTTGGGGACTGTTGATGATCTACAAAGCCTCTTAGACAAACATTCATCAAAAGACAGCAACGGAATCCCGCTTAGGCTCCCCAGCGAGTACAGCAGCTAACGTCCCCGGCCCGGCTTCCGCCCCCCCCCTGATTCCGCCCCCTTCCCTCACGACCGCCCCCTTCGCCTCGTCGCCGACGACGCCGCCACCACGATAGTTGACCTCGCTTCCGATGGTGTTTCCGACTCTTCTGAAGCGTCGCTTTCTTCTGATACCACCCCCGCTTCAATCTGAGTCCTCCGAATGGCCTCGATATCGGCGAAAAGTTCATTCGGGTCAAGTTGAACCTTCTTCCTTCGGACTACCCTACTGGCTTTAATCTGGGCTTCCAACTCTCGGGCTTTTTGTGAGGACATTGTCAGATCGACGTCTATCTGGTCCCAACTTTTGAGGATTTTCCTGAAGAGGAGTCGTGATGTGGGGCTGAGATTCTTCTGACGGGCATACCGAGCCACCATACCCCTTAGGTCTTGAGATCGCTTAGGGGTCGCAAAAATGGTCCCTTGAGGCCGACAAAAACACTTATTAGTGCAGAAATGGCTGCTGGAGCTATTGGTATCGCCAGATTCCAACGATCTCGCTTCCTTCTCGCGATTATCGGCGATAAAGTGGCTTCCGAGTGTCTTATGCTTAGATACTGGCCAGAGACCAGTCGCCCGCCAGCCAGAACGTATATTTGCTTCCGTTAAAGTGTCAATTCGAGCCTTGTGATAGCAATAAAGAAACCGTTTCTTTGCCACGACTGTTGACGAATCATGCCCTTCCTGGTGATCGAGATGCTTCTTAAATGCGAGCTTTAGAGGGCCGAAGATCGCCACATCGAGCGGTTGCAGCATATACAAAATATGGGCGGGCAAAAAAACGATATACACCTTATTCGAGAAGCATTCCCATATAAACTCGACCGTTGTATGTGTATGGTGCCCATTGATTACGAGAAGGCGCCATTCTAATGGGTCCTCTGGTACTGTTTGAGGAAGGAAGACCTTCCGAAGCCAGTGGATAGCGATAGGTTCCTCCATCCACCCCTTCTTCGTCGCCGTAAACTGCCAGCCCTCGTGATCTTCAAGGGCGATAGGAAACCACTACTGCTAAATGCTGAGTCCCTTAAAAATAACAAGTGAGACGAGGAACTTGCCCGTGGCGGAGATACACTCAAGGAAGGAGGTCCACGCTCTCGAATTAAAGTCCTTCTGAAGAAGCTGGCTTCCTTCCGAATAGCCGATCGTGAGCGCCTTCTCGGACTTGCCCTCCATCAGCCCGCCCTCGTCGGCATTCCATCGGTTGGCCGGCTTAATTGCCTTCACGATAGGCAACTGCATGAAGTCAAACCACGACCCAACGTTCTTTTTGGTAGCTGCCCTTAGCCGTTTAGCCTCAACGCGCTGGTACTTACGGCTTTGGAGGATAGGGTGACGAAGGAGGAAGGCCCTCAGCCACTTCCTTCCGAGAGGAGCGACCTCCTTCCCCGACGAGGCCATTCGGGCTGCCAGAGCCCTCGTTTCCCAGCGAGTTAACGCATGGCCCAAGCTGCTTTGGTTGATAAGGAATAGGGCCAATCGATCCTCCTGATCATCAGAAAGAGGCCTCTGAGGTTCGTGAGAAACGCGCTGACTTTGCGCGCCGGCGAGGCGATCGCGAAGTGTGGAACGGGGGATATGCCAGGTCCTGCAAGCCTGCTTGACGGGCATTCCATCCCTGCACGCAACAAGGGCGTCATGGATCTCGGCTTCCCCATAGGGCTTCATGATGACTAGGTTGATGCTTGGAAGAAGTTTGGTGACCAGAAAAAATTCTCTCGGAAAGATATGGTTGAGTTTATATAGGGTGGGGGCAGACGCGTACACGCGTGAACGCGGATGTGGGGGGGGGCGGAATCAGGGGGGGGGCGGAAGCCGGGCCGGGGACGTTACCCTATCGCGGCGGCTCCGCTAGAAGCCCACTCCGATGAAACTCACCACATTCTTCTAGGGATGGACTCAAATGTCTGTGGCTCCCCGCCGTTGTAGGCCGTGCTGCCCGTAACGAAGTTGATTGTCTAAACCTACTAGTCGCTACTGCAGAAAACTAAAACTCAATAAGGGACGCGATGTCGTCCTAAATATATCTCGGCGCCGAAAAACAAGGCGACTAAGCCATCTTTTGTTATCTGGTCCCTGCAAGCAGGCCATCGATGTTGTTATCAAAACAGAATGTTTTTAACGCCGAGAAGTCTTAGCTGGATCTCAGGGCCAAGCCTTGTGCCCTCGATCATTCAAGGTGACTTTGTCGTTCTTGACTGCCCATAGTGGAGAACAGTTAGGCACTGGCTCTGTCAATGCACAAAGCGGTCGGGCTCAATCCTCCAAGAAGCGAACTCATTCAGAGGCGTGGGAGGATGAAGACCAGGTCAGAGAGAAGCCAAAAACGCGGAGGAGGCTCAACTGAGCAGTCGAACACATGGAGGTGTGAGAGGCTAAAGACCAGCAAAGCAAAGGCAGGATAACGAGGAGATTGAATCGAGCAGTCGGCGCATGAAGAAGATGGAAGGACAGTCATTACCGCACTTGAATTAGTCTATTTTTACCCCTATGGGGACCACCGTCATTACAGAGCTGTTCAAAGTAGTCTAAATTGACACTCGTTTGCATTAAACTACAGCGGTGCTGCGGTGCCTTTCGCCGATACTACGGTGCCCTTCACCGGCCTCCGACGGGCCCGAAGTGCTGCCTTCCAACACTTCAACATCCTTAAGGACAAGAGAATATCCTCGAGAGTCCCAGTCAAGTACGTACTAAACAAGAACGTCGTCTTCTACTTTAGTTAATCTCTTGTTATTAGGGTGGGTATTCTGTTGTGGAGTTCTATGGGTAAGGGTGGATCTAATATCTTAAATGACAAACTAAATATCGCTTTCTTTTGTTTTGCTCATTGTAAGATGTGGCGTGAAATAACGCGTAAGAAAGATGAGTTGAAGTGGTTAGCTGAAAAGTAGCTCGCTCGTTGTTGCTTAACGTTATCGTTTTCTTCCTTGTAACTATATTGAAGTGGCTCATGTCTAAAAGTTTTATAAAATGAGATGAGTTGAAAATCGAACACTTCTTTGTCCTACATTGATTCTATGAATTAGCGGTCTTGAGAGTTTTATTTAATGAAGAGATTGGTGCCGATAATGAGTAAAAGCCGGCTTCCAGCTCGTGCATGAGGTGCTCTAAAGCGACGAAACGTCCCGCTTCGTCCCACGCCCGCGCTGCAGTGCACGATGCGGCAACCTGAAGGATGTCAGAGAGGAGGTGGCGGCGGCGGCAGCGGAGCATAAACGGCGCATTACCGAGCAAAATACCAAACCCAAGTCCGGGTGCAAACTGCCCAAGTCCAAATAGTTGGACGGCTGCGAAGAGGAAGCCGAGGCGAAGCGCATCAAGGCAGACACCAAAGACTGAGGCTCTTCTTCAAGGAAGCATCTTTTGACATCAAGAAAGCGGACAACACAGACCGGACGGCTTTTCATCTTGCTGTGGAATCATAATCTATACTAATATTGGAAGCACGACAGATTTCATTGTGTATTTTTGCGTTCCACAGTATGGCTTTTCCTCCTACAGTATATCATCATACTGTACAGTACAATAGCGTGTGTAGGAATACGGTTCATTACAGGCAAGGTCTATGCTAAAAGCACATTTGTAATCTTGACTGAAAAGTACAGGACCTTATACAGTTTCAAAGGTTTATTGCAAGTAATATAAGATACCAACCGAAATGGTCACAGTACTTGAGCTAGATGTTATACGTCTCGTTGCGAAGTACCTCTTTACGTGGGAACACAAATACATCCAGCACATTGAACTAATGGGAAACATTATTCGATGGTGTATAAAGGGTTGGACGTCCTGGTCATAGTGCTACCCATTGTTTCTTCTAGACGCACAGCAATTCACATCATAAAGAAAAATTTGCTCAATTTAAGCTTAGGTTCAACATGGCTAAGGCAGACGAGCGCTCAGAAAGCATTCGCTCGTTAATCCTGGCCCATAACCTCAGAGATTCATTGACTGCACCCGATATGCTTAAGGACATAAGGATCGAGAATTGTATCGGATTTACCAGAGTACCTCTCGGCTTAGCTGGCCCATTACAGCTCAAAGGCCCCGATTCTATGAGCCCGTAGGATTCGGCTTGGAGAAGGAATTCGTGGTCCCAATCATTCCATTCTTCGGGCTTCGATAGCAGTGCGCTAAGGTTCTTCGTGTTGATATTGTCGGCCATTTTGCTCTTAAATTGAGGCACTGAGACTCTTAATTGTCAGATTATCACCCTTTTAGGTATATGGGACGTGTAATTAGGGTCCAATTGATGGGGTGGTCACTGTGTGTATTGATGATGATGTCTTGTCTTGGTTCTTTTGGTGGGACCCCACCCGTAAGGGGGCTGGTTTTGTCATGATTCAACCATTGATGCCTCAGGCACCTAACCCATGTTGTGAGATAGCACAGGAAACAGGTTTGTTGGGTGCAATGATGAAGATGTGTCAATTCTTCCAAAAAGCGATGTTGCATGTATGTAGCTTGTTCTCAATAATACATGAAAAGCAGCTTCATCATATAGCTATGTGCAGGACGTCTTTGTGCGGCTCTGCCGCACTAATCTGCCTTGCGTTTAGCCTTGTGTTGTGCCCTGTGTTCGCCTACAATTTAGCCCAATGCATGGCCACCTTTGGTGGCCTCATCGCCCTGTTTTACAGCCCTGTCATCCCTGCAGTTGAGGGGAACCTGCAAAACTTCCAACACGCCCCCGTTTTCCCTCAACTTCAGGGTTCTACATCATCGTGAACCTCGTTGCCCCAAAGAAGACGACCGTTCTCCTGATCTTGAACTGGACATGGACAAACTCTGACGGCTTCCAGGAAACGCTCATGGCTGCCAACATCTAGTGGTTTTGTGAGAGCATCGGCTACTTGATCATGAGTGTTGACGTACTGTACGTCAATGTTTCCGGCATTAACTTCCTCTCGTATGTGGTGTTCTTCGAGGGGAATGTGTTTCGTTCGCTGGTGATATTCTGGGTTTTTGCAGAGCTTTAGTGAGCCCTCGTTGTCGCCCTTGAGAATGATCGGAGTGTTGAAAGGAATGTTTAGTTCAGAAAAGAGGTTCTCATCCAAGCCAGTTCCCTGGCGCATTGCGAAAGGGCTGTGTACTCGGCGTGAGTTGTAGAAAGGGCCACTGTTTCGTGCCTCTTGGACCTCCAGGAAACCGTAGATCCTTCCAGCTGAACTAACCAACCAAATGTCGATCTTCCAGTCGACTTGTCGCCTTTGAAGTCTGAGTCTGCCCAGCCCACGATGTTCCAGAGTGTACCCGCCTCTTTCTTGACGCCCCCGAGCACAAGGCCGTGGTATTGAGTTTTCTTGAGATATCGAAGACCTCGTTTGGCTAGTTGTGCGTGTGTAGGAGAAGGGTTTGCCATATATCTTGATAGTACGGAAAGTAGGAAGGCAAGGTCTGGTCTCGTCTGCGTCATGCCGTACATAAGAGAGCCGGTCTTTGAGCTGTAGTCTTCTCGCTCGCTCTGGGAGGCAGAGTCGGTCTCGTCTCTTGGTTGAAGGTCGGAAAGGGCGTTTCGTTGCATAGGTGTGTTGACAGGCCGGCTTTCATTGAACTGATGTTTCTTCAGGACTCTGGCGAAATAGGCATCCTGGGAGAGATATATTAGCCTTGCGTCTCTATCTCGAGTGATTCTTACACCAAGAAAATGCTTCGCAGGGCCAAGATCATTCATTGTGAAGATCTCTCCCAAGCGGGCTTTAAGCCCTTGGATTTCTTCCTTCTCGCTGCCCAAGATGAGGAAATCATCCACATGAGTGACGACTATAATACAAGTCGCCGGGTTGTAGTAGATGGCCGTGTCAGACGTTGCTTGCCTGAAGCCAAGGGACATCAAAGCCTGTTTCAGTTTCTTCTGCCACTGCCGCGGTGCCTGTTTAAGTCCGTAAAGCGACTTGAGCAGCTTACAGACCTGCTCTGTTGAGAAGTCTGCTGGACGTTCTTCGGGGTGTTGATCGAAGTATTCCGGCAGTCCTTCAGGCATATCTATGTAGATATCCTCTTCGAGGTCGCCTTCTAGGAAAGCCGTTGATACATCCATCTGTTCTATCTCCCAGTCCAGGCATGCAGCAATGTTGAGAAGAATCCTCCAAGTTGCCGATTTAGCAACGGAGGCGAAGGTCTGGTTGTAGTCAAACCCGGGTTGTTGTTCGAACCCTCTGACAACCAGTCTGGCCTTGAACTTTTCAAGACCGCCATCTTCGTTTGGCTTGACTTTGAATACCCACTTGACAGTAAGTGGCCTGTTGTGAGCTTGGTTACGGTCCATCATGCGCCATGTCCCCTTCTGTAGAAGACTGCGCAGCTCACTGTGTATTGCTCTGAGCCAATGCTCCCTGTATGGACCTTGAAGCGCTTCAGAAATGGTCTTTGGCTCAGTGATCTCCTCTTTCCGGAGATCGGGCAGCTGAACTGTTGATGATGTTGTTGCCTGTTCTAGTTGGCAATTTTGCTCAACTATTAGTGCGTCAGCCTGTTGGACGCTTTCGTCAACCTGTTGGACGAATTCTGGAGGTGCTGTACTCTCCTGAACAGGCGGTGACCGGATGGGAGCTCCGTTCTTGCGGATGACCGGCTCAACATCATGACCAGTTGTGGTGAGGAGTTCTCTTTCCTCAACCTTTTCATAAAATGTGACTTGTGCAGAGCGGACCAGTTGATGTCCTTTTCTGCGAGAGGGCACCCAACAGGTGTATATCTGTGAACCTTCCATATATAGATAGATTCCAGTCTCCCCTCTTGGGCCAAACTTATGTGACCTTAGACGACGTTCTTGTGGAATGTGAATTGTGACTTTTGAGCCACAGATTCGTTCCCCGGACAGGTCAGACTTGTTGTCCTGCTCTGGGAATACCTCGTTGAGAAAGCTCTCTAGAGGTGTGAGTCCGTCAACAGCTCTGGTGGCGGTGATATTTGTCTTTCGCACCATTTCTTCTAAAACTAGAGGCCAAAGTTCCATAGGAATCTGTTCCGACTCCATGGTTGCCCTGGTTTTGTCGAAGATAATGCGGTTAGACCTCTCCGCAACTCCATTGAACTCTGGGGTATGGGGAGTTGTTTTGATGATCTTTACGCCGTGCCTTGACTCGAGATGTTTGACAGAGGCCCCATACAGCTCAGAACCTCCGTCCATTTGTACGGTGTGGACTCGTATTTTGTAATGTGTCCAGAGCATTGAGATGAGTTGGCTCAGCATTTCAGAAGCCATACCTTTCCTAGCAAAGGTGTACGCCCATCTCATCCGATGTTTGTCGTCAGTGGCGATGAGTCCCCATTGTTGGTTGTTGATACCTAGAGGGTTGATCTTGAAGGTGTCAACATGAAGATGTCCAGCTTTCTTGGCTCTTCTCCGTCTATTGCGGGGGGACCATCTAATGGATTTTGTGATATCGCAGGAAATACAATAGCCTAGCCTGTCATGGCTATGCCGTTTCTTGCAATACATACCAGTCGTCATCTTGGCAGTCTGTGAAACTTGATACGAGTTGACGTGGCCCAATCTCCGATGCCAAAGATCAATATCAAGGCAATGGTCTGTGGGCTCAGAGTCCTGAGGCTTTGTGGCGTGGCAGATGTTATAGGTTGCGGCTTCGGTCTCTTCGGTGTTGATATAGAGACCGTCATCTCCAATGTAGAGTTGGCCAAAGAGATCTCCTGTTGGATCGTAGAGGTCTTTGCCGTCAACCCAGCCGTCGTTCTTATAGAGCCTTAGTCCAGACATGATGTTGACTGGAAACTCGGGAATGAAGAGAGTGTCCTTCAGAACAACGATGCCCTCCTCTCCATTCTTGTTGATAAATGTCTTTCTGACAGTTCCTCTGCCAGATGGGTAGACCTTTCCACCGCCTGTTATTAGGACTGTTCTGCCCGCCGGTTTGAGATCTATGAAGAGACTTCGATCGTTACAGATATGAACTGTAGAGCCTGTATCGAAAAGCCATTTTACCAAGGAGCGAAGATGCTCTAGGGAAGCCTGGCAAGTCTCTGTGACGAAGCCTGATTCATCAGGGGACTCCTCGTCAAAGATCATGAACGCCTTCTCGACAATCCTGTGGTTTGTCTCCTTGTTCTTGGCGTCGTGTTCAGCGAGTTCTTTGGCCAGCTTGACAGCCCAGTCAGGTCTCTTGTCCTTGTGAGCAAGCCAACAGTTGTCTTCATGATGGCCTTTCTTCTTGCAGTTGGAACAGGTGTGGTCTTTATGTTTGTTGATCTTGTGGGTGGTCTCCCGTTGTGTTGACTTGGAACCTTTGGAGTCCTTGTTCTTGTTCTCTCGGTTCTTCTTGTTGGAGTCCTTCTTGCCAGTCTTCTTGCCGTGGACCCAATGCGATGAAGGAGATGTATTCTTATCGTCAGAACCACGATTTTCGTCGATGAGGTCTTGCTGCATCGATCGAAGCGATGGAGGGTGTTGAGAGCGAAGGAGAGCCCTCTGTCTTGCGGTCCATTCAGGGTACTCGTTCTCGCAGGCAGCCATATAGACCACCTTCTTGAGCGTATCAGAGATGGGCTCCTTTTGTTCAATGAGAAGCTTGACAAGGCGTTCGAAGTCGACGTTGAACTGAGGAATCGTCTCGTAGGAAGCGGTTTTTAACGCGAATGAACTGGTATAGGGTCGTTTGAAGAAGGACAGGGCCTGTGCCGATGCAGAAGGCCTGTAGAGCATTGTACATGTCTCGTGGGTTCGTCAGTCCGATGAGTTGACTGAGGGCCTCGCCAGTACAGTTGGCTCTGATGGAGATTTGTGCTTTTGCTGCTTTGATTATTTGCTCCTCAGTTTGCTGACCCTCGGGAGGATAGTCGCCAAAGACTGCATCGTAAAGGCCGTTGATTCTGAGAATGGCTGTCTGTGCCGGCGAGTACTGTTCCCAGTTGGAAGGCCCTTCAAGCCTGAGCTCTTTAGGGAGGTAGAGAGTGCTTCTCTCGGTGTGGTTGTTGAAATTGTCATGCCCAGGACCAGGGTCAGGGACAGGATCAGGGGACTCGCGCTGTGCATTGCGCTGCGATCTTCGTGGAGGCATCTTGTAGAGATGAGGATGTAGTTTGGTTTTGTGATTCAGAGGAGAAACCCGGTGTCAGTTATGGCAGCCGGGCTCATAACCTGTTGTGAGATAGCACAGGAAACAGGTTTGTTGGGTGCAATGATGAAGATGTGTCAATTCTTCCAAAAAGCGATGTTGCATGTATGTAGCTTGTTCTCAATAATACATGAAAAGCAGCTTCATCATATAGCTATGTGCAGGACGTCTTTGTGCGGCTCTGCCGCACTAATCTGCCTTGCGTTTAGCCTTGTGTTGTGCCCTGTGTTCGCCTACAATTTAGCCCAATGCATGGCCACCTTTGGTGGCCTCATCGCCCTGTTTTACAGCCCTGTCATCCCTGCAGTTGAGGGGAACCTGCAAAACTTCCAACAACCCAAAGCACCCGTCACATCTGACAATAACCATTAAAACCGCAAGAATTCATGCTATTTTTCGGTACTGTTCT
The DNA here is from genome assembly GCA_021399435.1 of Diaporthe sp. PMI_573. Classification (NCBI taxonomy): domain Eukaryota; kingdom Fungi; phylum Ascomycota; class Sordariomycetes; order Diaporthales; family Diaporthaceae; genus Diaporthe; species Diaporthe sp. PMI_573. The sequence continues at coordinate 33,973 of JAJTUP010000172.1, read as the reverse complement.
CATAGCCCAAGGAATATTTTATTTTTTTTAGTGCAAATTCCTAGTTCCGGAGTTTTGGAGTTTTCGAAGAATTACGGGACCTTGAACCATTCTAAAGAATGGCACTAAGACCATTCTAAAAGAATGGCACTAAAAGAATGGCATACTGAGGGATTTGACATCGTACGGGATGAAAGACCATTCTAAAAGAATGGCATACTGGATATGTTGGTGAGCAAACAGGAAAATGTACATGAATACGTCTCTATCAGACTCCCGTTACCCAGGTACCGGCGGTTGCTCGGCTGCCTCTGAAACAATCGCGCAGCCCTCTGAGGCCTGTGTATGCTCGCCAGCGACGAGCCGAGAAATCCAGATTTTGAATTCATATTCACTTGAGGACTAGGAATCAGTTTCCAGAATACCAGATTAGAATATGAGGGCTATCTCACCATCCAATAATATCAAGTCTGCATTGTCGAGTTTCTGTATTATTACCTTTGTGGATAAGGATTCTTTAATTAGGAAACACACTAAGTAGGATTGGACCAACAAATACATCCTCGGAACTAAAAGGTGCTCGCTGAAGGATTTCATCAACAGTCGCTTTGTCTCACGTTCTACCCCAGCGTCTGCCTTCCCTAGCGCACTACTTTTTTTAGTCTCCCACCTTTAAAGAAATACTTACCCAATTTGATTCCAAACGTAGCATTTTTAAGGATCATCTCAAAATTTGTAGGCGTACTTTTGATTAATCCTGCGCAGCTTGGGGCTAAAGCGTGCTTCCGATCTGATTAAAATTCTAATAGTTACCTTAATTCTAATTTAGCCCCAGCACAATAGCTTATTATATAGTTATAAAGACAGTAGAATTGAATAAATAGGCCCTCGACAGATGAATCTCTAGAATTTTGTACCTTCGTTTCTAAAGTATACTCTGTATCAGTTGCTCTCATTTCGCTATGATGGACTTGGATTCGCTTTCTCCTTGGTTGGTCGGTGTAGTTAAAGCCCCTATTTCTTGTCTCGCCTTCCCAAAGTCTCTCAATAATGGTCGATTGCCCAAAGAGTACAATATCACGCAAAAAGAACGCCTGTTTCGAAATATCGGTTGCCATCCGCACATATTACGCAACCAAATTCTGGCTGATATTGATCACGCCACATATAAAAAGTTAGAATCCGTGCTTGCAGGCAGCTCGAGGAGTGCAGATCCGCCAACTCTCCCAACCAGTATTAAACTCCGTTGCCGGGGCGGGCGACAACGCGCCAAAGCAGCGGAGCGATTGCTAGGGCCCGAGTTCCAATGGACAGTACGATTGTATTGTTGCCAGGTGCAAGAAGGTTATTGCAACCCTCATAACATTTGTTAATGACATAACCGCTGACTTGATCCGATCACAGAACATAGCCGATTTCATTTGACTGTCCAGAGTGTTGCGAGTTCTTATTCATTTGAAGCGCCATATACAGCCGGTGAGGTTTATCGTCAGATCCAACTGAACCCAGACGCGGCAGAAACAGATCGAAAGCGATGGCTAAGCCATATCAGCAAGTGCAAGGAAGACATTCTCACAAAGTTCTTGCGGAAAACTGAGATTGTGCAGGCATTAAACAGACTCCTCCGGTTTCCCGGTCTATGGGATGGTCTACAACTTGGCAATTTGCATAAGCATAGGGCCTTGCATTGCGATGAAGAGATCATCCATTATCTCGGATTTGTATATGAAACGTGGGATCTCATCACCTTAGGTGTGGATGCTTTCGCTAACGCTGTCGATGTGGATACTGTTCGTCGACTGGAAAAACTCTTTCCAACTCATCACGAGGACCTTGCCGCAATCCGGGACTTGTTTCGCTCAAACGAAGTTTTCACAGAAATTACTGACAAAGGAGAACGACAAAGTCTAGAGCAGAGCGTGTGCACAGTAAAGCGGCGTATTTCAAGCATCGAGACGCTCCACAAGGATATGCTGTATTTTTCACCCGCAGTTAGGGCCATCTGGAAATTTGTCGCGCCAGATCGATCCCGACGCAGAAACCAGCCGACATTGAGGAATGTGCTCAAAAGGCATTTCCACCCAATCGAGGGACATATTTGCGAGACTGGAGATGAGTGCCACTATACAAACGATCATTTAGGCAAAGACGCGTTTTACATCGCGTACAAAAGACTCCTTGTATTCGCAATGCAGAACTTCGCGGAGCTTAGCTACGAATCCCCGCTTTGTGGCAAGGACGGCCGTCGATTAGTGGGACAAGTTCAGCGTAGCGTTGTACAGCAATTTCAACAAAGAGCATATGATCTCGGATTTCGAACCCTCAAGCTAGAGGGACGAGATAGAGTTCAGGCAGATCTAGATCAAGCCGTCACAAACGACAATACTCAGCTTGATGTAAACTGCCCAGTATGGAGGGCAGGTAAGCCTTATTTGAGCGCATACATGGCTTTGCAGTCTGAAGAGGTGCAAACCCAGATTGAACACCCTTCTGTCCCAGCAAATACTTTGTCGCACATTTTGGTGATGGGTAATATTGTTGGGCACTTTTTGAAAATGTCGGAATCAGATCCAGCTGAAGAAGACTGCGCAAATTATGTCCAAGTTTCTAATCAACCCATCAAATATACATGGCGCAAAGAGGATATAAATACAGGACATCCTATGGACATTGACGAAAGGTCAGAGAGTGATTATTCTACGATCTGTGTGTCAGAGACTGCGGATAGTGAAATATACAGTCAAACTCAACAAAAACTCCTTAGTTTCAACGTTGATCAATCTGCTAAGCCTGCAGAGCTTGATCCACGTCTATCGTTCTTGCCGTTCCTAGAGAAACGGCTGCGGCGACAGGGCGGCGTATTTAAACTGCCACCACCAGAGATCGAGAAAGCCCCGAGGGAAGACGGACATGATATTCAGTACAAGCCAACTGCAACGGACAGCCCTTTAGCAGTAAGTCCTTTGAAATTTTGCATCTTATCAACTATCGCTTACAATCACAGCCACCACCATTTCAGAGCGAAATGCGCCTATCTATTCCACCAAAAGTAGTAATACCGCCGATACGTAATATGCGGCCATCAAAGACTTGAGACCGATTTTGGTGTATCTCGGCTATTGGGCCGTGTTTGCAGGATGGCTTACTTCGACGACTAATAGGCCAATTCCCAGTTGTAGTCACTTCTTCGTCATCGGTGCTCTCGTGAATACGAAAAACACAAGTAACTCCTCGTTGGCGTTCGGGCTAGAATAGGCCTAGGCTCACTATTGCAGACGTATTAAAATGCAAAATTATTATCATATATTGCTTTGATACAGCTTTGTAATGACAGTGATCTCGCAAGATGAAAAATCAGGCTAACTCAATATCCGGTAATGAGTGTTCTTTCTAAGATCTCCCCCTGATGTTGCCTCTATACGTGCGACTTCTCGAATTGATCTCTTCGTTGTCAGCTCTTACTTTGCTCTGGTCTTTTCCCTCCGGCACCTCCACCCATTCGATTGTCCGCTCTGGTTCCCCTTCCATGACAATAGACATTCCGCTCCATTAAAAGAATTTTCTCCTGTGTACTTGTTTATTTCCTACATCGTATAACAAATGAGTGGCGTCTAGAACTGAAAGGCTGGCACGGTTCAGGCATTCAATGGGTGTCATGATTGCTCGCCCTATCCCGCTCCCCAGCCAGGACCATTCAACCCGCTTCAAATTCCGCAATCCTCTTTATTGTTTTGCAAAACATTAAATCATCTTTCGACTGAATTCCTCACTCATCCTTTGTGTCTGCACTTGGAACCGTTGTGGTAAGCAGCGTTGTGATAGTCCGAGTTAAGGTGAGCACCTTTGAGCTAAAGCCCGGTATCGTTAATAAGCGAGTAGCGGAACTGACACCAGGAAAGCCAAATATACCGTTATCTGTCTTGTCTTTGGACTGATCAGAAGTCTTTGTACTGAACTGTGTCTCAATAGACTGAGACACGCTTGATATTTGGGAGCCTGTGCGGCTTGTGCTTGTATCTACGGCCACGGGCGCTGGCTCAGATGTTATATCCGGGACTGGGGTTGTTACTAAACGCGACACATCCTCACTTGGAATGCGAGATGGCATCGGCCAGTTCCAATTAGAAGCCTGCGTCCGAGCTGCTCCAGTTGGTGACAACTCAGGTCTCTGCGACGAGCTATTCCCGGAAGGAGCTCCTGCATTCAACGGATTTGGCATACAGATGATGTCGCCGTTCTGTGTAGAGCTCAGTCCGGCACTCTCCTGGCCCTGAGAGATAGAAGCTTGGACACATGTTGGCGAAAGACCCTCGCAATCCCTACAACTGATATGAGCAAACGAGGTCCGTGGCTTGTACGAAAATAGGAGGGGGCTCACCATATCACGTAAGCCTCTCCATTTGGCGCACCAGCAGGGACTAGGAATTCATTTCTCTGTCGCTCGAAACACCCTCCCTGATCAAAGATAAATGTGACAGTGTTAAACTCTGGACTGGAAAAGAAGAGATGTGCCTGGCACTTGTTCCAGAACGGGCGATCGTACCTAAATCTAGATGAGTTCAGTGATGGACTAGGAGGGAATCAATCACAACTTACACTGCCGAGACGGTAGATATACCAGCAATTAGGGGTAGCTGAGGTGTTGTTAAACAAAGAGTTCCGAGAACATTACCTGTAGCTAATGTCGTGGTACTCATGGTTGCGGTCGACAGCAATGGTGTAATAATCTTGACAAGATCGAAACACACGACAATGGAATTCAAAAGCAATTTCAAAGGGTAGGAGAGTAAGTATAAATAGGATACCATTAGTTAGTCCTAACTTTAAAGCTTATTTAAGAAGACCAGTCTTGGCTTCCTTAAGTGAACGATCAGGTGATAATTCATGGTTTAATGTAAGCAATGCCGAAATAGTTTAATAAGTAAGCTGCTAGTAAAAATGTCAAGTCAAATTTATGTCCTATAGTTAGCTTATTTAAGGATTTCCAATGTTCAATTCGGAGCCCAGCAATTCTGCACCCAAGAACCCAGGATGTTCTGTTTAAAAGTGTTTTGAATTGTCAAAATTTGCCTTCTGCCTGGAGGCCTACTCGTCGTCGTCATCATCACGCGCCGCTCACGCCTGTCTCTCCAATTTCCAGTTCGCCGACAGCTACATGGTGTAGGTGGTGGAGGAGGAGCAGGGGGGGGGGGCCCGCACCGACGACGACGGCGCTGACGCCCGCATGACGCTGTTTTGGTTCACGTTTGATCCCGTGATAGGGATACCCTGGATGATATGCTGCTCTCAATGGACTATCTGGTTCAGCACTACAAAGAGCAGAAGGAGAAGTGCGCTCTTTCCAATCATCCGCGGCTTGAAGCGCGTATCCTGGCTTCGTGGTTCAAGTTTGATAAGTACTATAAGCTCACAGATGACACTCCAGTCTATGCTGCTGCAGTACTTCTCCATCCAGCTTACCGCGAGGCTTATTTTGATACCCATTGGGCCCATCAAATGCAATATATCGAACCAACAATTCGGGCCGCGCGGAAGCTATGGCAGAAGCACTTCAAGCCACAGGTCGAAGTGTCCGCGCAAACGCCCCAAAGTTCAGATATCGGGCAGATAGAGAATCCCTTTCAGCGCTTCAAGGCTAAGGCAGCTGGTGCCATTCATGGTCAACTCCGAGACGAATTCGACGCCTTCATTGGGGTATATTTGCATCTTATTTACATTCTCAATATTTGCTAATATGCAGACCAGGCAACGCCTCACGTAATTGGCGAACAATCAGCCTTAAGTTGGTGGCTCGAGTCGGCACGCCAGTTCGTCTATCCGAACCTTAGCAAGATGGCTATCACGATCTTCTCGATCCCGTCAATGTCAGCTGAGCCGGAACGGGTTTTCTCAGGTACAAAGCATACCATTTCGCCTGAGCGTATTCGACTAGGACCAGAAATGGTAGAGATCACTGAGTGTATAAAGAGCTGGGTGAGGATTCCACCAGGCAAAGAGCGGGCTGTATTGAGTGGCATATTCAGGAATGCATTGCAGGTTGAGGAGGCTGCAGCAATACTTGAAAACGCCCCACTAGAGGCAGATCAAGATCCTCAAGAGGATCATGCCATACTGTAAATGTAATTACCTAAGGCTCTGTACGAGCTATTCCGAGTTCTGTCTTAATAAGTTCATTAATAGAGACTGTTAGAGACAATAGGTTAAACGATTCCGTCGAATCACCGTATTGAATGCTCTGTTTCACAAACATAGAAACAAAACTGAAACGAAGGTCAAGTTTCAGTGAAACAAACAAAACAGAGGGTATGTTTCAGTTTCAATGTATAATTCCATCACTGAGTCGATGCATGGTTACATGAAAGCGGTAGAGATAAATGAGAAATATAAGGCTTCCACTGATGAAGAGATACAGGCTAGTATTGCTCACAGCAATATGTGCTAGTATTGACTGAGAAATGGAATGGAAAATCATTTAGGCTAACAACCTACTATGAGCTCATCCAAGGTTTCGATCAATGCCACACAACATCACATAGCACGTGCATTGAGTTGATGTTGACATGACGTCCAAACCTCGCGTGATGTTGATCAACATGCCCGTATTGTGATGTGGCACCATCGAGGGTGATAGGTGGCGTCACGTAGTCTTTGAGCGGCGAGGTGGCGCCTCCGGAGCAAAGGGCAAGACCGGCACGAGGGCATTCATGGCAGTCGGGGCGCTTCTTAGGCGAGCAGCATTCCTTCATGCACGGCCTCGAGTCATTCTTTTGGGTCCTAATCTGGATATGCGTCCACTATGACGGGCCGGATGAGACTAGGGTATTATTTTAGGTGCGAATATCCGTTTTCTAAATCATGCAATACTTGCGTTGCAGTGGCTGAGGTTTGAGTAATTAAAAACAAAGTAAACGGAGAAAAACCCAGCAAGCACAATGGGAACGCCGCAACAGAACATCGAACTATCCCTAGCCAGACCAGTTCATACCAGTGCCATTGCTGCTTTCAATGGATTGCGGACGCCTCCCACGTCGTCCTCAGTCCGGGTGGGCTACAGCCCGTGAGAGACGGTCAACTCACCAGCCATCTCGCAAGAGACACGGAGAGCCACCGTCAGGTTCACCGCGTCCAACAAAGTCAAGGAGGGAAGAGCTAGAGATTAGAGCATCTGCCGGTACCCTGCAACCAACCTTGCCACTTGATCGCTGTAGCCGACACGCAGCAAGCTCGACTAAAGAAGGATCGAGAAAGAGTTGCCTTAGTCGCATCGTTGCCTTGTTTTCCTGGATCGCCGATAAATCAAAAAGGTCACTGTGGTCCGGCTTCCCAAACAAGCAATCTAGGCCTTGGTCTCGTATAAGTTGTCCCAGGGGATAAGGACTTCCGCTGATATGGCGTCTCTGACCGTCAGCGCCCTCGATCTTGACGCTTATTTCTGATGCCGGCGAGGAGACCATAACTTCAATGGTTCGACAAAAATCCCCTCCGTAGTTGATGCATTCTATTGTACCTGAGGACATCAGATGTGAGATATAGTAATTTGGCTCGTCGCCGCGGAAATAGATCCTGCTTTGTCGAAACTTCCTCGAGATGTTAGAAAAGGCGGGGCCTGGCTGCAGTCGGCATCGTAGCCTGAGTAAGCAGATTTCAGAACTGCTGGCAAAATACGGCAGATCGATTAGTTCAACGTAAAAGAAGTCAGCAAGTATGCGGTTCGATATGGAGTCGATTGAGTCATCCCCGCACAATTGTTCCGAGAGCCACAGCCGAAGAACGGAATATACTCGTGGACAGACGATTCTCAGGCCAGAGCCTACAAGATGTTTCTATCCAGCTTATGGATGCACGGCCCTGCGCTTCAGGCGTTCACCAAAAAACTCCTGCAGGACTATTCGAGGCACACGCGTCCCTTTATTAATTCTTGTCGCGGTTCTCGGCACTTGCACGACTAGGTCGCCCTAACTAGCTGCAAGTTTGCATCGGGCTGCGAAAAGCTGGTGCTCGGGGCCTTTTGCATGGTAGGTACTAAGTAGGTTTCGGCTTATCATGGCAGGGCTTTAGCACCGTGGAGAGCCTTGGGGGGTTTGGGGGGAGGGGGGTTGAAATGGTTGACAGCTATATCAATCTCTCGTCCTCCATGTAATCTCTGCGTGTACTTCGTACCATACATCCCATCCTTCACCACAACTACATACTAATCTCCGAAAGAGTTCATCTCCAGCTATCAAAAGTAGGACCGCTTCGATGCTTCCTCCCTTTCCCTCACGCTAACTGCCAACCTCTGCTTTTGAAGCTCAGCCGCGTCCTTGATTACAATATGCTTGCGCAACAGTCTGCCCCACCCGGCCACCCCTTCCTGTCGCCATCGCAAGCCCCGACCCCATCGAATGCCCTGGCCATCCGCGATCCCGCTAGCAGCAGAGCGCTCGTTTCCACGGCGCCGCGCTCTCCGTTCGACGCCCCGCCCGACCAATGGGGCACCCTGGAAGGCGATGGCGCCTTCATGCCGCTACCCAACGAAGCGCTGAGCGAGGAGCATCTCAGACTTCTCCTGGAGCGCGCGAGGAAGATCGAGGAGGAGGCCACAAAAGAGAACCACGGACCAAACCAGAAGAGGAGTATCACGCCGTTCGTGCTGAAGCTCTCCAGGTTTGTATACCCTCCACCCGACGTACGGCACCGTGTCCGGACGACTCCTGCTGACTGCTTTACAGCTTTCTCAACAATGGTAGCAACAGCGAACTCATCCGGTGGTCAGAGAAGGGCGACTCGTTCATCGTGCTCGACGAGGAGGACTTCGCGAAGAAGCTGATACCCAAGATGTTCAAGCACAACAACTACACCTCGTTTGTCCGCCAGCTACACATATACAGGTTTCGCAAGCGAGTCTGGCTGTCCGACAACTCCATGAGGGCGAGCGAAAAGAAATCCAAGAGCCCAAGCGAATATGCGCACCCCTATTTCCTGCGGGCTCACCCGGTCCTGCAATGGCTCATCACGAAGCCGAACAAGACCGGCGGCAAAAAGAGGAAGAAGCAGGCCAGCAAGGATTCGTCGGGAGGTCTCGAGCAGGATAGCGACGCCGAGGACCTCATGGACGGCCCCACCGGCCAGTACGCTCTCCTCGACATCCAACCAGGCAGGAATTTAGGGCGTGGCGAGGCTGGGCCATTGGCGAAGACAGAGATGGATAGGCTGCGAGACCAGCTTGCGCAGGTCCAGCAGGAGCAGCAGCAATGCCTAGCCCTCATCCAGGAATTACAAAACAATCAACAGAAGATTTCATCTGCAATGTTGATCTGGAGCAGCTATAAGATGTTATAATTCAAACGGTTTAACGACCAAAGAACTCTTCAAATTGAGTGCAGGAGGTGTTCTCAGTCGTGGCAAAGCACGGGCGGAACAGGCGTGAATAAAAGGAGGATAGCCGATAGATTTTATCGAGACTTTCATCTCTATTTCAGTGCGTGAAATCAAGAGCGACCCTAGAACGAGTGCAGAACCTTTTTTACGCCCATGAAATTCTCGAGGTAATCGACTATACACCGATTTCATCACAGTTCAGGTATCTTCCTGTTTGCTGTTCATCTTCACAGCATGAGTATGTGGCTCGCTCACTTTCGTACAGCATCCACGCCGACTTCCACTATCATCTAACCCGCTATCTGGGCAGACCAAGAGATCATGATGGAAAGGGCTTCATCGTCAAATTAGATGCAAAAAATGTCATAGCTGACTGACCGCGAATTATTTAAAGTGGGGTAACGTACCCGGCCCACAATGTGGCAATGAGTGTACCGTGACACGGTGTGATTTGCGTCAAAGTCCTCCTATCACGATTCCGAGAATGGCATATCGAATAGAGCAAGTTGACCGGTTTTTTGACTACAGAAAGTGAGCTTCGGAAGCCCGTATATAGATATATGCAACGGAGTTCCACAATAGCGGAGGTATGTGCTCGTGATAGTTCGTGAGGAGAAATCAAAGGACAGGATGGGGAGACTCGTACGGTCGCACATTACCACATGGGTGACATAACCCTTTTGGGAAGCCTCAACCATGTGGAAATTCTTAGCAATTTTGTGGGCCCTTGTAAGACTACAGTACCGCACACTATTCGGAAGGTATCTCATCATTTAGATGGCATGTCCACCAGGGAATATGTCGTGATAATTCCTGGTGACGCGTCACAATTCTTCCACTCACACATCAACACCAGCATCAATACCCAGCCCATCGCCAACCCGTAGCTGTTGTGGGCTATCCCATCCATTCCCTAAGTAAGCTCGGGTCTATCCATCATGAGATTGTGCGACTGACCTTGTCTTGTACGTAGATATGCCCGATCACGTCCTATCGCAGACATGTCCCGATGTTCCGAAGACCGTGGCCCCTAAATCGTACCAACGGAGCCACGATTTCATCCGAGATAGCTACCCAGGGTCGAATTTGTGTCCATATTGCGGGAGACGTTGGCCCACGAGTATCTCCATCCTCGACAGTTCGCCGGTCCCGTTTCGAGACGTTGAGACGGCTTCCACCTCCTCCGCTATACAGTCTATCGACCTAACAGCCTCTGATCGTTCCACACCCCTCATAGACAATCTTCACCGGCTCTGGAGACGGCCCTGGCCGTATCCTCGCAGCATCGCGGCCCGCCGCCGTGTATCGAGATGCCAAACTTACCCAGAGTCGGATCGCGAGGGGCATGAGGGCGAGCTCGTCGCAACTCAGTGAGGCTGTGGCTAAGCAGAGCCAAAACAAGAGCAGACGGAAGATCTCGATGCGTCTCACCGTCTTCCTTGCGAGGCCTGACCCATGGGAAATACTAGACGAAGACGAGGAGCCCCAGTGGTCTTTGGCTAGAGAGCTGCTGAAAGTCGCTTTGCGCCCCTTCGTCGACGAGGAACCATCTTTACCTGTCCACTTCTGGTTCGACAGCATCTTCTTCCCTCAGTTCAAGGACAAGCCTGCCCTCTCTTCTGTTCTTCAATTCGACAAGAGACTCGTTCAGAACACCCATATTAAGGAGGGTATCACGGAGCTGAGCGACCTCGACTGGGAGAGACAGACATTCGCAGAGCTTTTCGGCGAGGACTGCCCTTTTCGTTTCAGTAAAACAGAGGGCAGATATCTCCTTTTCCTTGTTTTCTATGAGCCATTGCCTCCTCGACCACAAGTCCCGGCCCCTCGTCATATCAAGACACCGAGGTCAGCCATAAAGCTGTACAAAAAGGAGAAGGGAGTCAAGAAAGAGTTGGTTAAGACCGAGGTGAAGGTACAGCCAGCCTTGTTAATCGGGAGCGAGTTCAACTCGCCCTCCTTGAGCCCCTCTCTGAGCCCAGTTCTACCTCCTTCGAGAGCTAGCGCAGAAGAACAGATCGAGGTTATTACTAGCGACGTGGACGAGACCCGCGCGGGTCGGAAACGAGCTCGAGACTCTATAAGCTCAGCACTCTCAGTAGAGGCAGAGGATAGGGAGCTCTCGGCTGGCCCTGCCTTCACTGCCCATGGTCCCGCTGCTGGAACCCGAGGAGTTGATACGAGGAGGCCAAGTAGCCGGCATCCTCGTAAACAGACGAGGAAATAGTAGTTACTCTAGCTCAAGGTGATCCAGGTCCCCCATCAGCTCATCCACACTATTGATAATATCGCCAGGTAGCTCAGTTCCGGAGAGGCCATTATTAATAGGCTCAAGGTAGTTCTTCTCGAGGAGCTGAAGCTAAAGCATTGTCAGCTAACTTTTGAGTGCGATGGAGTACTTTTTTCCGTACGAATCTCTCTTGCCCTCCAACTGGACTCTCTGTGATGCTCAGCACCGGACTAGCCCCGCAGTCGAGATGAACCTGAATCTTGTCTCTAAGCCGTAAGTAGATCGCGAGGTGTGGTCGCTTATGATCAAGCTCCCCATCTAGCTGACCACCGAACCGAAGATCCCGGAGCTGTCGACCACACCAGTCCGTTGTTGTTGGGTCAAGAAGATCGTCTATATCGATAGAATCGACAGCGGCCATCATCTGGGCAAGCCCATCTCGAGCCGCAGGCCCTAGATGGACTGCCCAGTTCTCCACTTCGCTTGTATTATACAGATCCATCGGGATCCCGGCGACGAGATGCTCCCTATTCTTTTGTGGTCGGATGCGATGGCCGTTCCACATCTCCGTGAAGTCCGCAACCTCTTGACGGATCATGGGTCCATAGAGAGCATATACCGCGATCTGGTGAGCAAGACGGTTTGGTTGGAAGAGGCCGCTATCAATCAGCTCGTGTGAGAACGCGATCCAGCGCTGACTGACACCTTTAAGTAGCTTTTCCCACCAAGACTCGATCCGTTGGTTCGATGTGCTTGGGCCCCAGATATGACAGGAGCTCAGTCTCGCTCCCTGCCTATGGACTCGTTGGTCGTTATCATCGGTGGTATACCGAAACTCTGTCTGATCAAGGTCGGCGAGAATCGCCTGGGCTCCGGCCCAAAGAGGAGTCTCGATACCGTGATCCGAGCGGGTGAAAAGGGGGCGGACCCCTGAGTACGACACTGTCCGTAGAAACTGTTTGAGTGAACTCAACGCTGTCATGTTCCCCCTGCCGACATATATCCAGATGATGGCTCTCGAGTACGTGTCGATACAGGCGTAGATAGAGAAGCCGAAGTTCTTGAGCTTCTCGTACCCATCGAGAGACCACATGAAGTTAGGCCCAGGAACCTGGAAGTTCTTTCGGTGCTTCCAATCAACAAGGCGTCTTTGCTCGGCCCGCTTCTTCCACTCTGGGTTCGTTTGGTACTCGCGATATAAGGTATTCTGGCCGACAAGGACGCCGGCACGGATGCGGACGTAGTGGTATAGATACCCCCTGCCAAATCCTCTGATGCTTGAAGACTGACGGTCGTCTTGGAAGAGGAACTCTCTTGCTTTTTGAATAGCCTCCTGTCGTTCAGCCAGATCTCGGAAGCGCCGCTTCATCCCATGCTTCAGACGATACTCCTGTACAGTCCGCTCGGAGATCTCGATGCCGCGTCGCTTGAGATCACGGACGATAGAAGTGTCGCTATATCCGTATCGGTAGAAGTAGCCTTTGATCAGCTCGACGAAGGTGTTGGTGTCAATCTTTGAGTGAAGGGGCGAGTACTCCTGGGCACCCCATTCCGCTAACCTCCTTTTCAGGGTCCTGACGTCGAGTACGTGCCCATCGTCGCGGAGATGGGCACATATAGTGTCAATGGATAGTCCTTCTCGCCGCTGCTCGAGGATCCAGTCCTTGACGCGCTCCAAGTCCTTACGGGGCCTCGGCATTATGCGAGATGCAGACTAGGGGTTCGAGATCGTGGTAGAGGTCGGAGTTCATACCTCCTTCCAAGGCTTCCAGCTGCAATATCCCCCTCTGAACCGGCATTATCGGAGCTTCGGCGCCTCGGCGCCGATGGAATGGCATCAGCACCCCTTGGTATGGCATCAGCTCTGCTACATTGAAAACAGTGCGCTATCATATCAATACTGTAGCCCCATATAAAAACGTCGAAAGCCTATGTGCGAAATAGCTCCAATCATTTTCGTACATGGTTTTGTCACCCATGTGGTAATGTGCGACCGTAGGGATCCAACGAAGGGACTTTGGATGCATCCAGGCTTCCCTGGTCTGCCGAGTATATGAAGATGGTTAACATTTGGTGGTAGAGAGGGTGACTAGCCATCAGGGCATTTGTGGCCTCCCGGTGCCCACGCCTAATCTTCGGTGAACCAAAGCATGCCTCAGCGAGCTCTCTGTCTTTTGTTGGTAGCTTCGTGAGACCGGTGGATTTCCTCCTTACGTACGTCTTGATTCGTTCGAAACTTGGACCGTTGGTATAGTAGCATCCATGCGATCGGTGAAGGAGATGCGCGAGAGACTTTTGACGCGCCTCTGGGGCTGTTGTAAAATATTGTGTATTGTATGATATTACACATATATAGCGAAACTACTTCTCGAGGCTAGCTATTGTCTTGTCCCGAAAGTTCCCTTTTGGGAAAAAAAAAACACTTTAAATCTCTTTTAGGCTACATCGGACTTCGTAAAGGTTGTTCTTGCTCCCCGTGCTAGGGGCCTTCAATCATCCGGCCGATTAGGTTTAAAAAAAACAGCGCACCCAGAAGTACTCAAAACATAGTATATATTTATTATGACCCTATTTTAGCTAATAATCCCCGCAAAAGTACGCGCCAACGAGGGCTACTAAGGGGACCTGAGCCACTGATGTGAGTTTTATTTGTGTTGAGACGGTTTGAAAGTAGCGACAGAGCATTCTGAAGGCGTATGGTTGGTATCCAGAGTTGAATACCTCAACCGCAGCTTTAAGCGATGGCCATCTTTAGGCAAGGTATGGTCAGCATCTTTCGGGCTCCGGCATCCTGAGCGCGCAGCGGTTTTATAGCCGTCTTGAAACCTGGGTTAGGGTCCTTGTTTCCACACTAAACGGGGATATACTCGGCGATGGCGGCCCGGGCTTGACTCGAGACACGCTGAGGCGATAGAAAACAGCAGTGTTGTGCGAAACACAAGCCTATTACACGAGGACATTGCGCAGAACAGCTTTTGTGTGACTAAAAAGATGTATGCCCAACTGTCTGTGGACGAGAGGAAGAAAAGCTTCGCGGATGACACGACCCTCCTGCGCCCCTAACCCTTCATCTCATTCGCTCCGGCCGCAGCCAACCATTGGACGTTGCTTGCCATAGTTAGGTTTAAAAACGTTGAGCCCCCCCACGAGTTGTTTACTTAATTTTCTCCTTTTCATCTAGTAACCTTCGCAAGGCAACACATTTAATTTCATTTCGTCCCCGGTTGAAGTTTCCTCTGTGACACCGCGCGCAAGAATGGAGAATAGTCTACCTAGTCCTCCCCCGAACGGACAACACAAATCACACCTAACAACAGCAGAGAGACATAGTCCCGGCGCAAAATCCACCAAGCCTGCGCACCGTGTCACCAAGCGTTCAAGCATCACCATGTCCCGCTCGCACATCCACCGATCAGACATCCAGTCCACACACTCAATGGGTGATATGAACCACAAGAGAGTATGGCAGGCATGTGAGAGGTGTAGAATGAAGAAGACAAAGGTAATTAGACTGCAAACCAGGATTTATAAATATATCCCAAGGGCTAGCGCACTAATGGCAACAGTGTGACGGTGAATCCCCATGTAAGAAATGCAAGGACAACGGCGTTGTTTGTATAGCAGGTACAAGAAAGAAGGCGAAATTCAAGCAATTGCCTCGAGAGTAGGCCACCTGCACTTAACCGCGCTGTTGGGAAGCGCATCAGCTTACACCATAATTTGCAGATATGCGGAGATTCTGGAGAACACTCAATTTGCCCTTACCGCCACAGTGCACAAGCTATACTCGATGGTCCGAAATGGGAAACGATGGGACCTTGGAGAGCCTGATGTCAATGACCGTGGCCAACCCGTAATCCACAACATTGTCCAGAAGCTTGGCTGTATACGACCCAACAGCGATATCGACCTCCCAGTACACTCCCTTTTCCCAGAAGACGAGCAAGGCCTGTCGGAGCTCGCACGACAAGTTGAGAAGCAGCAACAGTACGAGAAGGCGGGGCATGGCGCCGGCCATAACGCAAGGACTGGTGGCACGAGCTCCTCCGACCTGGACTATTCCGGTTTTGAGGAGTACTACAAGGTAATATTTGGTAGTGGCCGCCAAGCAAGCATCACCAGGACTGTTTCCCCTACGAGCCTCACGTATGATTACTCCGACAGCTACTTGGCACCATCCACAGACTGGCCCCCAAACACATTACTGACGCCATTAATGGGATACGACCAACAATGCACACAACCAATAGGTGCATTCTTAGGCATGGATATGATAAACAAAAGTCTGCTCGAGTCGCAAGGATTTCCTTCTACCTAGAGTCGATATTTTGGAAGCCTGTGAAACCTTGGGAGTCGCTTAAGTTATTTGATGCGATGTGGTGTGCAAAGGAACAGGCAGTGGAGCTGGATGGGAACTCGCCAAGCTAGGATTCTTGATGTACTTCTTTCTTACTCAATTTCTCTGGGCCCCAACGGAATCATCGCCATTAAGCGTCCGCAGAACACCCTAGCCGCCCTCAAATCCCATAACGAAAGGCTATCTAAGTTCATGCAATTGCAGGAAAAGCTCAGGAAGCTGTGAAGAAGTGCCGCTATTGGTAGTGAAACCGTCACGCAGTACGATGATATATAACATAGGATATTGAGCTCTCATTCTCGAATCTTTTGGGTCGTGTAATATTTCTCCCTCGTGGAACTGTAACATGCAATAAGAAAAAATTGTTTTTCAACCTACTAGATTCATCGGTCTGCTTGTATTGAGCGACCTTGCTACTTCCCATTGTAAGTTAACATGATCCAAACACTCCCAACAGGCAGTTCTAAAGCCTGAAGATTGCATGGTGCATACTACCCCCCCTCAGTTCAATCTCAGCGGTATTTGTGAGTTTATGCACTAGTGTTTTACACTGACCGAGCCTTCTTTTGGCTCGGTGTCCGACTCCACTACCTATTTGCTAGCAAAGACAGACAGAAGATAAATAGAGGGCCTCGCCCGCCCTCACATAGACCATATAGTCACTCTGAATATACACAACTTTCTCACAGTATTGCCGAGTGAGCGGCCAATGTTGATGCTAAGGTCCTCAAGGTAAGGGCACAGCTCAGCAAGCCGGGTAATATTTTCCTTGCAGGGCGGATCATCAGAATCGAACGAGGTCTTCATGGTCTTTAAGTCAAGTGTCCGCAGGTTTCTGCTTAGGCCGGAGGCCTTAGGCCGAGGCGATAGGCACAGCCTGGTCCCAGTTGTGAATTTTCAGATTCCTCCTACCAGGCTTGGGTTCTCGCGGCTCTCTTGTTCGGCTTGAGCCTGGGCTTGTTGAGGCCAGCAGAGACGAGCAACGGGACATAAACCTACCGGAGTTCATCGTCGAAATTGCCTGACGAATCTCGAAATCCGTATCACATGGCGCCTGAATTGACACGCCCTATCGCTGCGCTGTTAGTAATATTCTGCCCCTCAATTTCGCAAAATTTACGACAATTTCGTGATACCATATGAGCCCTCTGGGTGGGATAGAGGCAGCAGGAGCGAGCCCTACACGATTGCGAATCTCACCTGGAAACCGGCTGAAGCGAGGGAAATGGGCCAGTCTCTTCACTTTGGCCTCAACTGTCGGTAGATGTGGTGGGGTCTACCCTCCCGTTCGCCTATCTTTCCTGAAGTTTATTGCTGGCAACGAGGCCGCCATGGCGTACATTCAAGGAGTATTTCCCTGGGTACTGGTAGCTTTGATGCTTAATTCTCTGTCCGTTACATTCCAGAACTATGTACACATCGAGTCTGAGGAATTTCCCCGACCGAGCGACAGACCTCTACCGGAGGATTGGTCACTCCGAGGGCTTTTCTGGACCGACAAGCTATACCCATCCGACTGGTGTTCCGGTGACAATGTTGACGACGATGAAAGGGGCTTCGAGCTTGCTTCCATGACCGAGCAGAGGAAGGAGGGTGTCCTCTGGCTGGGCTACAACCTCGCACTCCCTGGCAAGTTCGCGTTAATCGTATATATAACTACAGGAGGGCCATCTGCAAAGATCCAAACGTAATAAACGTGCGATTTGGCCTTGTTGCTAATACATGCGACAAATATGGGATCCAACACTGCGATACCTACAACTTCAACGAGTCTGGCTTCATGATGGGCGTTGGTGCACCCAAAACAGTGGTTACACGTTCCGATCGGCAAGGACGAGCAAAGCAAATACAACCTGGGAATCGGAAATGGGCAACAGCTATTGAATTGATCAGTGGGGATGGGTGGTGCGGACCGCCGTTCCTCGTTGTCAAGGCCAAGATGTACCTTACAAGCTGGTATACTAAGGGCAAATGGATAGATAAGCAATGCAATTGCTATGGAATGGATTGAACACTTCGAAAAGTATACTGCACCACGCACAAAGGGTGTTTATTGGCTGTTAATTCTTGATGGGCATGGGAGCCATCACTCCATAGGTTTCGAGAGATATTAGTCCTAACAATGTGTCTACCGCTCGAAAGGGCATATGGTCGCTGACAGCATGGTTCAGCTTGGCAATTGTTTTGTTCTCAATTAAGTACCCCTCCCCTACAGGCAGCCGCTTTCCTACCATCGTCATTAGCTCAGTCCGAGGGACGAATCTTGCGTTTAATCTGAACGCCAACATATCCATCCCAGACCCCTGCTATTTCATTAATACCGCAAGCTTTCTACTATCAGACCTTCCTAGCAATGAGGGCCGATTTAAGAAAGGACCTCCTAAGCTCAGAAAGCCTGGACGTCTAAGAAAAGCTGGAAATGAAACAATAGGCCCCCCCCCCCCATATTGAAGCGGTAAATTAGAGAGCAACTTCGGCCTATGACAATGAAGATGCGATCCTTGCGTTGTTCAAATTCGGTCAGTCTCAATTAGCATGCAGCAGATCATTGACCTCTCAAACATCTACGCATTAGCGTTCCTCTCTACAAAGCGGCTGCCGCTGCCCAGGGCCTTGTGGACGGGTAAGAACGATGTCTGGTTTGCACGCGGTAAGGGGAAATTGGATAAGTCCTGAGTGATGGTCGACATGTGCATTCGACTTAACAATATCTTTGCCGATGCGGAAAGCTGCGAAAAAACAGATCTCTGCATGGTATCGGTCCGGCGCGCCGAGGCTGTTCTATTCGAAAAGTGTCGCCAGTCAGGCATGAGGTTCGGCTACCAAGTTGCACGATAGCCTCATTACTTACTGGATGGCGCGCGGGCTGGTTCATTCCGAGCCACGCAGGCCCATCCTCAGCCGAACGGTGCAGGCTCGCAGCAGAATGCATACATGAAAACGAAGGGGAGGGTGGAAAACAGTCCTGCAAAGGTCGGGGCTGCCCACAGAGCCACGAGTGCTACCAATCCTGCCGCGGCCCGCCTAAACACTTTGTCAAGGGCTTCGAGGCAAATCTTGCCGGGACGTGCGGGGGTTTCCAACACCTGCATTATTTAGGCCACCAACCGGCCTAACTTACACAGTCGCCCCGATCCCATTATTTACGAGCACAGCCATTTTCAAACATTTTCCTTTTCAAATCTTGTCGAACAAATCCCTGAGATAATACTGCCCCATTTTGTGTAAACTTCATTATCCAAGGTTAGAATTCATTCACATTCTCCCCAGAAATTTACCAGGTGACGCCTTTCAAACTGTAAGAAGACGCCCAGCTAAACATGTCCCTCCCACCAGGACCAACATGTCCCACCAACAGTCTTCGTCCGGTTCCATAACCTCGAGGCCCTCGCCGCCAGGTTCCCAGACCAACTGGAACGAGGTCCTCCGCTACTCCTCCCCCCTCGGTGTGGTCAAGTTGGACATCGTCTACGGGGTTTACAACACTTCTTCCTCGCAGGGTGGCAAAGGCTCCTCTTCCCTCCCGTCCTCGCACGGCTCCAGTTCCAACAGGCCGCGATAAACGCAGAGATGGCAGATGGATAGTTAAAGTATATATCACCGTTGCTTTCCCGGCATATGAGGACGAACGCGTGCAACTCACCCACCACCCAAGGTGGCGGCATTGTTTACCAGCAAAAGGTCGACGACTCAGAAGGAAAGATTGCCTTGAGGGAGGACAGCATGCCCCCAGCAGAGATAGAGGGCGCCAACCTCATCTTCCACACGGTGAACCAGCTGCGCGAACAGCGGCGCAGCATGGTGCAGGCGGAGCCGCAATTCCTGTTCATTTATGTAGTCATGCGCAAGCTTTGGGAAAAAAGATATTGGCCATCAGCGATGGCTCATTGGCATGTATAGCAGCATGGCTGTGCGAATATCAGACGTGTGTGCGCAGTTGCTGAGGTCAAACGCCGGCGTCTCAGCAATGGGAATGCGAGGGCGGTACCTAAAAGGAGAAGCAGTGTCAATTTCTGGCTCTGACCTTGCGTGTCCATACTTTTCTATCGGTCGATTGGCTCAGTATTGCCTTCGTATTACGCGTTAGACCATTGGACCGGGCGTAATAGCGAGGCTGGGAGGACAGTGTTTGTATGTTTTGACTTGGAAGGCTTAGTGTAAGGCGGTCAGCAGGCCTCCCGCCGTGGCAGATATATCTTTGGAGCTGAACACTTTTCGAGATGCATCACCCGACTTCCAAATCTCTGGAATATTCCACTTTTCTTTGAAATTTGATCCCGAAGCGCCTGAATCCATGGATGACCTGCTCTACACTGGCCGGAACACGGCCCTCATCGTCCTCCCTGTTCTGACTGTCGCCCCAAAGCTGTGTTTGCTTTTCTTATCGAAGGAGACTGCCCTTGCGGGTTCAGTTGACTGCAGTATCCCGCGTGTCTATACGGCCCTGTCGGTTCTCTTAGTTCTGTCCTACCTTTTCGATCCCATCGTCTTTTCGATTGAGTCGCTTAGAAGTAGGGGCGAGCTTCCCGACAACGCCGCCACCGTGTCTAACGTCGCCTTTCTTGGACAGAGGATACTAAGTAAATTACAAAGTCTATGCAGTCACAACGGGTAATAAAGTACTATACTTCATAGCTGCGGACTTAATGTTGTATAGTCTCGGCCATTAGCAGAACGTCTTATAAATCTGAGATACCGCTCATTCTTGTGTTCATATATTGTATCCTATAATACATAATAGTTTAAGTGGAGAAGGTTATGTCGCAGACTGCGGCACGACATCGAGCGGTGAGAAGCAGCGAACCGGGCTACATCTGTACTCAGCCTCTCAAATTATCGTACGTGTGGGCTTCAGGCTGTCCATTGGTTCTGACTTCCACATTGCATGGCACCCAGTTCATGATGCATCGAAACCGGCTAATCTCGAAGCGGGTATTTGCCCGTGCCAAGTCCAAATGGTAGTAGTTCTTTCGCTCGTGGGTCCCTTCTCCCAGGTACAGACGTACCAGGGGTCTAAGTAAAGCGGCGGCCCGAAGCGCAACTTATGAAGCGATTTCTTGCTCTTGAAACCCGATCATGTCCGACCTCGCCCACTCTACTCAACGAATACCTAATATCCCGTCTAGTAAGTTTCCTACGCGCGCACCATGACTACGATGGTTTTAAGAAGACCGATTCTAATGAAAATCAGAAGAGAGGACGGACACCCGTTGCACCCAAGCGCCAGACATCATTTTAGCCCCCGCAGTCATAACCGCCACCGGCAGCAATCTCCAGCAGTTCAGAGTTTGCTTGTGCGTGTGAGCAGCACCGACTTGTTTATAAATTGAACTATCATCAAAATGAAGGCATGCATTCAGAACACTTCCCACCGATATGTCTCTTTCTTGTGGAAGTGTCTTTTAGGACATTGTAATCAACGAACTTTTTCGTATAGACCGGAAGATCGGTGAAGGAGGGTTTGGTCTCATCTACGCAGGTACAACTGGTCTCTTTGAGCTCTCATTGGACAAAATTGCAGTCTTACAGCTGATTACAAAGGTACAGACGTCAAATATGGCGAGGAAGTCGCTATCAAGCTCGAGCATATCTGTGACTCGCACGGCGAGCTCAGCTACGAAGCAGATATATACGAAGCCTTGGCAGGTCGCACAGGATTCCCAGAGGCCAAATGGTTTGGGCAGGTATATGACTTCTCCGTGATGGTCTATGATCTTCTTGGACCATCCCTCGAAGATTTATTCTATTACTGCGACAGAAAATTCTCGCTGAAGACAATCCTTCTCTTAGTCGACCAGCTGATTTATCGAATATACCACATACACTGGTTGATCAAAAACGAACGCCAAGACGGGTTGTCCTCGTCCTCGTTTACCATAAGATTATTGGCCGAGATGTCTCTATGGAGGACGCCGGCTTTGTGCAAAGACCCGTGACCCTCAATGCAGCTCTCCAGTGCGCAAAGCAGAGCCGCTCGGGAGCTTGCCTCGTAGATGGGCTTTCCGTAGTCAGAGAACGATACGTCGGTATACCCGATTTGGCAGTGTACAAATGCCTGCCTTTGTCGAAGATCTGAGCGATGACGACTCGCGCTATTATATATCTACTACGCTATAGAACCGGGGCCGCCTCCCCTTATAGGGTTCCGCCGCGCTGCGACCTATCCAGCCGCACCTCCAAGACCACCCTGTCGGCGGTCACCGTCATGCTGGCCGCTACGCCGTGCTCGGATCCAAGGTCCAGCAGGCCCTTCATCAGGCGCTCCGCGAACGCGCCAACCACATCCACCGCCGCCCCTGCTGGCGGCTCGAGGCTGCTGCTGGCCCCGGCCTGTTGTTCGTCTTGCTGTTCTTCCCTCCTGAGCCTCTTACTGGCCGGCCACTCGTCGCTTGTTCCCGCCTCCTCCTCATGCCAGCACTTGCTGGCGCCGGTGTCCTGACTCCTGTGGCCGACCACCTGCGACCCGCATGCGCCCACTGCAGCGTGCTGCTGCTCCTTCGCACCGCCGTCCTCCGACCCTCGGGTTTTTTGTAGCTGTGGCCCACCAGGCGGCGGGTTCTGTGGCTCTTCTTCCACCGCACTGGCCCCTGTCTGGGCTGATACCTCCACCCTTGTGACTTCCCGCCCAACAGTACTGGTTCCCTCCGTGGCCACGAGGGTTCGTATGTCGTTGTCCTGTTGTCCATACCTGGGACACGAGGACTGCTGGCCCTCGGCACCATCCTCTTCTGTTGCGTCCGTTTCTTGGCTTTGTCCTTGTGTGTCCGGGAGCTGGGTCAAGGCGTCGGTGAAGTTGGCGAGTTTGGCGGAGTAGGGCTCGTCGCCGGTGACCAAGGATGCGGGTACCGACTCCTGCGTGGAATCGGGAAACAGCTGCGACGCCCACGGCGTGTTGCCGGCCATCTTGCTGCGCGCAACCTGCGTGTGGGTGTACGGGTTCTCGTGCTCCGCCTCATGATCCTCCTCGTGGCCCCTGGTGTCGGCTTGTTAATGGCTTTTTCTCAGCACAAGGGGTCGGAGACGGCCTACCTCCACTCGTCCTCCTGTCCACCCACTGGGCGGCGCGGGGGCGGGCTTATGGCACGGATGGCATGGCCGGTCGTCCATAGGGTGTCGTCTGGACAAATGGCTAAATCGTCGTCCTCGCCCTTTATCCCCTGGCTCTGGGTTTCGGGTATTTCCCTCCCCTGAGAGTCGTAGTCCTCGCTCTGGGTGCTCACTTGGGAGTCACTTATTTCTATGATGGTGCAGTTACCGGCAGCGACCGCCATTGCGGCAGGAACATCACGTGTTGGTGAGGAAATGAAATGCGAGGCAGAGGGGTTCGACGCTTTGGAGGGGGCTGCTGGTGTATTTATACCGAAGCACCAGCAGCGCTTTCAGCAGCTCAGCGCTTCCCGATGAGGACCAAGGTCTCAGATCTTGCTGAGCGCAGGCGGATACAGAATAGCCCCCATTGCCAACACGCGCGCGGTTTTCCAAAAGATGTTAACATTAGGCAGTCCTGTTTATTAAGCATAATTATCCACAACGCAGCCAGCGTTTTGTCATTGAATAAGAGTAGCAGAAGCGACGACAAGCCCGTCGCCAAAAGGCCACGCTCCCATAATCCGTTTGATAAAGCTGAACGGATCGCGAAGCCGTCGCGCCCGGCGGTAGTGGATTGGAGGTCAGATATCTTGCAACTGGGTGCCCCAGTGAGATGCAGCAAATGTTACCGGGACCTTCGCTGCAAGGGCAAAACAGCAAGGTCTGAGCAACTAGAGGGTATTTTCGATAAGTGGTTGCCAGCTTTTCCTGCCGCAATGCAATCGCTATCCTTCACTTTTTTCTCTTTTTCTTTGGGTGGTTGTGGGCTACCGCGTCAGAAACCTCCGCTGTACCTACCCTGTTCTTGAACCAGAGCATTTGACAGCTCGTTTCTGTCACTCAGTGTTGGCGAGGCGAGCTTCCTTATAGTCAACCAGACGAACTGGTTGTCAAATAATTCTGACCGTGTTCGTGAATAGTACAGTATCTAGATGAGCATTTCACTGAATTTCTTGGTCGGAGTTCAGCCACACTCTCCTCTCCCTGCTGCCTAATTTGTTACGAATACTAATGCAAAAATCCCTTCCTACGTCTGCTGGGAAGACACCGCCCTGGGCTGTGCAGGGTGCCAATGTAACCTTTGGTCACAATCTGGCCTCTCGTTTCAATCCTTCGGACTTCTAATGTGTACGTACCTTTGCCCGTGTACCTACGTACACATGCGTAGATGAGCAAATCCAATACAGCATAGCATGGGACAGACAAGTTTGATCCTCTTCGCAGGGAAATTGCCACCGCCGTGGGAGCGCTAATCCACATAGGCCTTGACGTGCCCTGGGGTCGCCTAAGCGTACCATCTCTCCTCTGGCTGAACACTACTTATATCTCGAGATCCCTGGTCAACACTCTCTCCCGTCCCAAGTGAATCTTCTATTTTTCATGGCAATCCACAGAGAAGCATCACACAACCCCAGCCTTGTTTACCCTTACCTTGCCCTCAAGTTATTTGCGAAAATATATCTACAGAAGCACACCACCTGTTTCCAATGATGGCGCCTGACCAACACGTATCCGTCCACAAGTACTCGGGCTGTCCAGCAGAGCAGCCCCAGCAAACCTCGGTCCGCAATTACCTAAGCACCAGCAGCGCCTTCAGCACTTCAGCGCATCCAGATGAGGACTGGACCAAAGTCTCGGATCTTGCTGAGCGCAGGCGGATACAGAACAGGATTGCCCAACGTAACTACCGTAGGTGGCCTTCCCGCACGGTCAAGACAGCACACTTTTTCTAGCGTGGCTAAAACCCGAGCGCAGGCAAGAAGATAAAAGAGCGCATGGCCGACCTGGAGAGGCGCGTGAGCTCTGATGGCAACAAGAACAGCAATACGCACAGCAAGAACTCGCCAAAGTCGAGCAAGAAGAGACAGACGCACCAGTCATTACGACCGCCTTCGGGACACCAGACGCTGCAGCCACCATTACATTCGGGCACTCCACTACTCCCCTTCACGCCGCTCATAAACCCGGAGGACCACCTCTCCTCTTCGCCAGGCCCGCTTGCAAGCGGCCCGCCACCATTCACCAGCTACCAGCCAACATACTCGCGCGACAATGGCATGATCATGCAGTCCTACGGCATCCCACACCAGCAGGAAAGCACAACAACCGCCCCTTACCAATTCGGTATGGTGACGACAAACGCGCCCATACTGCCGCCAATGACGCACTTTCCTGAATCACCCAACCTCAACAGGGGCAATGAGTCGATGTCGTCGTTCTCCAACTACGGCGACTACACGACTGGTGATCAGTTGAACCCCTTGGCCTACGATTCAAATCATCATGTGAGTTCCTTTCGCCACATGCAAGTTTATCAACACAGTCCTCTCGTTTCCACTATTCTCCCTACCTTTGGCAGCGCCAACGCTGGTACATACGCTAGCAATCTTGCTGCGCCTGTTCCTTAAGGCCCTCGCTATCCTGCTTCCCCGTCTCAGAGTTGAAGAAGAACGATGTAAATTGTTCCACGGTGAGAAGAAAATCACAACAACAACATCATAATCATAGAGAGAAAAGAAAACGCTTTCGATATCCCAAGAGAGAAAGGCTAACGCAACACCCACAGATCCCAGCTCTGTCGCATACCCTTGACCACTCAGACAAAAACTCGGAGGCGGATAAGTGTGCCTGCTCGGTGACGCTCCTATCGTGAAAAGAGCTACACAGCCCGTAAGCAATTGCAATTGCATGAGGAACGGGTGCAAGTGTTTTACGACTTTTCTCTTTTGTTAATACCTTTCTTACTACCTAGAATTCTTTCGGACCAAGGCTTGTTCTTACGTGCATCTTTTGCCCTGCTTCCTCTTCTATCTTGAAGAGCATCTCCTAGCCCACCTGCATGTACTTCTGGTCCCACTCATCTATCTCGGTAATCTTCGTGCGGGACTCGCTGTCGTCATCTTGGGAGGGGAGGGGATCGTTTTGGTGATGTCTGCACCACTCGACATTGTCCTTACTCAAGACTGGGCCCGACGAGACCACTGTATCCCTCCTTATCATGATAGATTCGCTTTCTGGTAAAAAGGCAAGCCCTTAATTCGTCCCCGAATGGCGCACCACGAAGCCGCCATCGCAGAAGGGCGGGGTGATAAAGTCCCAAGTAGTTCTCAGCATAGTCAAATTTCCTTTTTTCTTATAAATATAGCTGTAAGACGGGATATGTGTGTTTCCGCAGAAGTGCTTACCCCGCTGCAACCTGCGTGAGTTGTGTCTTCTGGCGCGCCGTCTTTTTTTATAACGTATTATTTTTTCTTTTTTGATATACTCTCCGCGGCCGGGAGAGGTCTGTCTCCTGTGACGTTTACTGTGTCTGGAGATGAACCCCTCCCGTCTGTGCGAGCAGCTCCTCAATGTTTAAGGCACAACATGTTACCGGGCAACAGAAAACTTCATCTCGCGCCATTCTTAGGAGCAAGGCACCTTCCGATCTACATTGAATGTTAGACGCTTATTAAACCTGGTATGTGTATTGTAAACAGGACAAGCCATTTGTGCAACCGCTGGGCCAAGGGCGGAGAGTACTGCGACTGCCTAGGATGACAATTCGAGCGTGCCGAACATGATAATCGTTATTCTAAAGCAACAGCGGTCCTGGGACTGAAACGAATAAGTAAGCCATCCTGCAAACAGGGCCCAATAGCCGAGATACACCAAAATCGGTTTCAAGTCTTTGATGGCCGTATATTACGTATCGGCGGTATATCTCCTCCCATCTGGCGGCCGTGATCCGGATCGCTAGCTAGCCCACTTCGTAGCTCGGTCACGACTTCTGACGCCTGGGACAGCATACCTGAAGTTTCGCGGCTTTTTCTCGGCTTTTCCGATTTGTTATAGACTGTAAATGTCGATTGAATGCATTCTGACGGGAAAGATGGATTTCCTGATAAGATCTCGGTCTAGCTTGCTTACCATCTTTAATGTTAAATGTGTTATAGGCTACTATGGCCACTACGGCTACTACATGACAAGATTTGACTATGCCGACGTAGTGGACGGCGCCGTAGCCTGTGTGCTTGCGGAAATTCATTTTATTCAATCTCGTGGGAACTTTTTTCCGCCCGCGCCGCTCCTTGTCTAACTTCGAAATCACGACGGACTTCTATATCCATCGATCCGCATCTAGTGCGAAACATCTTGCTGTGACCAACTGCGATACCTTTGCACCACCAGTGAAAAGTTGACATGAAGACGATGCTCCCTCTTATAGATTCTCGACTGCCTTGTAGGCCTCTTACCGGACCTGGCCGTTACTACTATAGAGGACCTGAATACCACGTTAGAGCCTTTGTCATAGAGGTTGGCATGCCGAAAAGAGCAATTTATTTAGTAGGAAGGAGACTAATAACGTACTCCGTAGCATCCTCCGGCGCCCTTTCCTGCTTCGTAGCACCTTTGCTGTCTAAGCGCTTCTTTAGCACCTGTCCCAGGGCTTCTCGGTCTTTAGGCCAGCTAGAAATCCCTTCGAGCTCCAAGACACGAGCATTCTGTCTCCTATGTCCAGGAAGCGGGCGATAGGTTACAACAGGTACGCCGGCCACTAGCGCCTCCCATACCGCGATACCCCCAGCGTTATGGACCATCACGTCGCTTATTGCCAGGACCTTAGGAATATCTTCACGCCACCAAAGAGGCAAAACCCCAGGGTGCTTTGAGAGCCTTGCCTGCAGGCCTAGATTTCTCCTACAGAGGACGACAATTAACGGCAGCGCTGGAGAAACCACCTCACTTTCTGTGTCTAACGCATTAGCCGCCGCCGCCGACGCTTTAGCCGCGGCTTATCTCATCGCCAACATGATGGTGAACGGCCGCCCTGGAATGTCGCGCCACCCCAGCCTACTATCAACACCACGACTGTTACGAGCGTGGCTAACGCGACCAACTATACTCTATATACTTGGGATTAATTAATAATTATATGTTACTAGCCTTAAGTTATCGGAAGTGATTAATTACATTAGCAGGGTAACCATTATAAACTCTACTATGCAGACACGTACATTCCAATTCCTCTCTAATCCATGCGCTGCACCTAGCGTTGTACAACGTGCAGATGCTGTAGAAGTCTTAAATAAGGAATGACTTAAGATTATAAAATACTTAATTAACTCAATTGCAAAATCTGTTGGGGTAGGGGACTTAAATGTCTTGGATGCAGTATTTGAAGTAAATTGAGTTTGCGCTGCACATTCTAAAGTAAAGATATTGCTCTTACAGGTATCATCATCTCGAGTAACTTGTCTAGGTCGAGTGCCTCCACGTATCTTTTTGCCTGCTCCCGGATATCGACCTGGTGGGGCTGGGCCGGGCAAGCAGCCAGCGCTAAATTAGTTGCGCTTAGCGCGGTGGTCTGGGGGTAGGGGTAGGGGCTGCCATTAGGGACTCCTAGCCTCTTTATCAAATACAGTATGCAGAGAATGCCACGCCCAAGCCGTGCATGCCGACGTCGTCTATTAAATAAGAAGGTAGGCTTGCCTTGTCTTGATCTGTATTTTCAAGGTACTTAATTGTAACGATCCTCCATTATTTTCAAGGCGATAATTGGATTTTGTCAGTGAGTCGCAGAACTATAGTTATATCTGTCAATTTAGCTTGGACTGGCTCATATGAGACATTTACTCGATTTTCCTTGGGCATGTTTTTTGGCTAACTGAACGCGTGCTGTGTTGGAATGTTGCATCACACATTGAATGCGTCACATTATTACGACCAGGGCAGTGGTTTGACTTGAGCATTGTACTTGCCTATATAGGCTTTGTGAATTCCCCTTTTATATCTTTGCCTTTAAGATACATTGGTTATAGGAGACATTCGAGCCGGACATAGTAGCGGATGCGACTTGTGACAAACCGTTACAGATAGGTATCTGATGTCCAGATTACAGCCTGCCACTTTCAACCTTTATTCCTGTCTACTTTATGTTCCATGTGATAAACTCGTATAATAAGACACTTCGCTTAAAGAAGGATACAAAAACCTCACTAGAAGAATATGACAGGTACGAAATGGCTTGTTATTACAAGGAGCCGCCCCGCTGCTGTTGGTTTATTCTGGCCATTGAGGCGTGCATATGGTAACGAGATCAATCTCTTCATCCGGCCTCCATCAACTACATCGCCAAGTCTGAGTCCGTTATTGCGTTTAAGGCAGCCCACAATAAGAAAGTATAAAAGAATTGAAAAACATGGGCACCAAAACTACTCGACCACATCATTCAATCTTGCAATTCACTCCGCAACGATCACAAAATATGACCACCATATCTGACGGGCACTTGAAGCGTTTCCACAAGTACTGGGAGAATGCAACAAGTGACAATGACCTGACCCTCTACGGCTTCCGCCGATTCAAAACCACACATTTACTCAATCTCCGATTCATCGAGGCCGAGCTCGCTGAACTTGACGCCGTAATGTACCAAGCTGGCCTAAGCCTTGGCATTGATCATTCTCCACTCAACAGGCTCGGATTACAATATTGCCAAAAGGATGCAAATGTAAAGATTTCAGTCACAGATGACTTAATCCTCCGGCTTCGTGAGCTGACGAAACAGTAGGACTTCGTGTTGGCACAATTCGAATCAGGAAAGGAGGCAGCCATCGACGATCCGGTGTTGGCGCCAATGTACAACTCGGGCTGGGCTAAGTTGGATAAGTATTACGGTCTTACCGAAGAGTCACCTGCGTATGTTGCGGCCATCGTACTTCATCCTTCGCACAAGTGGCACTATATCCAGGAGAACTGGGAAAGGCGGTGGGTCGAGCCATCAAAGAAGCTGATTGAGGCGCTATGGAACGAATACAAACGTGTGGAATCGCCGCTCCCTCTTTGCGAGGTCCCACCGACGACCACGAATGAGTTCTTAAACTGGAGGAACAAGCATCTGCAGCCGTCACTCGCCATAGACGAATATGAACGATACTGCCGTTCTGAACGGGTCTTGGCTTTACGAGCGCCCTCGTGTGGTGGCTAGAGGAGACGCAGCGAAGAACCTATCCGAGAGTCACATGATAGGCAAAGATTTCCCAGGCAAATGACAGGACTGCACTTGGCGGGATACTTTGGAGTAAGCAAGGCCGCAGAAGTGCTTCTTAGACTGGGGCACAGTCCAAATCTAAAGGACAGTTACGTTCGGACGCCGCTGTGGTATGCCGCCTTTAGGCACGAGGCTGTCGTCAGGCTGCTGCTCGAGAATGGGGCCGAGATCGACACGAAGGATGAAGATGGTCGGACACCGTTATGGAGGGCTGCCTCTGTAGGGCATGAGGCTGCCGTCAGGGTATTGCTCAAGAACGGGGCTGACGTCGACGCGAAGGATAAAGATGGTCGGACGCCGGTGTGGTATGCCGCCTTTAGGCACGAGGCTGTCGTCAGGCTGCTGCTCGAGAATGGGGCCGACGTCGACACGAAGGATAAAGATGGTCGGACACCGCTATGGAGGGCTGCCTCTGAAGGGCATGAGGCTATCGTCAGGCTCCTGCTCGAGAATGGGGCCGACGTCGAGGTGAGAGATACTGAGTATGGCCTGACGCCGCTGTCGTGGGCCGCAGAGAAGGGGCACGAGGCCGTCGTTAGGCTGCTGCTCGAGAAGGGCGTTGACGTCGACGCGAGGGATAAGGATGGTCGGACGCCGCTGTCGCGAGCCTCCGCGAACGGGCATAAGGCCGTCGTGCGGCTGCTGCTCGAGAAAGGGGCCGAGATCGACGCGAAGGATGAGGATGATCGGACGCCGCTGTGCAATGCTGCCTCTGAAGGCCACGAGGCCGTCGTCAGGCTACTGCTCGAGAACGGGGCAGACGTCAACGCGAAGGATCTGTTATGTGCTGCCTCTGAAGGGCACGAGGCTGTCGTCAGGCTGCTGCTCGAGAATGGGGCCGACGTCGACACGAAGGATAAAGATGGTCGGACACCGCTATGGAGGGCTGCCTCTGAAGGCCACGAGGCTGTCGTCAGGCTACTGCTCGAGAACGGAGCTAAGATGGAGGCGAAGGATGTGGATGGTCGGACGCCGCTGTGCTATGCCGCCCACGGGCCCATCGTCACGCTTCTGCTCGAGAACGGGGCCGAGATCGCCTCTGGGCACGAGGCCGTCGTCAGGCTGCTGCTCGAGAACAGGGCTGACGTCAACGCGAAGGATGAATATGGTCAGACACCGCTATTTTATGCTGGCTCCGAAGGGCATAAAGCCATCATCAGGCTGCTGCTCGAGAATGGGGCCGAGATCAATGCGAAGGATGAAGATGGTCGGACGCCGCTGTGCCATGCCGCCTTACACGGGCACGAGGCCGTCGTTAGGCTGCTGCTTGAGAATGGGGCCGAGATCGACGCGAAGGATGTGAATGGTCGGACACCGCTGTTTTATGCTGGCTCCGAAGGGCATAAAGCCATCATCAGGCTGCTGCTCGAGAATGGGGCCGAGATCAATGCGAAGGATAAATATGGCCAGACGCCGCTGCGGAGTGCCGCCTCTAGGCATGATGCCGTCAGGTTGCTGCTCGAGAATGGGACCGAGATCGATGCGAACGATGAAGATGGTCGGGCGTTGCTGTCGCGGGCCGCAGAGAAGGGGGACGAGACCATCATGCAGCTGCTTGAGAACGGGGCTGGCGTCGACGCGAAGGATGAAGATGGTCGGATGCTGCTGTCGTGGGCCGCAGAGAAGGGGCACGAGGCCGTCGTCAGGTTGTTGCTCGAGAATGGGGCCGACGTTGATGCGAAGGATAAATTTGGTCGGACGCCGCTGTTGAATGCCGCCTTGTACAGGCATAAGGCCGTTATTAGGCTGCTGCTTGAGAACGGGGCCGAGATCGACGTGAAGGATGAATATGATCGGACGCCGCTGTGCAATGCTGCCTCTGAAGGCCACGAGGCCGTCGTCAGGCTACTGCTCAAAAACGGGGCCGAGACCAACGCGACAAGTAAATCTGGTCGGACGCCGCTGTCGTATGCCGCCTTGTACGGGCACGAGGCCGTCGTTAGGTTGCTGCTGGAGAACGGGGCTGAGATCGATTCGAAGGATGAGGATGATCGGACGCCGCTGTTGTATGCCGCCTTCTATGGGCATAAGGCCGTCGTCGGGCTGCTGCTCAAAAATGGGGCCAAGATTGACTCGAAGGATAAAGGTGGTCGGACGCCGCTGTCGAATGCCGCCTTATACGGGCACAAGGCCGTCGTGCGGCTGCTGCTCGAGAAGGATGCCAACGTCGAGGTGAGGGATACTGAGTATGGCCTGACGCCGCTGTCGTGGGCCGCAGAGAAGGGGCATGAGTCCGTCGTTAGGCTACTGCTCGAGAAGGGCGTTGACGTCGACGCGAGGGATAAGGATGGTCGGACGCCGCTGTCGCGAGCCTCCGCGAACGGGCATAAGGCCGTCGTCGGGCTGCTGCTCGAGAAAGGGGCCGAGATCGACGCGAAGGGTGAAGATGGTCAGACGCCGCTGTCGCGAGCCTCCGTGAATGGACATGAGGCCGTCGTGCGGCTGCTGCTCGAGAAAGCTGGCCGAAAACACCAACCCAGTACAGAGATAGCGAGCCAGACATATCGCCAATACGTTTAAGGAGATGCAGGCCAGAATCGCATTCTTGGAGCAAGGAAATGCTGAATGGAAGCGCAACGCTTTTGAGATGTTCGCTGCTGTTGGAAAGATGGATCATCGGTAGCAGGCGTAGGCGACGCGGGTGGCGACTCTGACGGTAACACCTGTACTAATATCGACCGGCTCTCAGATCGCTGACCCATTTGCCCCTGGCGCACTTTAACTACTGCATCGTCGTAGTCTCTGTCATCCGGTTGGCCCACTCCGGTGTAGGTTTGGTGAGAACCAGAATGCTGTTTGTGCCTTAAGGTATGGTTCGCACTGGAACGGGAGCTAGATGTCCGGTTTGGCTGGGGGCTCACGCAGATCGTGTCGCTGGTCACAGGACTCCACGAGAACTTTGTCATCAATTAAAGCCAGAAGATGTGGTTGAAGTTGAGGATGATGATCATGAAGTTAGCGATCATGAAGAGGTCGAAGAGGACATCCCCGACGAGGTTCAGACTAGATCTGGACGTGCAGTCCGAAAACCAGCTAGATACAGCGATTGAGCGTCTTCTCACGATCAGAATCATATCGGAATTGCTTCTCAACACCAAGAATTGAGTGTGTTTCGCATCACGGCAATTGAGCATTTTGTGTGGTCATGGTGTTCGAGTGGTAGGGGTGTTCGGGTGGCCCGGGTGGGATAGTATATGGAATGAAGCTGCAAATCGCTGCAAAACGCACCGCGTTGGGTGGTGGATGTCTCCAGAAACCCGACCAGACCCGCTACCTCGTCGCTCAGGGCTGCATCAAGCCCCTGTGTGACCTCCTCGGCTGCCCCGACAACAAGATCATCCAGGTTGCTCTGGACGGCCTCGAGAACATTCTCAAGGCACAACTTCCAATGTAAAAAGCCGTGTTATATCTCCATCGTTAGTTTAATCCCTATATCTAAATGGCCGTTTGACTTTTCGCCCAGTGCGAGTCAGCTGAACGGGACTCATCGGTGCCTGATCCGAATTGGATTGTTGTATTGACATGTGAACCGGTCGAGGTATTTTAACCTGGTTGCATTTCCGCTTGGCCAAGCGAGCATGGTGAGCATAGCCCCCCCTCAAATGCCCATGGAGGGTCTCGTCGAGGCACGCATGCCGTATCGCAGCCAGATGAATGGGAGGGAAATGCAATCATAGGAGACGATAGATGGCAGAAAGTACTACATGGTCGCCTGGAAGCCAACTCTCGAGCCAGAGGAAGATCTGGGCAATATGCGAGACCTGATAGATGAGTGGAGGCGAAACATGGCAGGCACAAAGCGGTCGCCAGGTATCTCGAGGCATGAAAATAACGGATACAGGGACAGTGGCCGGAGCGAAGAAATCGAGATCCGGCTTAAGAGGCGTCGAGGCCGTCCCCGTAAGGATTGTGTAGTTAATGCAAG
>JAJTUP010000171.1:0-51732 GCA_021399435.1 Diaporthe sp. PMI_573 | reverse complement strand
AGTCTGCTTCCTTCCTCTTCAGCGGGTCATATAGAGTACGGGTATGCTTGCCTGGCAGTGCCGTATCTATCTGCTTCGAGCATTTCCCGACTCTTTCTGGTAGTGTTCTTGTTTGCCGCTGCTTGGTTATCGCTAGTCTTATCCTTGTGGATCTTGCTAGATGTGGTGGCACATCTGGTCTGCATTCTCCTTCTGTGGCCTTCCGCGCTGCTGCTTTGGCTTTTGGTCCCAGCGCAAAATCCTCTTCTCCTGCTGGAACCCACAACATCCGGAGAGAGTGGCCCTCGTCTTCGAGACGCTTCATATGGTCGTATATTTGCCGTATGATCTGTTGGCCGGATTGTTGTCGTGGCCGCCGTATGGCTTCTAGTGCGGAGCGGCTGCTCGTCATGACAGTCACATCCCGCCAGCAGAGTCCAGACGGCATACATCTCAATACCATCTCTATAGCTCCCAACTCGGCGATGTATAGGTTCAGCTCCTCCGTCAACCCGAGAGTGATGGAGTAGCTGGCCACTACCTCGTCATCTTTGTTGATCGCCGTATCTCGTACGACACCTCCCATGCCTACCATGCCCCTTCTCTGCGAGGAGCAGGTGGCAATAACTATGCCATTCACCCTCTTTGCTTCTTCCACCGCTCTCTCCCGGTCAGGGTCGCACGACACCGGGATACGGTTCCTCCATGGCGGTAACGCGTACTCCCGAATGATCTCCATTCGTTCAGTGGCTGTTTCCCCTTGTACTTGAGCAATCCTCTGCATCGGCGATACGAATCGGCGACACACTTTCACTTTCAGTGTCGCCAACGGGTGTGTCCTGGGAAGGGTCCGGAGGTTGATCCAAAACCTTGTTGCCGCTTGCGCATGCCGTTCTTGCACCGGTTGGATGCTAGCTTCGGCCTCTGCCACCGCCGTTGCGACGGTCCGGAAAGCCCCCGTGATCGCCTGTGCTCCGACCATCTGTGCCTTGTCCAGCCAAGCAGCTTCTCTAATGCCACATGAGTGCGCCCACACGCTGGACGCATAGTCCATGGTGGGAGCTACTGTTGCTACGAACAGTTGTCTCGCAGTCCGCGGTGACAGCATCTTCAGTCTTCTCAGACACATAGCAGCCGAGAGCCCCTTTGCGCGGCTCTAGCTATGTGTTCCTTGTACCGCAGCTTCGCGTCCATGACCACTCCCAGGATCTTGGCGCTCGCCTTGGGCTTGACTACTTTTTCCTTTGATCATGAACGCTTTGTCGCTGGTACGCGCGGCGTTTCGCGGGAAATGCACGATGTCGTCTTGTCTCCGTTGAACGTCGCACCGCTCCGTCTTTCCCAGCCCAGTGCTTCGTCTATAAATTGATTGGATGCCGGCTCGATTCTCCTCCGCTGTTTGGTCCCACAACCCAGGCTGAGTAGTCGTCCACGAATGCCATCGAACCACCTCTTGCGTTGATTCTTCTCTGCACCAAATCTGCATTGAAGAACAGGAACAACACCGGCGACAGTGGTGATCCTTGCGGGAGACCTGCCCGTGGCAACTCCCGTAGCTGTGACTTGTACCCATTTACCACCACGGTGGCCATGCGTCCAGAGCAGAAGGCGTCAATCCATCTCACCAGTCCACCAGGTATGCCTCTCGCCTTCAGCCTCTCCAGTAGTCGTTCTTTGAACACTCCGTTGTAAGCACCCTTGACGTCGAAACTGATCAGACTGAGCACCCTGCCGGCCCTCCATGCCTTGTAGATCTGCTCCTGCAGCAGTATCAGTGCTTGTTCGGCTGACCTTCGCTTCTTGCCCCGAAGTGGTTTGCAGGCAGCAGTCCATAGCTTTCCACTACATAGGATACCCGCTCTGCAACGGCTGCCTCGAGTATCTTGCCCAGTGTTGACAGCAGGGATATCGGTCTCCATGCCTTGGCCACTGTGTAGTCTCCCTTGTCTGCTTTCTTTAGCGGGATGATCTTCGCACTCCTCCACTGGTGGGGTACCACACCGTCCCTGAGGGAAGTGTCGAAAAGGTGCAAGACACGGTATCTAACCACTGGCCAAAGCTGTTTCCACACCATTGCCGGCAGACCATCCTCTCCAGGTGCTTTCCAAGGTTTCGCTGCTAGTACTTTTTCTTCAACTTCCTCCATGGTGAGGTCTGGCATGTGCACTTCCGTCCGTTGCGGTCGCTCGCCTTCATCGTCAATCTTAGCCGGCAACGGGGGGAAGAACGTGCTGAGCAGCTCCTCTGCCTGCTCCACCGTATCTTCCGTGGTGGAACCGTCTTCCCTCTTCAAAGGGGGCACCCTGTCGTCCATAACACCTGTTTCCGGTTTTAAGTACTTGGCCGCCTTCCATATGTTGACATCTTCTGCCAGGAAGTCGTCCCAGTGCAGTTTTTTCTGTTTCCGGATGGCATCATGGTACTCCTTGGATGCTTCCTTGGCCCGTCTTTCCAGGTCGGGCCTCACTTGGCCTGCTCGCCGCTGTGCCCTGGCCTGATTTCGCCAGAATGTGTACACCCGCCGAAGTCCTGTCAAATCCTTCGTCCACCAGCGCTTCGCGTACGGTACTGGTTGTGCTCGGGGTGTCAGATCGTGGATCGCCTCGAGGACGACCCTCATTAACTGGTCTGTCTGCTCCTGCACACCGACAGTCCAGGGAAGCTCTCGGAGATTTTTCTTCACCCTGGTTCTGATTGTTGTCCATGGTGCGTTCTTGAACGACAGTCTTTCCGTGACAATCCGATCAGGCATCGCGAGATCGAACGTCGTTTGGATCGCCCGGTGGTCCGATCCGTGTTCTGTCGGGTGTATGGAGCACGTCACCATTTCGTCTGCCAGTTTTGCCGTCGCCAGCATCAGGTCGATTGTGCTTTCCTTGTCGGGGCCTTGCCATGTCTTTGTGCCTCTCGGGAGGAGGCTGCATAGGCCGTGCTCGTTCATGACGTCGATAATCGGTTCGGCCTCGCCTTGCCTTGCCAAGGCCACGTCGTCTCCTCCCCATAGCCGGTCGTGCTGATTAAAATCTCCGGCCAGAATGACGTCCACCGCCATCCCTGACCTGCTCCTGAGGTCGAGGATCACCTGGTGCAGGGTATGGCATGTATTTCGAAGAGCCTGGGGCTTGCGTCCCGGCACATACACTGACACAACCAACATTATTCGGTCCGGAAGTCGTATGGCTGCTGCTGTCAAGTCCGAGGACTGTATTGGTACTTGGTCGGCCCCCAAGTCCCTATTCACCCACAACATGCTCCGGATCGGCCATCTGCCATCTCTCCAAATCGTAGGGACCATTTTAATCCATCTGGGATGCCCCATAGGGACTGTTAATAGTTTGCCGTCACCTTTCCATGCCTGTGGTTCTTGGACTGCCACAACTGCAAAATCCCGATTCTTGCTGCACGAGAAAGCCTTGTGGCCGAGCTCCTGGCAGTTGTAGCATTGTATCGGTCCGGCTCTCCGCTCGAACACGCTAGTGTACGCCGATTCACCCGCTGCAAGGAAGTAGCGTTCTTGTAGGAGTCTCCTGGCATCGCTGTTCTTGGTGAGGTATACCACCATGGATCCATATGCTTTCGCGTTGTCCTTTCGACTCAACCAGGCCATCTTGGCAATTTGAACTTCATTCTCTTGGCCCAAAGCGTCCATCGCTCCAGGAAGGACCTTGCCTTCCTGGTCGAGAACGGCAGCACGGTTGATATTGTCAACTTTGACTGGGTACAGTTGGTCTCGGAGCACTCTTGCACCTGGAGCCTTCTTGGCCTCGATGATCGCCTTGATCCTCTTCAGTTCTTCCTCGTTCCTACCAATCACCCTCAGGCGGTTGGTATTCCGTCCATCTTTGGTGACTGCAACACATCGCCAACTCGGCTGGTCGCTGGACATTCGCATTTCCTGTTCAACGGTTTTGCGAATCATTGCCGGTGTAGCGTCTCCAATGTGATCCTCGGGCACCCTGGATGTGTCCACTGTGCAGAACACCGGCTTTGGAGTCGCCGATCGGGCCGTAGATGGAGATTGGATGGGAGTACTAACGGGTGTCATTCTGGCCGCGTCTGCATATGTCCGGCCCGGCGATCGTGGTGCCTGAGCCTTACTCAGTGTATCCAGCTGTAGTCGGGTCTGCTCCAGCTTGTCGCAAACCTGGGTAAGCTGCTGTCGGACTTGCGATAATTCTTGTGCCATCTGGGCCGTAGTCCTAGTAACTTCCTCAGCCATGCGGTCCCTAAGCTTAGCAAACTCGAGCTGAAATTCCGCCTTCATCGATTCCATTCTCTTATTGAAATCTTGTTCCAGGAGTCGTTTTAGGCTCTGGGCAACCTCGCTCATGCTACCAGCTGCCTTAGGCGCGGCCCGTTTCTTAGCTCGGGTATGACTCGGAGTTCCCTCACTGCTCTCCTCTTCCTGCCATTCCATAGCACCTTTTTGCTGCTTGGATTCCAACGCCCTCGTCGTTCTGGTCCTTTTACGCAGGGGACGATGACATCCCCCGCCCGGAACATCCTGTTCGCCTTCCATGACGACAATGACGTCTGATGCGGGGTTCGCAACACCAGACATCCACCAGTGGCCAGAATCTCCGCCAAGCGGCCACCAGGTATTTCAAAGGTTGTAAAGAAGATAAAATATTTAGATTCGAGATCCGAAACCAATTTTCTGAGGGGGGCTGGTTTTCGTCCGAGTCTCTACCCCACCCGTTGGGGGGCTGGTTTTGTCATGACGGACATATTGATGCCTCAGGCACACACCTCTTGCTACCCGTCACATCTGACAGATGAAGTCGAAGCATCACTACGAAAGGTAATTTACAGCGCTGATCTCAGCTGGGCGACCACCCGTAGCTCGCTCACGCCTCCGTGCTTCGCCAAACAGACGCAACAGCACCTCCGCAGGCACGCCGACCATTCTGCGGCTGGTAACGCGCACAATAGGGTTAGCCATTAAGGGAGAGCACAGCAAGACAGGCAAATATCATATCGAAGAAAAACACGCGTCGAAAAATTCGATAGGAACAGGGCTACTACTTACATGATCACTTGGGGGCGGCCCCCAAAAATATAAAACGGACCAATCAGGAGCATGTTTATTAGCCAATCAGAAGCATTTTAATTCAGCGGACCAATCAGAGGCCGCGGGACCAGGGGGGCCAAGGGTCGGGCGGGGATAAGAAAGACCTTCCTAACGGAAGGCAGACCTTCCTAACGGAAGGCATTAGCCAATCAGAAGGCGGGGGATCCAGGGTGTCGGGGGTCGGGCGCGAATAAGAAAGACCTTCCTAACGGAAGGCATTCGAAAAACTTGAGAATTGATGTAGAGTCAGCCTTTGGCTGAACCCGTAGTTAGTGGGCTTCTCGGTGGATTCATTCTCCGAATCCGAGATGATCCGTGCGCCGCGACGCATTCTTGACGCGTACCTAGCCGCTTCCGACCTTTTGAACTTCTTCCACTGGACTTTTTCTCTCTTCTACTTTCTTGACCATTGCCGAACTAGTTCTACCATACACAGCATCTAGCATGGCCCCACTAGACAGCTGGCTCAAGCCATCCAG
The DNA here is from genome assembly GCA_021399435.1 of Diaporthe sp. PMI_573. Lineage (NCBI taxonomy): Eukaryota > Fungi > Ascomycota > Sordariomycetes > Diaporthales > Diaporthaceae > Diaporthe > Diaporthe sp. PMI_573. Next base: position 46,203 of record JAJTUP010000171.1, on the reverse strand, counting down.
CTCGGCTAAGCGCAAGCGCAACACCGAAGACGACGGAGAAGTTCAGGGCTCCGATAAAGAAAATGATCAGCCCCCTCGTCCCGCGAAGGCGTCCAGGACAAAGCAGGCCAGGACAGCTAATTCCGCCACACCCAAGAAGACCACCGCTGCAGGCACCAATAAGGACGCTAAGAACCTCTACATTGACACCCTCAAGGTCCTCGACAAGCGCGTCGACGAGCTGGACAAGAAAGTCAAGACTATGAGCGGCAATAGCACGGCCATCACAACCTCCAGCTACGCCACCTCCACCCGCAAGCACATGAGCGCCGTCAAGAAGCTAGTCGCCATGGACACCACACTGGCCTTCAACCTGCTGCTCAGCATGGCTGATGCGTCACACACTGACCTCGACGCCACCTGTAAGATGTGCGGCACCCCATGCGACAATAGCATCCCGACTTTCAAGCTGCTGGACGAGGCACTTTTGCCGCTGATCGAGGCGCGGGAGAAACCTGCCAGCCTGGCGGCTGAGTTGCCCCAGGTCCCGAAGCGGTGGACGTTGAAGGATGCGGATGTCGGTGTATTCAAGACTGGGAGGCCGAACAAGCAGCAGCGCGGGCAGATGTACCGCCAGAAGCTGGCGTGGGAGAAGAACAGGCGGCAGATCAGACGGGAACGGAGAGAGAAGACGGAGGACTGGATCATGGTGGCGTTGAGTGATTTGGTTGAGGAGAGAGACTACCTTGATGCGTATGGCGTTAACGAGTATTTGCCAAGGTGCATTGCGAAGTTAGACGAGCTGATGAGGGTGAGGGGAGAGTGAGGACCTATGTTTCTAAAGTGCAGTAGGGACCTGTTATCGGGGCGCGGAGGACTCTCGTGCCCGGCGCCCTCTTGGCCTCGATGACATCCTTAACCTTCTTGAGTTCTCCCTCATTCCTACCTATAACCCTGATGCGGTTGGCATTTCTTCCGTCCCGGGTCACCGCAACACACCGCCAACTGGGCTGGTTGCCAGACGCTCTCATTTCTTGTTCGATGGTCTTGTGACAGCGAGCGGGAGCCGCTCATCACAAAAGCCAGGCTTATTCCCAGGACCTGTTTCACTCTGACCGAAGATGCCTGGTGCAGAGGGAAGCGAGTGCGGTCAAACAAGCTCAACGATTATTGCAGGTTCCTTTGTATGAGGAGGGATGCGCCTCGTGTAATCCCTGAGTTATCTTTCCATTAACCAGTGATTTTCTTTTCATACCTTTGCCTGTAGACTCCTTGGACAAGTGACAGCCGCTTCCATTGGCCAACGATGGGTCGGTTGGCTAGGCAGAAACACTCCCTAACTGCGTGAAAAGGTACGTGCCATGTCGGGTATCCGATGAGGCCTTCTCCCTTCTTTATCCTGTTGGTGGCAGTCGTCCAACCCATCGCCACAGGAGAGCTGGCACCATATACCTATGGCCATCCAGGCAGCCACCTCGTTGAGTTGTTGGCCCAACGCGGCGTCTGGCTCTCATGAATCTAGAACTTCCTCTTCCTAGCCATTGTTAAACGTGATCCTTACATCGCAGCACACGAATACGCCACTGAACTTCTTCGGGTTTGAAGTGGTTCACATTGAGTGTGGCAGCGTAAGCTTCATGTTTTGCGTCCATACTGACGCACAATGTCCAACGCTTGCTAAACTTCCAGGGTGATACGGAAACCCAATTCAACGTTAGAGATATGGCAATACAACTTTTCTTCAATTCACGGTTGTCTTGTTTCAGTCTGACTCCACGGCATCTCATCAGCACAATTTCCCATAGACGCAGGTCTTGGAGTATTTACAGCCGTAAATCCGACTGCATTGCGTAAGCTGACGCCGAGCATGAATTATCATGATACTCGGAGGCCTCCGCCGAGGGGCACTGAGGGCGTCGGCAAGCGGAGGCCGGGGCTGGCGTCTCGCGTAATAAATTTAAGTTCAAGCGGCCGGAAAGTGGAGTTGAATCGGCGCATGCACGCGACTAACTGTTTGAGCGACATCATGATTGATAATCATGAGAATTTGCAGTCAAAACTTAGAATTGTTATCATTTCCACTCAACTTTCTCAGGCACCGCTGCGTTTGAGCGTCACTGCAAGAGCTGAAACCATCATGACGAAGGCATATGTCGCAACACGCAAAGGGGGCGAGTTCGCCATTATTGACGTCCCGTCTCCGAAGCCCCAAGCGGGCGAAGTCAGCATTCGGAATAAAGCGGTGGCTCTAAATCCGGTGGATTGGAAGAAGCATCAGTTCGGCATAATGGTTGATAGCTGGCCAGCCGTTTTCGGCTCAGACGTCGCTGGTGTCATTGAGAGTGTGGGCGAAGGAGTCAATGCTTTCTCCCCAGGCGATGAAGTCTTCAGCCTGACCGGACACGACAGCCGAGCTGGCGGATTCCAGGAGTTTTCAACAGTGCCTGAATATTTTGTTGCACATAAACCGCCGTCGTTAAGTTTTGAGGAAGCGGCTTCTCTCCCGTAAGTAATGCTTTTACAATGAAACACAGGACTTTTTATCCAGGCTGACAGTGAGGCATCTTCTTTCGAATTTACAAGAATTTGCTACTTGACGGCTGCAGCTGCTATTACATTAGGCTTGAGGATTCGGCTGCCTTTTCTCCAGAACAATGAGTCTACAGCACAGCAGAGCCTTCGCAGTGTCCTTGTTGTCGGTGGTGGTTCTGGTGTCGGAGCCTCTGCTATACAGCTTCTTCGATTGTCCGTACCGACTTTGCACATCCTGGCAACGGCGTCACAAAGCCACCACTCTCAGCTTATATCTCTCGGTGCAACATCATGTATAGATCGAGGTTCACCGGATATAGTCAGGGACATCATGGCGGCATCTGCTAGTGGCCAGGGAGTCGATGCAATTTTGGATGCAGTTGGAGGAGCCGGTGACGAAAGCCAGCCGTTTCTTTTTGATACCTTGCGCTCAGATGGACCAAAACGCTACAGTGCAGTATCCACAGGCTCTAAACTTAGTATTCCGGTCGGAGTGGATGCAACGACATCTTCTGGACGGCAAGCATTCGACGTTGCGGGAGGCAGGCGAGCTATGTCAGCCCTTGGGAAGCTGACTCGGGATGGGGATTTCAAGCCACCGTTGAAGATAGAGGTAGTCGGCCAAGGCCTCGAGAGCATTGGCAATGGACTTGAGAAGTTGAAATCGGGGGTGAGTAGGACTAAGCTCATCATTGTATTGTAATTGCTAGTCGTAGTCCAAGTATTACATGATCACGTTCCATGAAACACCCCCTGTAGCTGTGCTTGTTCTATTCCACACCCACTATTGAAGCGATTTCGACGGCGATCAAAGGGCCACGTATGCTCGGCAGACCACCCGCCAAATTCGTGCGGGCGGATCTCTACCCTGATTGGAACGCCTGGGCCGAAATCACACAACAGAGCAAATATATCAGGTTCATCGATAGGCCTGTTGATGCGACGACTGTTAGAAGATACATGGAGAACAATGCGCCTGAATGCCGACTCTATAATCTTTGTTTTCATCACTTCGATGATGAAACCGCATCGAAGGTCCTACGAAGTTCAATAAAAGTATCCGAAGCTTTTGTGTAATTCAGCCCCTCATGATTGCGTGGCAATACGCACGAAGGCCGTGACAAGCTTTGTCCCAAATCCACCTCCTAGCTCACTACTTCGTACCTAATGCGCTGTGTGGAATCTTTGAGATAACTTACCGTAATCTGCCAGCGCTTTTGAATACGTCTATAGTGAAATTGATTTCAATTGGTGATCAAATTTCACTCTAAATTCCGTGAAGTATGGATGAATTCAGTTTTAGCTAATGTTCGTAGCTGCACGCACCAAGCGCTTGGAGACAGCGACCATTGGTACTGAGGAGCGGCCGTATCTCATTAATGGACTAAGGACCGTGATGCTAGCATGGATTTGTAAAATCTATACTCTCTTATCACAGTGGAATGATTGTGATAGTGCGAATGTGAACGCATTGTACAACTCACTTACCCAGTACGCAGCTATGCAGCATACCTAGATAGAGAATGTGCTATATATGACAACACGGACAACGTATCCTGATCTACCAGTCTTCCACCCTAAAGATCGATAATTCAAATGGTGGACACAGAGAGATTCCTTTTCAAAGTACATGCCGGCGTTCAGCGCAGCATTTGCCTCTCGCCTCATGGATAGAGGATTGCCCTGGACGCCAGCACAGTCCCTCCTATCCAGAAATCGTCCCAAGAGAGTGCCTCGAAAAGAACTGTACCAGATGCTGATTCGTCAAATTGAAGTTCGCAGTATGATTCGGCCGGCCGGCGAGGTCTAATCCAATGGTCGACGGCCACGCATGACCCAGGCCCTCCACACTCAGCGACCTGACCTCAGCCCCAGGGCAATCCCACACCTCCTCCCACGCACCCGGGTGGACCTCCTTGACGCTGTCAGGCTGGGGGAGCTGACCCGGGTATGCGCCTCTATCGCAACCGTTGCGCGACGCCCACTGCCGCCGCCACAATCGAACGTCCGGCTCTGGACCGAAGCTGCCCTCCTCGGGCGTCCGCCTGTAGAACGGGGTGATGACGTCCTCGATGCCGTGGATGTGAAAAATGGGCGCCGGCCGGAAGGGCGTGCAATTGTGGAAAGCGTAGGTGCCCTGATATAGGGCGGGACTGACTGGTGCAAACGCGGCGATGACCCTGGAAGTGTCGGGGCGACATGCTAGATGGCTGGTGAAGCCTCCGCCGTTGGACTTGCCGCATGCGTAGATGCGGGATCGGTCGACGGTGTATGTGGATGAGATGGTCTTGATCATGTCGAACGCGTATGCGATGTCGTCGACCGAGGTATTTTCGTATGGGGCACCTTTGAGGGTGATCTTAGTCCCGCTACGGATCCTGAAGGTTGCATTCTAGAACTGTTGGTACGGCCCTGATGCCGTAGGTCAGGGGGTCTTTGCACGTGCAAATAGGGGTGAGCAAAGGGAACCACCGTACTATTCTGGGTACGGGTTCGATTCTTGCTACGGAAGGAAGAAAGGAAGTCATCGCCATCGTGGGCGCCGAAGCACTTGGTGTAGTGGCCAGCCCTCTGCTGACTAAGCCGGACCGGCCCTTCTGATTGGCCACAGCCGGGCCGGGCGTGCGGTCCCTTCAACGGTCACCAAACCCACAAGAACATTCCAAAAGATGGAAGAGGGGGATCCGTGACAGGTGGAAAGTGACCTACCTACCTTTCCAGATGTGTCTCATATCAGGCGATGCACCCCACACAAGTGTACCGACAGAGCGGTGCGAGCGTTTGTACGCTGGTGCGTGGTACGGTCCAAAGACACCCCACGCTCTGAAATTGCGTTTCAGTCGAAGAGGGCGACGCCCCGTTCATGCCTGGATTACTCCTCTCACGGAGCAGACGGTTCGGTACGCGTCGGACCGCGTTTCTTGGCGAGTCTTTTCCTGGCATTCTGGCCCCACCCTGCGCCTAACCCGCACCAGCGCGTCTCACCCCGTCGTCTCTGCGGGCTCGTTACTCGCAGACCACGTTCATACAAGAAAGATGCGTGCAATATACTTATCCGCCCCTACCTGAAGACTGAGTCAGCTGTATAACAACGAGGTAGCAGGTCTTATTCTTATCCCTCTCACATGACTGAGGTAATAGTAATGACAAAGGCTGCTGGAACCCTCAAAAAGGGGCTGAAGGGAGCTCCAACGCAGGAGGGCATTTCTAAGAAAACAAGAGGGCCACAACGGCAAAGAACTTTACCTTACAAAAAATAATCATTTCCTAGCGAGCTAGTGTTGACGAAGACATTGTTGAAGGAGGGTGGTCAGAATCAGGGGGTGGCCGGGATCTGGTGCAGCCACGTTAGTGTTTTATACAAATGGTTGTACATAATTAAATTGAGGGCAGGTAACGGGACCCGTTACACTCTAGCCCGGAGACGATGCTGGAGGCGGAGACCCACAGAACCACCCTCTGATGGCCAACCGACGTTGAGGCAAGATGCGCTACTGACGACGTAATATGCAGGAGCAGTAGGTACCAATTCTACTTTGTTCTTTTCGCGATTGTATTCTAACAACTTATTACATAAATCTGATGATACCACTTAGGTGTTAACCACAGCCACACGAACACAAATCTTTCCTCAGCCTTGGTCTTCTTCCTGTGATCGACCTTGACCAGGAGAGCACGGTTGATGTGAGGCAGGACACCACCAAAGGCTATAGTGGCGCGGATCAGTGTATCAAGCTCCTCGTCACCACGGATGGCGAGCTGTAGGTGGCGAGGTGTGATACGCTTGACCTTGAGATCCTTGGCGGCATTCTGTGAGACAGAGATCGCGTCAGTATCGGCTGCATAGTCGGGTAGAGCACTGGAGCAGACGCTATGGTGCGACCCGGAAGCGATGGGGGCGACAGAGGGGTGACTCACGCCTGCGAGCTCGAGGACCTCAGCGGCCAGATACTCGAGTACAGCGGTAACGTACACAGCAGCCTTGGCGCCAACACGCATCTTGTTCTGGGTGTTTGCCTTGAGGAAACGCTTGACACGACCGCAGGGGAACTAGAGGGGATGGATGTCAACAGTCAAATTTTGAGGACGCAACAGTAAAAAGGGTTAGATCAGCACGGCAGGTCAGCCCGAAAACCAAGCTTGATGCCGTCCACGCGAGCCGACGCAAAGGCATGGTGACCAGATATGTGACGTCAAGTCCATCGGTGATGTGTGCTGAAAAGTCGGATCGAGCTAGAAAGAGCCGTGGCACCGATGCGACTATCCTATGCACGTCGCGACTGTGCCGGTAATACTATAGACGATGCGGGATGGACGGAGTCGTGGCATGGCGTGTAAGACCGTTGAATGCAACGAGTCGGACAGCGTGCGGTGACGCAAAATGCGAGTCTTACCTGGAGACCAGCACGGGCAGAGTGGCTCCGCTGCTTTTTGGGGCGCTCGGTGGCCGACGTCTTCCCACCAGAGCTCTTGCGGCCCGAGGACTTGCCCTTTCCACCGGCCATTGTGTTGATCGTTTACAGCAGGGCGTAGTTGATGTTTGATTATTGGACCTTGGACGCGATATTGTTTCAGGAGGAAAAGCTCTGCAAAGACTTGTTCTAACAGGCTTGCCTAGGGCTAGCAGCAGTTTGGGGAAGTTTAAAGTGCGGTCACATCGCCGCCAACGGGGCTAATGACTGTCACTGGAGCTCTGAATTCCTTTATCTAGATTTACAGAGGCAGTCCTCTGAATTTTCCCCATTTTGATCCCTTTATCTTCGGCGGTGGCGTGGCCCAGTGAAACACCTGGTGAATGACTTATAAAATGCTGTGCGATATAGGCAGCATATAGCCCTCCTTGCTGATTAATGGGAGGCTGAAACTAGGCTGAAAGAGTTGGAAGATGGGGAGGGGGAGATATGTAGTTTATTATTTTAGGTGACGCAGCAAATATAAGATGTAAGTCAGCACGCGTGCCGGGCAATGCTCAGTTTCATGAACCCAGGACAGCACCAGGGATACCCGTTTGGGTGGTTCAGGGAAATAACAACGGAAGGATAACGCTTCGACTGGGCATGGTACCATTTGTTATTGCTGGATGTGGTGCTCGGCGTCGTTGTTGGACTTATGGCTACGGGCAGCAGTCGAGCACGTTCGGGCTGGCCGCAGCGGATATTCGGTTCCGAGACTTTGGCATCAGGCGCGTGCTGATGCCTTTGGACAAAGGATTGAATCGAAAGTGGTCTAAGCAGATCGCAGACAACCACGTTCTGACAGTGTATAGGGTGCCCCAAAAGTGCCAACTGCCAAATGGAGACTTCTCGCAACACCCCCTGCGCGTTGGCGATATCGTACATTGATGAAAGAACACCTGTAGTGTTGTGGGTAATCATCCTTATTACCCTCGGCCTCGGCCATGGAGCTGTCCTAAAGGCACAAAACTTTGATTGACGACGAATGTGACAAGCGTGAGGGTGGGGTGAAGATCTCCTCCAGCCACATCCCTAAACGCCGATAGATCCGCAGGGAGGCGTTGTGGCAACGCGTGTCTCTAGATGATGGTAGCATGTTGCTCACCATCCAGAAGCCCTCAAGTTTGGGTTTAGGTTTCGATACATAGGGCAGAGTCACGCCCCAAAAAAGCCGCGGTAATAAAAAGGAAGCCAACGGGTGAGATACCCTGCATCCCAATATTTGCCATTGGTGACTTGACCAACATATGTGTGCCGTTGTGGAAATCAGAACTCTGCACCATGTCAGTGCCTGGCCTCCAAACAAAGAGAATTGATATTCGCACTCCCAAAAACGGATACCGCACACCATGTTCTGACTAAGCATGCAGCTCTTTATGCACAAGTATATTTCGACTACGGCACTCACATACAAATCATCTAAGCCTCGTTCGACAATCCCTTCCATGCCATCGTTTCCCCCCAACTCTCAATTTAGATATTTTCTATCAACCATGATGTCGATCTGGAGGCGGTTAGCTTTATATTTGGGATGTGGACCCAGGAGATGCTGCATGAATACTGAATCGGCACCTCCATCACCATCACCTGCTGTCGCCAGTCTTTCTATAAGGCAAGTACGCATCGAATCCTACGCCACGAATAGCATTTACACGCGATATTGACTAGCATTTACTATGGCTTAGACGCACTGAAAATATATCTTCAGACATGAACAACGAACTTTTTACAACCCATCCGGCCAGCAACACTAGCACCAGCACGGTCAACACCGCAAAATCCGATATCATATGCTGTCTCGGAAACGAAGACAGCGCTGTTATATGCGGTGGCACGGAGGCAGTAGAAGCAAGCAGCAACTCGTCTGCGGCATCCATATTTGTCAAGGATTACGAAGGTGTGGATACTGGCTTCTACACGAGGCTAAGGCCACCTCCATTTTCAAAAACTCCCAACCTGCCGTTTGATGTGCCACTTCCCTGACAGGGCCGGTCGTCGCTGGGTCTGCGTGGGAAGCCGCGCGGCAAAGCTACCCTGCCTTGGTACAGTCCTTCCCGGGCGACCGACGCCTGACGAACCGCAGAGTCGCGCAACTGGCAAGCTGACCCTTAATACTTTCTTCGAGCAGTACTTCGGGCTTACAGTAAAAGTAGGAAGGCACTCCATAACCCTGATGCCCAACCAATCCCTCATACAGGGGCTACAAATATGATTCTGCTTAACTTAAAACCATTTCGCCATGCAGGCAGCCTACACTTAACAAAATCCAGCATTCAACGTCTCTTTACCGCCGAAATCATGTGAAATATCAAATCCTACAGAATTCCACGAGAAGTCAGTCTGATGATAATAGAATACGCCCACCGTTTCCCTTCTCGCCAAGGATGGAGAGGCGTACTTGTTCCCACTGGGGCAGTTGACGGAGCGCCTTGAAGAAGCCATCCTCGAGCTGCAGGCAGTTTGGCGTGGTCGCCTCCCGGTTCTTACGTATCTCAGAACAAAGCCGGGACGAGGAGTCATAAACGTGCCACCCAAAACCACTTCCGTCTCATTGCATCTGGAACTCGGGTCCCTTTGCGGAGTTTAGCATGAGCATGATCAAGTAATGACAAGCGCTCATATCCTTTACTGAAAGATTTGGTACAGGCAAGAAGCCACCTGCACCTTAAATTCGAAACGTTGAAAATGATCATTTGGGGCATGCCTGGTATGGGTCACAAATCAACCCATGCTGCCCGGCCTCACTAACGAACGCTGCCCTCAAGAACATACCACGGACAGTGCTGTTCTAATACCTACATCTCTGTTTTCGGTGTCCGAAGTGACCAACATGCAGTCCACAGCACGATCAGCTACCAACTGGTACAATAATTCCAAGGTTCTTTCCTCATCTTCAATGTCGTACTGCTGAAGTCTGTGCTTTGCTAAAACGTCGGCGATTATATCCTCTCCGTGTCGCTTCCAGAAGTCACGGAACCTGCAGACCTTAAGCTCCCCTTGACTGAAATAGAACGGTAACGGAGGCGGCTGTGTCCAAGAGAATACAACGGACCAGATCTGAATCCATTGCCTTGCCTGTAGATCCGGGACCGTATCCGCAGCCGACCTTTGCCTCTCGAGCTCTCGCACCTGCGAATCCCTGAGGCCGTCAAAAATAACGGGTAGCCGATGGCGACATCCCCGGCTCCGCATATGAGTGTCCCGGATTCTAACTGTCGGGAAAGTCTTGTAGCAGACAGAACAGTAGATGGGTTCCAAATGCACCGAGCACAAATGCTCCTCACATCATCTATGCTCTGGAGACAATGCCTCGTCAAACAGCTTAGATGGGATGCCCTATCTCTGACGAAGAATGGGCATGGCCATATCCGCGGTGCCGAATTGATCGGGTGCTCAACGAGGACAACATCGCTCTCCGCGGAATCAGAGACTGATGCAGCGCTTGTCGTGTCTTGGCAAGAATGGAGCCGAGAGCGCTTCCGACGCTTCTCTGGGTTTGGGTGCAAAGCTCTCTTACTCGACGAGCTCACATGCGCCGAGTTGAACCTCTCCACGGCAGTCCTCGTCAATTCATCCACGACTCCTGCAAAACTGTGGGCAGGGTCGAGGTTCAGGAAACCGGTATCATACGTTTCGTGCGTGTCCAGATGCTCCTCGGCTATTACTGGACTTTTGCCTTGGCATAGATATGCTCGGTCCGCTCTGCCCCCAGGATTCAGATCTTCGCCGGGTAAGTTTCCCGGCTCAATCTTGGATACCCATTCAAAAAGATCCTGAAATTCTTGCAAATCCGTACCAACACGCTTTGCCATCTGGTCCAGACCTTGAGAAGATACGGCGTCTAAATAGATCTGACTGTCGCTGTACCCAACCTCGCGCCTGGGTATTGCTGCTGCTGAAGTTTTTGCAAGTGGTTTAGAGTCGCCAGCAATGCCCTGCGAGAGAACCGTCCATTACGGGCATCTCCAGGTCCATAAGTATGATGGAGACATCGATCATGTCCTCCTGTTCTTCGATGGGACTCAACGGCCCGAAGCCCTGGGCAATTGCTGCCTCATGATCCCAGTGCCTTGAACGCTGGAGCTTCTGAATCGCTTCGCCTCCATGATTCGCCAGGTGTGCCCTGAAGCCCGAGTTCCTCAGCAGCCGACCCAGCACCTTCTGGTTAACCTGGTTATCCTCGACAACCAGAACATCTATCGTCCCGGGATCGATAGCTGGTTGTATCGTGAGAAAATCAGCCACGTCTGTATGGGGGCTAGGAAGCTGCGGCTCAACAGATTTGCGGCTCTTGATGTAAAAGGCGAAGGTACTACCGACGCCTTTCTCGCTGATGACGCCAATCTGACCGCCCTGTAGCTCTGTGAGCATCCGCGAGATGAAGAGACCGAGCCCGGATCCACCATACTCGACGTGTGTCAGCAGCAGTGGTTTCCTATAGTCCTCGAAGATTTCGATGGCTGGCAATTCACGGCAACAAAGAAGGGGTGGATGGAGGAAAAATTGGCTATTGAGTGGGTGAGGAGGATCTTCATCCCTCAGACAGCCCCAATTAACCCAAACGAGTGGCGTTTATTGGTGATAGACCGGCACCATAGCCATACGATTGATTTTATGTGGGAATGCTTCTCACATAAAATATATATAGTCTTTTTGCCAGCACATACCTCACACGCTCTGCAGCCCCTAGATGTTGGGATATTCGGGCCGCTTAAGGCCTCCTTTCGGAAGCACTTGCATAGTCTCGGGCAATTCGATTCGTCAACGGCTATGGCGAAGCGACGATTCCTCTATTGCTATCACAGGGCACGCGAAGAGGCAATTACGCCGGGAAATATTCGTTCTGGGTGGAGGGCAACGGGTCTTTGGCCAGTCAATAGGGTCAGAGCACTAAGCAGCCACCATATCCTCGAAAACCACCAGAGCCAGCCGGAATTGGGCAAATTGGGCAGTCGGGATAGCTTCATTGGGCCGAGAGGAGCAGCCGAGTATATTTTTCGGCCACTGGGGCCTAATTTTGCCACGCCCACGAAGTCCCAGGAGGTACGGCAATTAATAGCTGATTATGAGCATCAGAAACACTCAAGCCCCACGCAACGACGACTCCTTGGAAAAATTCAGGCAGGGAGAAAATCAAACATCTTTCACCGAACGGCCGGGAGATCCCGCTACTACTCTTGGTCATCCAGATGTCGAGAGGATACGCAAGTATATTAGCAGGGGTTCTACCGGCCTCAACAAGTTAGAAACCAAAGATTGAAACCGCGTTTTAGCCGTCTTTGGATCTCTGGCGGTCAATCGCATCCGTAAGAATCCAAGGCGCAGCGGCGGCCGACCTGAAAGCCGGCAAGACGAGAAGGCCCGCCGCCTCCCGCAGGTTGCAGTTCCCGATCCTTAACACGTCTTAAACTCCCTGGAATATTTATTCTCCTTTCAGAAACCGGCTTATTCCCTCCATACTTCGACAACAACCACACCTTTTGGCAACCCCACACTATCTCTATATCCTGATCCAGATTACTTTAGCTCAACGAACCCTTGGTCACCATGAGATCCTGCGTTACCGATCCAGGAATGGTATATGCTAGACTTTGAGATAAAGTTCCGCCTTGCATACATCCTACTTGAGGGATTAAACCAAGAGGTGAAATTCCATCTTCTTCAGGCTTGCCTAGATGGACTATTCAATGCACTTCAGGCGACAGGGGCGGATAACACAGACGCCATTAGATGTCTTATCTACATAATTCTGACTGCACTTGAGACAGCCACGAGTTTTAATTCTTCAACCATCCTCTTTTGGCTCTTTGATCAGCTCGCGGTTATTTGGGCACAACACTACCCCCTTACCGCAAACGTTGCTATCCAAATATCTTACTACGACAGCCGTGACAGCCTCCTTGATCTGCTGCGGCAAGCAAGGCAGGTCATCCCTACAGGTCCCGGGAGCAGTGTTGGTACAAGTATAGCGTTGCAGGTATATGTTGAAACAGTAGACGTTTCTGTCAATACAGGATCGGTTAGAGGAGCATCCCCAGAACAAAGCGGGCTTCCAAGGGTTACAACTGGCATGTCGTCGTCGGCATTACTGGCGGTGGAGGAGGTAAGTGAAAGAGTTGGGACGATTTTCCTATCATTGCCCGGTGCTCTAGCACGGTGATGAGACACACCAGTAGCTCGGTCGGCTACCGTGTCAAAGTGATCGGGTCCAAAACGCTGCCGAGCCCGAACACTATTGAGGACAGGGGAAAAATGGCCGTCTGACTGGTAGATATAGATCTCGCCGTTATATTCGCACAAGACAGCCATATGCGCACCGGTCAGTTTAGAGAGCATGTTTGCCTTCTTCATGACACCTTTTCGTCGATTTACAAAACCCTTAGTTAGTGGGGTTAGTAAATCCTCTTGATTTCTTCATACTGATAAATGAGACGGTGAAAATAAAAAAAGTGACTGTTGGATTGGAATGAACCTCATGGGCAATAAACTCAAGTCTCATATCTTCATTATGCTTCTTAAATACTAGAAGTCGCGCCGTAGACCACCTCTTCCCACCGCCTAAAATTGGGCCGGACCTTCGCCAGGAGTGTTTCATCACCTTTGTCGTAAATTCCTTTCCGCTTGTGGCCGTGTGACATTAGTACACGATCCACCGGTAGACCTCAATGTCTTAAATCTTAAAGCCAGCCTCAATGAATGGTGTTTTATTCCTTAATTTTTGATTCTTTTATTTGACATCTCTCATCTTTCAACACTAATATATTTCCTGTTATAGAAATAATATGGTTTTACAAAGCTTAAAGTGTCTACTTTGCCCCAAGTGTGTCATTCTATAATACAATATTTATTTATATGCGATCACCCATACTATAGCTGAAAATAGCGTTAAAAGAACAAAGAATCGCCGGACCCGGCGATGTCCTTATTCTTATTGTCGAGAGGTCAGGGGAAGATGTTGGGCAAAGATTGCTTGAGGGCAGATCAGGATCTGAACATTCTGTGCTATGTTGCGATGCCTAACTACATTGTGATTCCAGTGCGTCTGGCCACCTATTTATAACCTGACCTCCCTGCCACTTATAGGTCTCGGTATATAACCGTGCTCAGACCTTATCCCTTGCTGGGCCGCGTGTCTCTTGCTGGGCCGCGTGTCATGCCCCTGACGAGCCCGAAGTGCTGCCTTCCAACACTTATTCCTTTCAAGAAGAGTCCAAGCCTGTGTGCTGACTGGTGTCCAAGAGATCGACAGGGTCTTCTTCCTGAAGCGATTGAGAGCTACTGCGAGCTCGACTGATGCGCCGAAAGTGCTCGGTTGGTCCGACGCTGACCGAGGACAACATTACTTCGCGTGGTGCTTGATCCGTCATGGTATAGATCATACAGGGGAACAGAACGTTTGAAGTCTGATGCCAATTGGGTTATCAGAACACCAAACAGGTGTGTTGGTATCGTGAAAGGAAGAGCTGTTTTCACATTCTGCTACCTGCATTGGCAGGGGAAGGAAGGCAACTCAAGGAGGAAACGTTGTAGGTAGAAATAATCAGTCTAAAAAGGTACCAGACACGAGGTAATGCCTCTAAATAAACACGAAAATCTGTAGCATGTGTTGGAGCTAAAGCTACCATCTTAAGTTTCCGCCTTATTCTTTCTGCCACCACAAGACTGGAAGACCCACCTATATATTTGAGGTGCAAACGGACCTCGAGACAACAGAACCTGCAGTTGATTGTTTTTCTTGTCAAACTCTCACTTCTCCCTTTGGCCCCACCCTTCCAGCCGGCTTTGGTTCTCATCCTGACTTTCACAATCCATTTACATCCTTCCGACCCAGATCCATACTCCGCTGGGTACGCTTGGGAACTCGAATCAACAACACTATCAACTTTGTCTGCATCCCCACCGGGTGTGCATGCCCAAAATGCTAGCACCCATCATCGACTCGGTGGGTAGACGTCGATGTTGTGTAGTTCCGGCAAGCTGTACTCCCTTCTTGTCGTGTTCCGCAAGGTACAATGTGTAGTTCCCGGATCTTCTTCTGGTCTGTATCGATCCTCTCCACTGGACAACCGCATTGATATACTTTTGGGTAGCCCCAACACATGTTTCCTTTCTCCTGATCTTCCAGGTCTGTGACACACTTATGAGAGGCTTTCTGACAACACTTTGGTTGCTGGGGTGAATGTCGTGAAAAATCGAGGAGCCTTTTGTGGACCTGGATTTCGAGAGGCCTTTGTAGCCAAAACAATATGCAGGGTGAGGGGGACTCGGGTAGTTTGGGCTTGGACTGGCGGAAGAAGATGAGCAGATGAGTGATGCGTAGAGAGGATCAGAGAGCTGTGGATTGAGAGAAATCGGGAAATGTGCATTCTTTTATAATCCGAAATACATTTTAGGCAGCGAGATAGTTACCATCACCGTGAGTACAAATTAGAAGACAGGCGGCCTCTCACAGCTGCCTGGGAGCCCTAAGGCGACCCATGGCAGGTTTTGGCGGACACCTTGCTACATGAAATTGATTCCATCCAAGAGTGGCCGGCCTCTGGAGGAAAGGAGCGCGTCAAGGTTGTCTCGCCGGGTTGTTATTGATCTGTCAACATACTACACCACAGGAGGCAAAGTGAGCAAGGGAGCTGGACACAACTGAGGTCCTCCTCATTGTCCAGCTCTGAGCAGTCCGAGAGCAGGCCAGACAAGCTGACGCCTTTTTTTTCGTCTGAAACACGACGCTTCGTCAATTCTCGGGCAAGGTTCTCTGAAATGGCGCAACCCGCAAGAGGCGAAGCGCCGTCAGTTGCCCTTTCTAGGGCATCCGCCAGTTTTAGCGTTCCCGAGAGCTCCCCTGACCTTGATTCAGTAGAGCCCGGCGTGGACGCGACCGGCGATTGAGGTTGAGTACTGTCGGAGCTGGCGGGTTTCTATTTTAGTGTCGAGCTTGTACATTACTTTCTGCGGCCCTGAGATCCCCTGAACTCAAGTCCCCCTAGGTACAATAATCAGTCCCCTGGCGAAACCCCCCCCCCCGCCCCCACCTAATACCTCGCCGCCGTCGCCACCTAGACGAGCACCGTGGCTAGTATTTCAAAATTATTGTTATCGGTATTGTATTTATTATCAAACTTCGGATCTTTGGGCGTTTACGACTGTATGAAGGAACCGTCTGTAGCTTTTTTTTTTCTGAAAGGGTACTGCAATCGGATTAGAAACGAAACCACCTAGACGAGCACCCAGACGGCTAGCCATGTGCACAAAATTGACGTTTGTACCTAGAGCGAGCAGAAACAGTCGATAAAGCTTGCTGTCGATCGAGGATGGCGCGTCTATACCAGCAGCATCGTAGGCAGTCATAATGATACAACAGAGGCCGCAGTCGTAAGAATTGCTCTGCTGCAGGATTTTGGTCGGATGTGCAATATGCCAGCCTTTGTCCCAGTCATTGTACGGGTCTGGGAGCCGATTGGTGACAAAACGGCGAGCTAATTGCAAGCATTGGTCATTATTGTCCTCAGTTGGCCCGTTTGGATCAAACAGCACAGCCTCACGTGGACCCACGTAAATTCTGAGCAACACCCAGTGGTTGTTGTTGACGTTGATTTGGAGGGCAAAAGTATTAGACTCGTGGCACGGGAGTGTCCATTCAGTTGAGTCCTCACAGTCCCACGCGCCGCTGGACATAGTACTGATTTGAGAGCCAACGGAGGTAAAATATTCCGCAAAAGTGTTCACAACTTTATTGACAGTGTTTGGTCCCACGGTCGAGAGACTGCTCAGCAATATAAATCTTAGTAGACCCAAGATTTGTGGTAAATTAGGCTTAACAGTGGAGCTTCGGCAAGGTCATACGTTGCTGGAGTTAGTGATGTGATTCTGATGATTCTATAAGTGATAAATCCAGTAGGGGACAATGGACCGGGCGTGAAATGAGGCTGGTTAAAGGGGAGGGAGGGCGGACTTAAACAATCCAACTGAATCAAGAGAAACACGTCAAGCAATTACCTTGACGCAAAACGCAAAACGTAAACGCAAAACAATCAAAAGATTTAAGGAAGAGGAGAATGCATATACATTATCTTTTTCAAATGATGTGCCTCGATTGCCTCATTTCTGCTGGTAGTCTAATTCATATATCTTAAACCCATGAAATTTCATTTTGCCTAGGGCCCAGAGTTCCGGTCTCCAATGTTTGAAGGAGTATGTGTTCCGTGTTGGCGCACTTGGGACAGGCTGGACATAGTGGCTAGGGTAGACGGGTGCTCTCGCCCTAGGACTTGCTGTTCGTCGTCCAAAACACCCTGCAGAACTCCAGATGCCTCAGAATATCTCTACTGCTAGTAAAGCACACAACCGAAGGTGTGCCTCGCATTTAGCGTGTCCGGTTCCAGATGGCTGTGCGTTTTGTCCAATGATATTAGTACACTCTCAATAAGTCTCTGAGCATCACCACGCTTTAGTGTATGAGCCACGCACAGCCCTTGGTGTAATTAATGCCACGCGAAAGAATTCTCTCATTCCCCGTTGCTCAGCCTGAAGTCCTCCAGTATATTTCTCAGTTTTTCTTCGCGAGTCTCGTTCCCAAAGATGACGGCATACATCGTCGTCGCGTCCATCTTCACGTGAAAGGTGTCGCGCAGGGGAAACTCGTACACCACCTCCTGCAACCCGGACCCGTCAGTAAACATCCTCCCTTCCTCATGGTTTATGTTGGGAGTGGGGTCTTTCTCCGTCGCCATGACCGCCGTGCCGCACACGTGAAAGCTCGTCTCCGTGCTGCGTCTGAACGAATCCGTCTCTCCCTCTTCAGCCCTGACGAGCACGTCTTTGACGGGGTACCCGTACAGGCGGCAGACGAAGTCTCCCTGCCGTGCCTGAGGTGACACAAATGCAAATTTGTACGGCGTGAAGTCGCACGAAGTTTTGCCGGCCGTGATCATGGCCAGGCGGGCCTCCTTCGGGGTCGTCAACTCGTGGTTCCAAGCGCCCTCAAGCGCAGGCCGTGTTCCGGGATAGCACCAGTCCCAACAGTCCTCGTGGTGCTCGAATCCGGAAAAGTCCGCCCGGTAGTGCTCCCAGCTGGTGAGCTGGACCATGTCGCTGTCCTGGCTGTCCAGTATCCTCTCCATGAGGTCGTCGTTCTCTTTAGTGGCGCGCTCCAGATCGTCTTTGTAGAGCCTCTGCACTTCCCCGCCCCATTTATCGCTAAGCTCCACCGAGGCGACGAGTTCGCTCGCAGAGGGTCCCAGGGAAATGATGGCTCCCAGGGACACGCCTTGGGCCTTCACCAAGGCCTTCTTTATGTCCCCGTGCGGGCTGTCGTCTTCAACCGCCAACGGGCAGTGGGTCGCGGGTGTGTAGTGCAGGTCAACGACGTCCGATACCGTTTCCTCAAGATTCAACATGGCCCGGACAGTGCGGAGGAACTTAACGCGATGGACGGGCCCCTTGGGGAGGAGCTTCTTCGCGCTCATGAAGCGGACGGTGTCCACCCAGACCTGGTAGAGCGACTTTTTGTAGTCCATGGGAAACCCGCGTCCGTCCGAGGACAGACCCATGAGACCATAGATCTTATCTCGCGGGTCTTTGGCGTGAGCCTCAGCGTGGTTGGTAATGAGGCTCTTCAGTGTGCAGCTGCCGTCGTACTTGCCGCTTCGTAGATGGTCCAGCACCGCCGGTCCAACCTTGTCTCCCTGTCCTGCCGCGGTGCTCTGTTCCTCGTCCGACACCGACCCGTCCCAGTCGCTGTCCGAGTCGCCGTCAGAATACGAAGGGCTTTCGTGTAGTGCGCGCTGGGCCGATGACCCAGCTTTGGCTTTGCCCTCTGGTGTGATCTCGCTGTTGTGTAAGCTGAGCCAGTACATGAAACGCTCCCAGTCAACAGGATCGCTACCCAATAGAAGCTGGACCTGTCGGCCTTTACCAATCTCCTGTCGGATCCAGACGCGTTTCCAGTACTCGTCCGCAATGACGCGCTCATATAGGTCCGAATCGGTTGCCATCTCGGCCTTGTCCACGTTGAGGTTCTGCTCAACGTTTGCAAACTCCTCGCCCAGCCAGACTACGACCGACGATGCGCGCGTGTAGATGTGCGGCATGATCTGGATCTGGCGAGTGCGCTCCGCGACGTCGCTCTGGTTGATTGAAACGGCGTCAATCCAAAGAGGCGTGCCTCTTGGGTTTGTGCGAAAGTGCTGCAGAGCTGCCCAGAGATTAGTCGTAACCGCCATCTCGATGCCGTTGACGAGGATGGGCTTTTTGGTCGACTCGTCGCCCCAGCGGTATGACAGCGCCTCATATTTGGGCCGCCTCGCAAATGCAGTCGTCTTCAATTGGCACGATGTCAAGCCATTCTCACTCAGATCGGGGTCGACCGTTACCAAGCGGATGCTGTCTACCTTTTCGAGCAGCGGCTCGCTCGCGTAGGGCTCATTCGCAGGTGTAGCCATGGTTGTTGGAGTGGTGCTCTTTACTCGTTTCGACTTGCTGAGTATACGATGACAACCAAGTTGCCCCCAAGTCATCAATTGTACAATGCCATTGTCCTTTATAATTGAGGGGGAGCAGCAGTTCAGCCTCGGCGACCTTGACGGGGCAGCTGAACCGTCTAAGCAGGGATGTTCGCGATAAAGTGGGTTTTGCAACGCACACCATGCAGGAGGGAAATTTCTGCCCGTCAACCCCGCGCCCGATCTTGCAGGCAGTCGGGCAGTTGACCGGTCCTTTGAAGCTGGAAGGAGTCTTGAGCTAGCCTAGAAAGCTGCCCTGAATGACGGGGCGTTTGAGAGGTGCTCTAACGTTCGCCATCTCTGGCTGGCCGCTTGTCGCGACTACATGCTTCACTTGGGTGACAGCTAACAAGACCAATACCACTGTAATCAAGCGCATTTGCCGCACAGGCAGTGTGACGACGGCTAACATAGGGGAAATGGTAAAAAGACGAAAGGGACAGGCAACCTGTTTCTATCTTGTCATTCGTCCAGCGCTCAGTCAATTGCACTAGACCATGCGTGACAAGCTTTGATGTGACGAGCAGTCCCAAACTCGCAGGCGCCCCGCATTTCGAGCAGCGCGGGCACTAAGGAGTTAGGCCTTCTGACTGAGGATTGGCGATGTTTGTTGGCACGACCTGAATTCGGAGAGTCTATAGTTACAGGGATGGACATCGTGGTTTACCTGTTGTACTATCTACCGCTTGCATATATATTGAAGGCAAGAGCGTCGAAACCCTGTTTAGCATGGAGGGCGCCGGACTTCGACCAACTGCCCATGCGAGCGCCGTGCTTGCCAGGGTAGCGGAGGATAACCGCGACTGACTCGCGCACATTGCTCTGGGTTCCTACCAGGATCATATCCTGAGGTTGCGAATAAGGGTGGAAGACGGCTCAGAGATGGTGCAGGTCAGAAACGAGAGGTAGCGAGGCCGAGTTGGCTTGCGTCTCGTCGGTGAAAATCCTAGCTGGTGTCACCACAACGTTTCCTCGCCAGGTCCAGTCACGGAAGCTACACGCACGAATCGCCGTTGACGGTACCGCAAATGTTCCGAGGTATCGTCCGCCAGTTAGTACAAACAGGTCCTCGCGATTCATGTGCAGCGTTCCCACAGACGGGACGCGGCGCGCAGGGATTTCCTCTGACACCTCCGACCAGGCTGGCGATCCATTCCACGTCCACGGTCCACGCATCCACGCCCGTGGACATGGATGGTCCGTGCATCCATTTCCATCCATTCCACGGAGTTGGCCGTTACATAATCCATCCATCCACGCCAGGCCTCCGTGGAATGGATGCGTGGAAATGGAAGCAGGGGTATGGAAGGTAGGGGCGTTCCTGGCCTGGTCCCTGTAATTCAGGTGGGGACCAACTTTGGTCATGGTTGGCCGAGATCTCGAGTACTTATATTACAGGCATTTTTACATACAAATAAAGGTATCTCTAAACAGAATACCACAGTCATGGAGTCGTCGACATTTCGCGTCAAAGGTGTCGCGTCGAACGTGTCCAGGCAAGTCCATCGATGAGTGCCGCGTAGAATGGCTGAGACGCCAATTATGAGCTCTATGATGCTTCTCGGTATTCTGGGTGCCAACGGCGGAGTAGTCTGACGTTCTAGACTTCGGCTTCTGAGGCAAGGCTTGCAAACCCATTTCCTCTCGGTGGGAGAATCGTTACGTTGAATGTCAAAACCATGCTGCCAGACCCAGGACGTCTGCCTGCCAGCACGCTCAGAAATCGTAAAGGCCGGGAACTTGTTCCATGGAAAGATTTTCCATTCATCTGGCAAAGAATCCAAGTTCGTAAACGGTGCGTTGGTTGAGTTGCTGTCCGAAGCTCGTCGGCGCTTCGGAGCAGTAGTATTCAAGCCTACTAGTCTACTGAACTTGCCCTTCCTCCTCCTTCTAATGGTTTTTCCTCGTCCTTTATATAGTCGCTGCGCTATCGTTGCTCACTCGAAGCTTCACCGAGGCTCTTACTAGTATTTTCCTTAAGTCGTGACCGAGGCCTGGCCTAAATAGAACGTCGGGAGCGCTGCGTTACCGCTCCTCTATTAGGGCTCGGTCAAGGGGAGCACAGGCCTCATGGAAGAGTGTAATAGTGGTCCCTGACATTCGTCTTGTCATGTGCCCAATCCATGTCTCTTTTTCCAGCGCGGCAAGAATATTGCAATTACGGAGTAGACAAAGAACTTCCAGTTATAAACCTAGCCAGCCAATTTAATGGTTGAGCCTCCATGACGGACAGACACTCTGTGTAAAGATGTGAACTGGTAGGGTCGAATTTCAATCCGAAATCCGGTCTGCCAACTTGAAGCGTGGTTATGCAATCGCCGCTCTCAGCATCCAAGACCCTGACGGTCTCATCAAACGAGCCCGACGCGATACGCCGGCCGTCTGGTGAGAAGGCCACGGATGCGACCCAGCGGCTATGGCCCTCGAACGTTACCAAACACTCGCCGCTCTCGGCATCCCAGACCCCGACGGTGTGGTCTTCT
The DNA here is from genome assembly GCA_021399435.1 of Diaporthe sp. PMI_573. NCBI lineage: Eukaryota > Fungi > Ascomycota > Sordariomycetes > Diaporthales > Diaporthaceae > Diaporthe > Diaporthe sp. PMI_573. The sequence goes on along the minus strand of JAJTUP010000171.1, from coordinate 24,258 downwards.
GAGCCCGACGCGATACGCCGGCCGTCCGGTGAGAAGGCCACGGACCTGACCACGCCGCTATGGCCTTCGAGCGTCGTCAGGCAGGCATCCCAGTTCTCTTCTACCTGAGGCTTGCGAATAATCCAGTCTGGGCCTTCGCTTTGAAAAAGTTTTCTGGCCAGACTGTGGGTTGGGCTAAATATAAGTGCTGATGTGTTCGATGCTCCACTCGATGAGTTGTTTCCAGCCGAAAGAGCCATGTCGTTCCTGCCGATCATGGCCTGGTAGAAGTCGTGCGAGATGGTGGAACTATTGTAGACAGCTGTTAGAGACTATAATTGTGAGGTTATTCATGGCGGAGCCAGACTCGAGCGCCTCGCCGCAGTGGAACAGGAACGGGATCTCCCCAACGCCCGCCTGCGCGCAGTCCTTCCGGAACTGCAGCAATTCGGGCACAAAGGCACTGAGCGGCTTGCCCATGCCCTCCTCGCCGACCAGGTCAAACCCAGCTATCCAGCTCGGCCATCGTTTCTTGCGACCCCCACGACCACTCTACTTACTCAAAATTCCACTATGCCACCTACCAGAGGCCCGATGCCGCAAAGATTTTCACGTCGGTCATAGAGCCTATTTTCACGCTGCCAGCGATCTGGCTCACATACAAGACATATCGTCTCGCACTTAAGACATATCACCTCGCAATATAAGACATATTGTCTAATATAACATTACAAGATATATCGCATCATAATCAAGCTGTATCGTCGAGCGTCCTCCTCGGATATGCATGCTGAAACAGTCTGGACTGACTTGAGGGTATGTACTCGGTATAATAACGCAATGAACGGCGGGTGCCGATTGTATATCCGAGGAGCACGACAATATATCTTGCCATCGCCATAACGCTATAGGAACCATATCTGACTAGATAGGGTATGTTTTTGATGCCGAATTGACTGATTCAAAGAAGCAATTAGTCGATTTGACAAAGCGTGGGTGGTTGGCGGGTGGGTTGAAGTTGGTGGGTGGAGGATATTCTGCAGTGTACATGGCCGAGGCTACAAAACGCACGATGACGGGTGGTAAATCGACGTAAAATGGGACGCTCTGATTGGCTGCAGTGTGCTTAGTCAGAAAAAGTTGTGTGCCCTCCGTTTATGGTTGTGCGAATCTCCGTTTTCTTTCATATAATGAGAGCTTCTTTTCCCGCGACATTTGGCTGTAGTAAGAGTTCCCTATAATAGAGCCCCTATAATAGTAGTAAATCAGAAAGCAACACAGGGCCGGTCAGGCTGAGGTTTGATTCAAACAATCAGCCAAGCTGAAACAAGACTGTTGCATACATCGTTACCAATCATTTCTCTCGATAACCATCTCTGATTTAGAACAGCTCGGACAAGGGGTGGAGGTCGCCGAGATGATTCAAGAGCTGGAAACCGTTTACCACGACCCGAACCAAGCCTCAGCAGCCAGAGAGGCCCTGAAGACTCACGAGTACGACCCAGCCAAACGCCACGACATCCATGAATTCATCGCCAAGTTTAACTCCCTAGCCCGTAAAGCTAAGATCCCAGAAGAAGACTGGAAGCAGAACCTGTGGGACCATATTCCTCCGACACTCGACCACCACCTGTTAAGATACAGCAAAGACCCAAATGTCACATACGAAGAGTTCTGTCAGTGTGTGGCCGACGCTGCTTACAGCAGTCAGCGAGCGTATGAGAAACGCCAGGCAAAGCAACACACCCGGTCGAAGGATGGTACGGAGAAGGTGCAAACTCGCGAGAACGACAAGCGCCAGTACAAGAACCCCAGGAAGCCTAGAATCTCAGCAGTTACCGGACAAGCGCTAAGCGAGGAAGACAAGAAAGCTCACTTTACAGCGGACACCTGTTTCAACTGTGGGAAGACTGGTCATTATTCTAAAGAGTGCCCGTATAAAAAGAAGATCGCTGCTGTTAGAGCAAAGGCGTCGGACTGGCTTGGCTTGCTTCTAAGCAGCCAGAGTCGGCCCACCCATTCGCAGTTTGCCTCAGCTCCGGCGCCTTCGCTTACATATTCCATTTGCAGCAAAAGTTTTGTTAAATTTTTGAAGACTAAAATACTGGTAACTATATTAATATATATAATGCGGCGAACATCCAAATTTGTTTTCAAAATTGTCAATACATTTCTATTCTAATTAATTTCCCAGCTGATTAGTTATATCAGTTCCCGTTCATCTTACCATATGCTTGTGATTAAATAACAGACACAATGTCCGTTATTGTTATGCAAACCCGCGCATTTGGGTTATTGCACCGGGCTCCGAGAACATGGATTATTATGAAAAGGCTAGATACCAGAGGGATTATATTCAATACCCACTGCTGCAACTGTTGAAAACAGGTTTTCCTCCTGCTCTTTTGCCCCATTACTTAATTCCATTTCCAAAACACTTAATGCCAGAGACCTCTCATTTCTAATACTTCTTCTTGACACCATGGCAGACATTGCATCTATAGTCAGGACCGCCGGCAGACCGACTACAGTGCTCTGCCCCCGACATAGGCTGCCTTGAACGCGACAAAGAACTCGGATTTGGTGATGTGGTTGATAGAGGCCCGGATGAAGAGGTTGATCTGGTCGCCGTATGCACGCTTCAATGGCGAATATAATGCAACATCTAATGGCTGGAGTAAATGAGACGAATGCGGCGGCATGCTGATAGGGATAGTGTTGTTCTCTGTGCAGTACTGCTCAAACTCCGCCGATACATGGCTTTCGTGGCCATCAAGGATAAGCATCCGGTATTTGCCCTTAGTCCGCTGTTTTGTATGCTTATTGAAGTGCTGAACCCATTCTAGACCCGTCTTATTATCTGTCCACCCATTTAGAGTAGGCTTGATTATCCAGCTTGGTGGGAAGCCTGACTCTGTTGTCCAGTTGGCAAGGTGGTAGGCGCCCTGGACAATCACGAATGGTGGGATACACCAGCCCTTTGCATTGATGCATTCAATGACTGTTGCCCATTCCCGGTTCCCAGGCTGTACAGATTTGGCCTTTCCATGTCGATCAGCATGTGTAACAACCAATGATGCGGTTATCACGCCCATCATAAAGCCAGTCTCGTCGAAGTTATATAGGTCGTCATCCGTGATCCCATACTTGGCCATCATGTTGCGAAGGAGCCGGAACCAGTTCCCAATAACCTCTGGATCTTCGCAGAGGGCCCTCTGGTAATCATAAGGCCGATTAAACCTGGTCTCAAGCTTGGTTGTGCATCCACGAAGCGTCGTGCCCATTTAGTACCAACAGGCTTGCCATCACGCGATGCCAGCAGGAGGTTGGCCATATCTTCCACACCAGAAAGCCGCATTGGAAATCCTCGTGCATCTTGCTCAATGATATATTGAACAAGTGTTTGCTCTTCAATTGGGTCAAGTTTATGCTTCTCGACGCGTGATTCTTCACGCCGCGGTCGGTTGTTCATCCTGTCACGTAGAGTAGATTCAGGGATATGAAAGATCCGAGCAGCCTGACGTCTACTCAGGGGTTTCTTTTGATTTTTTTTTAGAATTCTCGATTGCTTGAAGTGCTAGTTTGATTTTATCTTCTTTCGAGTAGATTGGCATTGTGGATGTTGATTTCTAGCGTGTTGAATATTTAAGTAGGTAGAGTGATGCGAGACTGACGCGAAAAATGGGGACGCGATCCGCACCAAAAACAAACCCGCTCACCAAAACTTTAAGTTTTCAGACTAGCACTGCAACCCCACCACGCCTCCAAATTGACTAAATTGATTAAAAATAAAGAATTTAAATCAGTTAGCACCAATTAGTGCCAACTTTCATTAATTCCTTTGCCCTAAGTGAGTGCCAAGGCTAAATAAAGTTAGCAGAGTTAGCAAAAGTGCGCAAGCATGTGTCCTGCACAGCTGACTATCCAACCACGTTACACGAATCCCAAATTCGGAAATCTTGTCATGAATTCTCAATTACTTTTTTGATACCCGCTATACATTACTATAAAAAGGGCCCTTGTTTAGCCAGTTCTTTCGGAGGCCGCCTGCTCGTCTTCGCTGCAAGTCCTCACCAATTAGGCCACCTGAGTTAATTACATCGTCAGGAGCCTAGTATCAAGTTGTCACGAATCCAAGCAGGGCAGATCGATTAGAGCAAGTCGTCAGCGGTTAGGTCTATAGAGGGCAGTTGATTGACAGGTTGCCGGGCCCCTATCTGCGGCTTCTTAGCCGTTGCCCTCGAGCTTGAGGGTGTAGCCGTTGGCCCTTTCGGCGCTGACGAGCTTATCCCTTTAGATCGTCGCTTCGCTGAGGTCCATGATGGGCAGGTTAGGTTATATAAAAGGATCCTTAAATTAGGAAACGGAGCAGTAGCCCCAATCAATCTAGGTATTTCGCTCGGGTTAACAAGGAGGTCCCCAGGATGGCAAGCTCCTCAGGATCGTTTGAATTCCCCTTCTCTTTTCGCGCTGTTAAACGAATTCGACTGTTATCAGAAGTTATACCAAAACGGGGCGACGCGCTTTGGACTATTTAAAAAGACCGTATCGGGCTCCGCGATTAAGTATGGAGCCAGACAGTTCCTTGGTTGAGGCGCCGAAAAACCCCTGTGTCAAGTCGCCCGCCACAAAGCAGACGGCCCTCGTTGGGCCCAAAGGGACGCCAGAGACGTCCACAGGCAATGGCAGTGCCACATGCAAAGCCCTCAACCCACAGTCAGACAGGGTCGAGCTTTCGAAGACGGCCGCTTTAGCCGTGTGAGTGTGCCTCTTTTCGCTCTTGCCTCTTCCTTTCTCTCGCATGCGCTTCCGAACCTGCATTGCATCACCATTTGTCGCTTTGGGCCTTTCACCATTTCCTCACCTTTGGACCACACAAACCCACCCAAAGTGAGGGCATTCGACTTACACCCATTTGCTCAATTCCGAAGTTATCGCGATGTTTTTATAGTCGTTCAATAGCTCTTTAACAGTTCTACTCATTTCTAGTACCAGATAGTGTTTTGCGAGGCTTTTTAGCGGTGTGGATTGGCAGGATCTTACGCTAGTTGTCTCTTTCCAGGACGGGTAATCCATAGGAATTGGATACAATAAGAACCTCTCTCTTGTGCTTCAAGGCTTCTCTGTCTCTTGTTGCAATCTCCTGATGCTGCTCACAAACTGCAGCGCAATGCCAGGTTTCACTCCGCCCTTGACCATTAAATCTGCAGCGACTTTTGGATGCTGGAGGATGGAATTCAGTTCGAGAAACTGATCCAACGCGAATTGATTCGCAGCCTGCAGGGCTTGTGTCCATTGATCGCTCTTAACATGTTGCAGATTCCAGGCACAGTATGCCTCGAGTCTCTCCATTCTATCGCCTTCAATGTCCCCTAGGTTCTTATCAAGGGTCGTCTCGGCTGCGTCGCAGTACTTGCTGTTGGCCAGGACGTGGGCTTTACAGCTGCGAAAATTGTCGGCGTCTTCTGCCTTCCTCTTGCGACTGTCATCCAATACGTCCTTGAGGATTGTTGGAGGGATCTCAATATCAATCTCAACTTCCTCCTCTTTCTCTCCCTCCTTCATATTTCCTTTGATGTGATGGAAGATCTCTTCGAGGTGCCTTGGCAGCAACTTATGGTGGTTCCCTCTTTCGTCTGACCATCAGTGGGGTCCCTGCTTGCAGTACTTGCTTCTGCAACGACGGTGCTTGTAGACGCGGGTCCAGAGACCTGCATCAGCGGCTCTCTGAAGCTTTTGCGCCTCGGTAGCGCTCTGTCCCTTCTTCTTTCCCTTTAGCCGAAGACGAGTCGCCCGTGACTTCCTTAAAAACAAATTCTATGCCGAAAGTGATCCTCCTCTTTTTACTGAACAGGGTTCCGAGGCCTTCCATATGGCTATCCAGCATATTCCAGTCGATATCCAACCCCTTGTAACGCTTCTTCAGACCGCGCTGACGACTTCGCTCGATAGAAATATCGATGTTTGTCTCTTCACAAGCATACTTATCCCCAGGCCATCTATCCTCATCTTTCAATAGGGTTACAAGGCGTGGCTCGAAGGTGATTTTCCAAAGTCGCTTGGAGCCAGGACCAGATCGGGATCCGTGTCTGAACAAATCTGCCTCCCTCGGATCTTCTCTCGTTGGGATACCTTCCACCTAAAATCATAGTGGATACACTCGGGGTTATCTTTATCATACAGTTTGGTGCTGTCCCAGTTGCTTACTACAACTGAGCATACTTGGGCATTGTAGAGTAGAGGGAGCTCTACCCACTTCTCTACCCTACCCAGGTAGAATCTGCGCTCTTCTGGGCACAATGGTCATCGACGAAGACGGCGTCCATTCATTTTTCGAAAGATCTTCAATGTTCAATTTCATCTCAAGATTGCTCTGCGCTGTGACGAGCCTGCAATCGATCTCATTAAGGCCGTCGATGTGGTTCTCCTCCACCGTAGATATTCTTGAGTCCAATCGAGATATATTTTCAGCCGTTTCATGCTCTTCCCGCTTCCCTCTCAGCTCGCTGACATTCTGAAGTGCGCCTGTCGCCTGGGTCGTCTTCCCAGTCCGTGCCTCACGTTTGTCACATGTTCAATAGGATTGTGCTAAACCAAAAGTATATGTAGTGCATTAAGCCAATTTTTAAACACATGTTGTTTTCTACATACAGTACTGAAAAGCATGGGACATTCTCATGTTCTAATTGCCTGATTTCAGATTCAAAAGTATCCACTGGTAAAAGCAAATACCAGTCAAGACACTGACATCGACAGCAAAACGAGGCAAGCAGCAGTCAGGAAGCCTCGTGGTGAGGCTGGCCGGGCAGCTCCTCCTCCCCTTCCTCTGTCCACCTCGTCTTCCTCTTCTGAGAGATCCTCAAGTATCTCATTGTTTGCCTTGATATACCGAGATGCTGGGAACATGGATGCAACAGCCGAGAATTCTCGACGTTGAGCAATCTACGTTCAGCAGTATGGCCTAGAGAAATTGAAATGGCTGGCATTGATAGGTGCTGACGGTCTTGGCAGGCCCCCCTGCATTTTGCTCCACCCCTCTTGTGTGTTTGTTCTTTTTTGTTGGGCGCTCGGGAAGGTAAAAAGGCATGTTTCAGCATGCCAGAACAGTGTAGCAGTTTCGTGAATTCCTTTTCTGGACTCGTCCACCGTGGCAATCTGTGTACGCCGACCCTGCCGCCTCTTGGGAAGAGGCATGTTTCATAATTGAGGGTATGTGTAAAGAAAGGTCGAATTATTGCCGTCTAACAATAAGCCCACAATAAGGGCCCGAGATGGAAAGCCGGGATGATAGAGTGAATTCAAGATTGCTTCTGAGTTCCTTATTTAAAGAAGCTGATATAAGATTCTCGCATATACACTTTCAATCTTGTGCAAACTCCAAATATTCTCAAAAGGTTTCAATAAATTTCTCATCGATTACCGTTGACAGGCTTGGGATCACAAATTAAAAGAAATAACGTCACAGCAAGGATCGTCCTTCGATAAACATTACCACGTGTTTTCTTCTCATCTGTCTACAATGGGCTCCTGCTTGAGCCTCCTGTATTCCGATTCTGCTGTCGAAAAACAACTCCGAGCTCCCTCTACTATTAAACAAGCTCACCTTCATGCTCCAGCCTGTCTTAGTTCACATAATACCGCGCCTTCTACCGTGGTTTCATGCATAAATATGGCAGAAACGGCAATTGAAGTCAATATGCACCGAATTACAGAGAGACCACGGCTTATCCATATTGACCGACTAGGGAACCATAGCATGCAACAATAGTGCCGTAGGCGTGGATCTATGCCAGACAGTTGCCCACACCAAAAGATAAAACCCTGACATCACATAACATCTCCCTGGATGTGAAATACATCGTACGCAAAGTTGACAGCAAGATAATCATTTGGCCCTCCGTGCATCATTTCTGCCTTCCACCACGTACTGTATTATGTTGTGTACTTTGAAGATCACTGCTGACAAGGGCAAGGGTTGAAGTTCCCACCCAAAAAAACCACACCTTGAAGTACTTTTTGGGTACTGTATTTTGTGGTGTATAAGAGGAAGAAGCTAGACGAGCGAGCACTCAAGTGCAAGCTGCTCGGCTTTGAGTGCTCACATATATCCTTCTAGACCCGAATGGGAAGATCATTTACTCAGCAAACGTCCACTTCCCACCAGAAAAGCTCACCAAATGGGCGCCCAGAAGTGAGACACGATCAATCGGGACACAGGCACAAGTCCGCGATGCGTCGCTGCGTGCACAGCAGGAGAGCTTCCGACAAGTGAACCAGCAACTTTGCGCCCAGAACTTGAATCCTCTACCTCATTCCGATCGTATGGATACTACCAATGGCCTAGGTGTCGAACGAATCAAGAGGTACGTAAGGAGGAAATCTACCGGTCTCATGCAGCTACCACCAGAAGACAGAGAGCTCGCTGAGGCCCACTTTGGTTCACCGAAGATTAAGCGTGCGCACGGGGAGGCTACGAATGTCCCGATGACCACCAACGTTGATTTAATCGCTCACTACCAACACTTAATCAAATCACTTAGATTCTCGTTAGAATCAATCGATTTGGCATCAAAAATATATCTTAGTTAGTTAAATGTCTTTTTTCTTGTATTGTAAAAAAGTAGCAAACAGAGGCACAGAGAACCGTTAACCAGCTACCATACATGGATCTAACAGCTAGTAACATCGTTAGCAACACCAATGATAACGCCCATAACAACTAGGGCAACAGGGGTAACAAGGAAACTTAGGATAAGATTGTCATAATAGATAACTAATTAGACATAAATTCTCGTTTCTCTGGTGGATATGGCAATGATGCAACTGGGGGATCGTTCAGCTGCTGCATCGCTTTTGTTCACTGCATGAGCAGGTTGACAGCTCACATAATTACCCAAAGCTCGAGTCCCGGATTCTGACTAAGATTACCCCGCCATCTACTATGATCATATAAAACCCTATAAATTCATCTTGCACCTTTTTGCCCAATGCTCTATTTTCAACATTCCCAGTATCTTGTCCACTCGCCCCAGCTAACTATGGCGACTACGCCTGGACCCCAAATCTTATCCATTGACCAGCTGTCTGAGAGTGTAATGACTGCCAACGCCCTTCTACAGCCCCACCGTGGTATGCTTGATGCAAAATGACTTTTCTTGGTCTCAGGTCGTAGCTGATGAGGACATCTTGGCCGGATAGGTTGTTCTAATGATAATGTTGTTGCCGTTGGCTCTGAGTTGTCAGAGCCAGCGGGTATCTGGGGAGACCTAGAATCAACAACTTGCAATCAACCAGTAAATGATCCCCACACTGCGTTTACCACTTCTACGTATACATCAGCGATGGCGACTGAGCATCCGTCTACGTCCACACCTCAGCCCCATGCCGCAGAAAGTCAACAGCAGCATTTCTCAGCACCCAGGACGATCAGCGCCTTGACTGCTTCCGCGTTTCTAGATGAGGACTGGACTAAGGTGTCAGACGTTGCGGAACGCCGCCGAATCCAAAACAGGATTGCCCAGCGTAACTACCGTAAGCTGCTTCCTTCACTATCTTGCTTTTATGAATTAGCTTGTTGCTTAATGCGTTATAGGGAAAAAGAACAAAGAGCGCATAGCTGATTCGGAGAGGAGGTCCAACTCCGGGCTTAAATCACAGCCCAGCGACCTTCCCAAATGCACAGATGAGGGCTCATGGACGTTATTTCCGAACAGTGTCGGTAGGCTCAAGGACATCTCCCCATTTGCATGATCAGTCCTAACCATAACCTTCCACTCAAAAGATGTACCTATTCCTGGGCCGCATTCTTCCTCTACGAAATCCCAGGCGTCAATGCCCTCGCCGCCCAAGCCCACTCCGACCAAGTCGACCCCGAAGGCATTGCCCACGGTGCGGAACCACACTACAGATCAGCTTGGCCCGGGAGGCGACGAGTACCTTCCCCGCGACATCGATGAAAGCGGGGAGAAGAAGGTCACGCCCAACGGGCAGCTACTAGGCGGCCACGAGTATCGCTGTCGAACATTTCTCGTCCCGAACCGAGGAGACAAGCTTTTCATGTTGGGGAGCGAGTGTGCGAAGTTTCTCGGATACCGCGACTCATACCTGCTTTTTAACAGAAACCCTTCCTTGTTCAAGATCATTGCCAACCAAACAGAAAAGGACGACCTCGTCAGCCAGGAGATTCTATCCTTGTCGTCTAGGTCAAGACCAATAGCGATTGTCACAGCACGGAGCATGTTCCGCCAGTTCGGCAGCCGAGTGATTGTAAATGGCCGGAGAGTCCGAGACGACTACTGGGAGACGAAAGCGAGAGAACAAGGCTTCACCGAGGCCGACCTGGCCGGGGAGAAGAGACCTGGCGAGTACATACAAGAAGGTCAGTTTGGACGTGATCCAGTCGGGCACGCATTGGGCAGTAGTGCACAAGCTAATATCGTCAGAATATCCTGACACCCGACGCACCGACTCCTCGTCCATTCTCAAGACTGGGCCCCGGCAGGAGATCACCGGTCCTCTTTGCCAGGACAGATCTCAACCAAGCGCGATTCCTGAATCCACACGCAAGCTCACCATGCCGCCGAGTACAACCGATCGGTAAATAGACAGAGTGAGATGCGGACCGATTACACCAACGACATATGGCGAAGGCCTCATGAGCAGCCAGTATTCACGGCCTTAAACCAGCCTGTTAGTATTGGTACCGCTGCCGCAAATATTCCAATGTCCCATGCCACGCAGCCGCCTTACACGAAATCAGAAGGAATGTCACAGCAGCAATCCGGGCTGATCCCAATCCAGAGCTCTCAGCCAAGTATGACTGCGCCGCCCTTCTCAACACCGATTCAGGCCCAAAACCCCAGTCAGTCTTCAACGGTGAGATATGTGGCTCGAGTTCCAAGTCAGCCACAATTAAAGCCAAGGAGCTTGTCTTCAGGATTTACCGCCAGGATGCTGCAGATGTGGCCACCGACGCCGCAGGCATCCCAGAACGTGTACACCCATAATCAGCAGGCGCAGCAGTCACTCCACCCGCCACAGAGCCCCATGCCAAAATTTAGACACTTAACCACCGCTGGCTCGGCTCAGCAAGGCGATATGCCCTACTTCGGCATGCCGGAAATGGCACAAGGTTGCCCTGCCCCATCGCCGTGCGACCATCAAACCCAGGGCCAATACATGCATAAAGGGTCGACTCCCTCACCGGCTATCACACAGGCATGGTCAGGGCAGCAGCAGCAGGGGCGGCAGCAGCAGCAGCAGGGGCGGCAGCAGCAGCAGCAGGGGCGGCCAGAGCAGTGGTGGACACAGCAACCTCAGTAGTGGCAAAGAGCTTTTGGGTACCCTCTCAGGACGGGCAATCGATTACTGTGTAGACCTGTGCTGGAAAAGATGAGCGAATACGCAGACACACTAAGCATTAGCTATACAGGCTCTCTGTTATTGGATGCTAAACAATCCAGAACAATCTCCTCATCTGACTGCTCCAATTCCGTATTTGGCTCATTTTGGCAGCTTTCATTATGGGGCTCATGACCATCGGCGCGGTGGAATGACGGCAATTGTCAGAACTGCTTGGTGATCCCTTTCTATTCACGAGTGATTGGGTGAAAGGTCATTCTGGAGTAGATGGGGCGTCGTTGTTCCACCTTGAGCCTGTTTCCCTTCCGAATATAGGTCGTAACTCGCGGGCGGGACTCCACATCCTCCTGTTCCCAGAAGTCAAGTGGAGCATAGGATTCATAGCCTGGGTGATTCTGTGTTCTGGTGGGCCAGCCCACCCATGGCTCTTGGACCTGTATTATATCTATATCCTCATCGAAGCAGTGCTGAAGTAAAGAGATGTGCGCTTGAGACACCCTCCCAACATTACACCAGGCAATGGCGAGGTCTCTCTTCTGTCCAGGTTGATTCCCACGTGGCTTAGCTCTATGCATGAGAGTTTGGGGCGGGGGCATTATCGTTGAGCAGGCCGTAGCGCGTCTCGTTGAATAGCTGTTGTTCATTGTATGTGCCCTGGCTTGCCGCCTGGCGGCGACCTGGGCGCTCGCCTGTGCGCTGAGGCAGCGGCGCAGAGGCAGTAGGGGCTCCCGTCTCTGATGGTGTGTGGGAAGGGCTGGAGCCAGTGTTTGTCGACGTGGTGCTGTGGGCGCGCTTCCTCGTGACGGTGGCGGGGGGTGCTGTGGTAGCTACCGTGATTTCCATCTCATCCGTGGGAGGGGTCTCCCGTGGTTTATTGGCCTCGTCATAGCGGCGGCCTCCAGCCCGGCGGATTGCTTTCAGCTTCTTCTTTGATGGGGGGGTTAGTCTGCCCCCTTCCATCCGGGGTTTTGCCGGACAGTATTCGTGGCCTGCTTCGAATGGCCCATGGCAATTTGCACACCGCGGCGGTTGGGTACAAGGCCCAGCTGGGTGGTCATCCAGCCTACCCCCGCAGTGTTGGCAGCGTGGTGCTCGCATGCATCTGCGCGGGTTGCAGTACCCCTGGCAGCCTGCTTGGTGATGCTCAATCTTAGGCTTCTTATCAATCAGCCTTGCGAAACCGCTGGAGCTGAAGAGCCGGAATGACCGGACTGGCTCCAGGAATGAGATGATCCAGGTCCCCCTTCCTGTGGCCGGGTCTGGCCCATTCCTGGAGGGCTTACAGTGGGCCGGCAGTTTTCCCGTCTGTGCCTCGACCTCCTCCACGATATGGTCTGCTGTATTCACGATCTCACCTGGGGCCAGGAGCCCTCGGAATGTCCACGGTACCTCTGGCACTGCATAATTGAACCATTTTTCAGGCCTGCCGACCCTAGCCGCCCCAAGAAGGGATTGGAGCTTCTGAAGAGGCTCCGGGCTGAGGAGCCCGTCCCGGACTGCTGGGGAGGCAGTCCGAACGGCGTACCCAGTTGGCGTGGGCCTGACGTCTGGTACATCTGCGAGCCGGAGATTAAACTCCTTACAGATAAGCGAGCGTACTTCGAATGGTTCGCGCCGTGGTGTACCGCCGCGGCCTTCATCTGTGTCTAGTGCAATGAGCACCCGTAGGTCTTCCTTCGGGGGTTTCGGGGTCGCCGAGGTAACCGATGAATAGCGACTGACTTTATAGAAGTCGGCTGCGGGCGGTTCTGCTTGATACAAGCTCGGCAGACCCATCTTCTTTCCCGTCCCGTTCTGGATATCGTAGCCAAAGCGCCAAATCCATGATCGCGTTTCTTTCGTGCGCTCAGATAATGTGTAGCCTTTAAAATGGCTAAGAGTCGATCCTCACAGGTAGCTTCTGCTGTGGACTCCAACAAAGGCTGGGCATGTGGTCCGGACATTTTGGCGCGTCGCGTCCTGCCAAGAAGCGCGACTTGAGCTGCAAGAAATTCTGCAGGTAAAACAGCCCAAAATCGGTAACTGGATGGTGCGTCGATCAGGGGTTCTTCGGAGTCTTCCGTCACCCCTCCTAGAACAGTGCGGTCCGCGAGGCGCTTAAGTAGCGAATATTACATTTCAACTAGCAGGGCGTGGGCGCCTGGTTGACGCTATTCAGTTTCTTCCCAACATATTAGATTGTGCCGTCGAATCGAGACCAGGATATCAAGGCTGGGGAGGCTGAGAGGATGATGTCGGGGGCTGGTTCAATGTTGCGAGCCGGAGGGGAGCAAGAGCGTGGAGCAGAAGAAGGCGGTGGAGGCGCTGGCGATAGCAAAGACGACGGCATTGCCGTACAGACAATTTCTAGGACCATTAGCTGAAGTAGGTGAGATGAATGAGGAGGCATTTAAAGGGTGATAATCGTATTCTCCTTGCAAAATCTCTCAAAATCTGTAGAATGATGGCTTCTATGGCCGTCAAGAATCAACAGCCGGTAGACACCCTTCTTGCGTGGTGTAGTGCATTTATCAAAATGCTTAATCTACGATAAAGCAATTTTATCGTTTGTCTATCTATTGGGCTTGTCTCGATGACCCAGTCGTCGGGGATGCCGCCCTCAGTATACCAACTTGTAAGGTGTACCTTGGCCTTGACAACCAGTGTCGGTGGTGCAACCTACCCTCATTCTCCAACGTTGAGCTCAAAACAAGCCCCAAACCTTTTCCTGAATGCGCACACAACGAGTTGTCAATGCAAATGCTCCTTTTGTCATCTCCATCGGTATAGCGGTTCCTTCCGACTTGTACTCTGCGTGTGAATAACTCCGTCCTGTCGCCAACTGCACGATTCACACTTCAGCCAGGTCGAATCCCCAGCGACAAATCCGCCAAGAACCCCGGGGAAGAAAAGTCGAAGTAGTCTCAAAGCAAGGGAAGAAAAAGGGTTTGAACAGGTTAAGTCAACGTAGCCCCATACGGTCCACGCCCCCCCCCCCCATTTGGGCCACTCCACACGTGGCCCCCCGGCGGGGTTGTACAAACTCTGCTGGCTGAACAGCTCAACGTACTCTCTGTAGTTACATTCTCTCTTCATTGAAGTTATTGTTAAAAAGATGGCGCCACCAAATCTAACGATGCCTTCGTTTGGCAACAGTTCGTCATCCTCGGCCGCCCTGACCCCAAGAAAGCAAACGATACAGATGCCGTCACTGCCAGAAGGACCACGCCCGACAGATATTGTTGATTTGGTTTTGGCGGCAAGATTAGCTGTAGCCACAGCTAATGGGGAAGCAGAGCCAAACAAGCTGCCCAGGGTTACAACTGGCAGCTCTTCTTCTGGTTGGCTTGTGGACGATGACGTAGATAAGATATGTGGAACGAGATTTGGTTTATAACTGGGCACTTTGCCATGGTGCTCATACCAAGTAGTTGCCCTGTCGGCAACTGTCTTAAAATCATCGGGCCCGAAACGGTGTCCAGCCCAAACGTTGTTGAGGATAAGAGAGAAATGTTTGTCGGATTCGTAGATACAAGTCTCGCCGTTATATTCGCACAAAGACGGCCATGTACGCACCGGTTAGCTTGGATAGCATGTTTGCTTTCTTCATAACACCCCTACGCCGATTCAAAAAGCCCTTAGTTGGGTTGGAAAACCCTCTTGTCTTCTTTATGTTATAATTAAAGTTCGAAGGATGAAATCATAGAGAGATTAACACCTTTGTCTAAGACATCTAGGCAGGTCGACCTAAATTTATCTTACATCAACATAAGCTCGAATTACCAGTGCAATAAACAAGACCACTTTAAGTGGCCACCAATAGTCGGGTTAGCCTTTGTGCGCGTGTCCTTCCAGGTGCAAGTAACCAGGGGTCTTCGTCACCAGCCTTGACCACTCTCTTGTCAGCAGAGCTCCGACCTGCTTCTTGATCCATATTTTATTACAATTGTTGATATAACAGCAAGCGGCCTAAGCACATCTGCTAAACCACATTTATATCCAATCTCGAAACCTTTGGCTTGATTTAGGAATGCAAAAGCTAAATTATAAATAGCTGCAAAAGTCCCCGTTTCTTGAACTTAGCACTTAAATCGCTAAAATAGAAGCGTTAATCTTAGAAATCGGAAGACCAATAACTAATTTACACGGCAGTACTTAAACCGCCCTGGCAGCCACCCTGGATTACAGCGGCGCATACCACCAGGATGTGCAAGGTCGAATGAGAGCCCTACATGTTGAATTTACCGCGATATAGACTTTCGGGAAACCTAGTCTCAAGAACCATATGTGTGAGGGTCAATTTCCCTCTTGCGTGCGAGATTGCGTGACTTGATTGAATATCCAAGGAAGGATCCCATAGATCCCGAAGATCCCCAATCTCGGCTATACCCTCATCTATTCTGTCGAGTAAGGGCATCCAGGCCCTCCAGTGGCAGCTCATGCACGGTGGGTATTTGTTCGGTAGGCGTTCCCAGGGGGCAATCCAGGTCTTTTCGCAAGGGCTTTGCCACCTAATCCGTCCGCCGCCATCGCGAATGGCGCGGAGGTCTTGGAAAACGTTACCCAATCCTTGGGCGAAAGGTATCTGTGGGTGGACAGCCTATACATAGTTCAAGACGACTAGGCTGCCTTCTAGCGCGATTTAAACGCGGTGCATATAATGTATGCTAATTTCATTCTTTGCCTCGTGGCTCTTGCCAGGACTAATGGCACCCATGGGCTGCGTGGTATGTGACAGACGAACATGCATTGCGCTTTGCTTTACAGGCTCGGGCCTTTAGAGTGAAATTAAATTGAAATAAAGTTGAATACGGCACCTTATCCACTGAGGTTTTCAGCTATCATTCATGGCCCCATACTTATACCGAGGATAGAATATTTCAATAAGGCATTTGAGTTATTCGAGCGAGCGGGGCCTTGGCCCCCAAATGAACCAACCGGGAGCGCTGATTAGAAGCCGTTTGAGCTCTTGGAATGCTGTTTCGCAGTCCTGGGTCCAGGTGAACGATACTCCTTCTTTAGTGAGAACTGTTAGGGGGTAGGCAATATCTGAGAACTGTTAGGGGGTAGGCAATATCTGAGAACTGTAAAGGCTCAATGTCATGTATCACACAAGCTGCGCTTGGGGGTCTTTTCCAAATTTCGCGTTATTGAAAGTGCGCTGATGATAATTATGCAGCTGCACTACTGATGTCACGGGCCGCAACGATTACAAATAAAGGTTAAAAAGTGAAAAACCAAATATAAAAAAAAAATTACAAAATCTCGTGCGGCATCCGTTTTTTTTTTTTTTGTGCGAATATCCGATTTCTATTTTAATGTTTGGCAGTCAATAGGATCCTATTTGTGGAATTTGAAGCGATTGTCCTTTTGACATGGGCACTTGGTTCCTTCCTTTTTAGCGGCATTTTTGTCCGGCTCGCTTTGTTTCTATGCTAGAGACTTTGACTGGAAAGGGGAAAGCATATTTGTTTGTTTCCTAACAGATGATATTATGTCAAGACACGGCATCAGATTCTTCTCTCCGCCGGCGGCGAACCAGCAGTGGACAACGAGGAGCTTGAACGGTTTGGACGAGGAGGCTATGTGGGCGATGAAATTTTCAACCACGCCAATTGGTTTAATGTGATGCCCCAGGAGATGTCGGCTGGGGCAAAATATCTCGTCGGCGCAAAGCCAACTCGTTGGTTAGGCAATGAAGCCGAAGTTGAATGGGACTATTTCTTTCGTGCGTTGTTTATGGTAGACCCCGCGTTTTTAGACCAAATCCTTGAAGCTTAGTCGTTTCTCAGTTCTTTATCTTCTATCATACAATACCGTGCCGTTAGAAGGTATGGGAATATCTAAAGTCAAGAGTCTTTCTTCCGTGCCATCCAAACTATGTGGAAAGAAATTTCTTTCCTCTCCTTAGCTTAGAATCTTCGTCGATAGCGCCAATAGACCCAGCTACCATGCTGCATCTCATGCCGGTCGTGACAATATCTACCTAAAGAGTTTATTATATTCCCTTAACGTGGTTTACCACATCGTGGCCGATATCACCCAGCCACACTTGTTTTTTACAAACAAAAAACGTCCGTGCACGGCCGTGCACTATGCTTAGTACTTATCCAAAATCGATGCAAACTTGTATATATACTCTACCTTATATAATAAAGATATATTTTTAATTTTAGGCTTATTATTAAATCTTTCATAAAGATATTAATGTTTTAAACAACTGTTAAGAGATAACTAGAGTTTTCTAGTTGTTTTTTAACAGTGGCGTAAAGTAGCTTTTCCCCGCATTCCCCGCAAAAGACTACTTCCCTGCACCGCCACCTGATATCGGCCACGATGTGGTAAACCACGTTACTTATAATGGATTATTATAGAAATCAAAAGAAAGAGGTTAAAAACTATATTATTGTTGGAACAGTGTGAAGCGTCATTTGTGTGTGTGCACGGCGACACATACATGCCAAGGCCACGTGTACGTAAGCTAGTTTTAGCCCATATAGTTTGGGAGGGTGTCGCACGTCTGCGACGTCCCCCGCTTCTTAATCGATGTCTCTTGTATTTAGACTGCTTGCACTGGCAAATAGGATGCTCAGATTTCCCGGCAACCAGAAGGCAGCCGGGCAGAAGACAACCAAAAAAGGCGACCGTTCAAGGGCTTTGTGTTTGTAGAAGGTGACCACGTAACCCTGATTCTATTTATTGGTCTCCAACTAATTTTAAGCTCGCTACCATTACTCCTCCTTCCATCCTATTGTCACGATTTGCACCACTGCACTACTCGTGCAAAAGTGACGCCACTCCTGCCGTAGGCACGTAGTGTTTATATTGTGACACCTATGTTCCCAATACTTACCACTCAAAGAAACGTCGAATTCCATCTGGTTTCATTGTTCTGCATCAGTTCGAGATCGATGGCAGCTCGGTCCTCCTCAAAGAGTTGATAATCGTCTTCATCGTGCTGGCTGCACGCCAGTGATTTCATCAACTCTCGCCGTTGCGGAGAAGCCCTGACGAACCGGACGATGTTATGCAGCTTTCCCACTGCTCCCCGTTTCCGCCAAAGTCGAAGCTCACGCTCTTCAACTTGGAAAGCCGCCTCGGTGAAAGCTTCTCGCTCAAATGAGTCAGGGTCTTTCCCCCAGAGGAACGCTCGAGCTGCAAGGTTGACAATATGCCCAAAGCACCGTGTTCGATGGTTTCTGATATCCTCGTCGGCCATCGCAGGAGAAAGTTGACGATAGAGGCTCGCCAAGCATGTGTCATTGGACGAGACATTGTCGCAGACACCCGCGCCAATCCGATCGCGTATCCCGTACTCGCCGAAGATGTCATATATTGTCGTTGCTTGGTTATCTCCGGAATGAGCTCCCCACACACGGCGCAGGGCAAGAAGTCGTGATTGGACTTGATAGGAGGCGTCGAGATAGTGAGCGTGGAGGCCAAGGAAAGCGTACCGGTTTGGAGAAGTCCACATGTCAAAGCTAAAGCTAATCCTTATGACTGCCTTCTCCAATTGGCTCGATATTGCTCCCTTCTTTACCTCGAATAATTTCCGCATGGTATCACGCACCGACTGCCGGCTCCACGGCACCTCTTTTGCCAATGACGCATCGTGTAAGTCGAGCATTCGTCGCAAGCACGGATTCGACGGCGCCGTGAAAGGAAGATTGGCAGTGACGATCCAGCCGACCGTCAGCTCCTTCGCTTTATTAACATTGGATCTCGCAGTAGGAAGCTCCAGGCAGCGCCGTTTCGAAGGGGGGTGAATGTCAGCGCGAGACGAATCTTCGTCTGCATTGCCGTCCGCCTCAGTGATCATATGGGACCTATATCCAGTAAGACGCCGAAAGGAATAAATGCCGGGCTCATACGGATGCCATATACCTTCGGAGATGCTCAATTGGCGACGTGGTGTTTGTCGCGACGAACAACGAGCTCTTTCCGCGTTCATCACATTTCGAGCAAAACCAGTAGGTCTGCAACGTCCGCAAATCAGGGCTGACTTCCGTGAGGAAGAATCCATGGGCTTGAATCCAGCTCCGCCGGCCTTTGCGATTCTTGTTGGCAATATACTCCTCTGGTATATACCTCTAGCAGCCGATCTATATAGAGGGTGGAAAGCCAATGGGTTTGGTTATCAACCACCACATCAAGTAGCTTCTTCACTTAATCAACGGTATTATTAGACCTTTGATGATCCTTCTGCAAATTACGAAGAGCGTAGGTCAGAACGTCCGAGCGATGAATCCAATAGACCAGGTTATGAAGCTTTCCGATAGGCCCTTTCTTTCGCCAGATCTCGTATTAGGCTACATCGAGGGCCAGCTCCCTATCAACCTCCTCCTCGAACACGTCAACGCTGTGGCCAAAGAGCAATACTTTAGCAACAAGGTTGAGTACATAACCAAAACACCGTATTCTTCAAGTCTTCAGTTCGAACCCTAGCTTTATGTTAATCTCTTCTATCACTGAATCCATGTTTGAGGTATTGTCGAGGGTAAAGTAGCTAATTTTATCAAGGATCTCGTAGCTTTTGAGAATCTCAAGAATCTAGGCTATAATATTCTCTCCTATATAACGAGCCCCTAGTTCAGGAAGACTAAAAATAAGTTTAGATGGATATCCGTTGCTGTCGGCATAGAAACAAATGATCCCGTATAAATGCATGACGGTTGCGAGATCTCCATCCATCGAATGAAACGTGTATCTGTCCTGGGACCCCTTTCAAGACCTTTATAATGTGGGCTTTATTGCTCTCATAAATCTGGACAATTCGCTTGCGGACGATGTCGTGGCCAATATGAGCTTGAGTCTGCTCAACGGAAGGATTCAGGTACTCGAAAATACGCCGAAGCCGTGGGTGTTCAGCTTGGCGGAAAGAGCCATTGCTGTCGACCATCCACTCAATTATGAGCTTCTGAAACCGACTCTTATCGAAGCGTCTGATCAAGGCGTTTGCAATCTCCTGCTCTCTTGGTTTAGAAACATCCAGGCCGAGCATGGCGACGATATTGCGAGACGGTGTCTTTTCGGCCACCCGGTTCTTCGCCTTTGACTGCTGTCTCTTTCCAGACGGGTCCGTCACGCCATGCTCCTTGAACAGGTGGTTCTCGATGTTAGGTGTGCCCTCTGCACGGAAGGAAGCCGGTGCTTTCTTCAGCTTTTGAGAGATACAGCACCCACAAACCCATCTCTTCCTCGAGGTGTCCGAGTTAAATTGGATATCATAACCGTGTTGCCAAACCCAGGACTGCTTTTGGCCCACTCGTTCTGCAACCGTATACTCTGGAAAGTGCCTCCATGGGAAGTCTTTCCATAGGTCTTTGGCTTCCTCTTGGGATTGTGGATCTGTCGAAGCCCCAGAGGAAGAATCGGTAGTAAGGTGCAGGTCGAGATTCGCGGTCTGGGCCATCCCTGCGTAAGGATTTACGTGGATTGTTGATGACGAAGGGTTCGCGAATAACGTGTCTTGCTCCAAACGCGAAAGGTCCACGCCCGCCGGCAAGGTCGATTGAAGTGACGCTTTGGGGTTAGCTAGTTCCGGATATGTCATAGCCTTATTTGGTGGACCGGGGGGTCACCGTTCAATGCCGTCAATTCAATCATCAAGGGACATTGATTGAATTGAAGGTGGGGCCAATCTAGGATCGAATTGATTGAATTGATGCACGGACCATCAATTCAATCTAGATTGAAGATGTTGACGTTGACGTTGAATTGATCGCCAGCCTGGTAATGTACCTGCTACAAATATACTCTACATGTAGATGGGCTAGATACCACATGCAGTGGACATGAACTTGCATTTACTTATAGTTAGGACTGACTGGCATTGAGTTTGGGGAGAAAGCTTGAAGCCCGCGAAACACCCGCCTAATCGAAACTCTGTACTGCAAGACGAGTCAACAAGAGGCCTGGCAACAACAAACTGAATCTCGAGATGTGCGATGCATGCATTCCATGCACCAACACCAACGGAATTATTGCACTTCAAAAGTAAAAAATCTTCAGATGGCCCCTTTCATACGCACGCAACTTTGAGGTCCGTGATACTCTCTTGACTCATTCAGCACTTGTACCAGATCTGTGCAGAAAAAGGCGGTAAATCGACTCGTACTCCGGAACATAATTATATCCAAGCCTTCAAATGCGAATGGTATTGTCGTAGATCAGAATCGCATCGTCCACTCTTTCTCGACCACTGCTCTTGGTTACGGTAAGAACAAATCGTCTTACTGGACACTTGCCACTTCCAGGAATCTCGACAGCTGATGACCATTTTATCAAAATGAGGGCTATTACCTTTCCAAGCTTGGTTCTGGCATTATTGGCATGCGGCACCTTTGCCGCTCCATCCCCTTGCACCACACCTAGCTCATTTCGTCTCGACGTTCACTCTCACGTTGTCCCTGACCTCTACAAAGAAGCCCTTATACAAGCTGGATATCCAGTTACTAACGGAACAGTGTATACAAGCGGGTTTCCTGTTCCCTCCTGGGATCTGACCACCCACATCGAGGCTATGGATCTGAACCAGGTCAATTATTCCATACTTTCTATCAGTGCACCAGGGATCAATTTTCTTGCAGCAAACGGGACGGCAGCTAGTGAGTTGGCAAGGAATCTCAACCTAGCTATGTACAACTATACACAGACGTATCCCACCAGAGTTGGCGCGATGTGCGTGCTGCCGCTGCCGCATGTCGACCTGGCCCTGAAAGAAATTGAAGTAGGACGTCATCTTATAATTATGGAAATCTGTCTCTTAGACGGAAGTATTTCAAAAAGAAACTGCTGACTGGGTGATTGATCATGGCAGTTCTGCCTCGACACGCTCAAGTTTGAAGGGGTGGGTTTATACACCAATGCGATCGGCACCTATCTCGGCGACAGAGTCTTGGATCCTATTTTTGATCTTCTTAACAATCGCTCAGCAACGGCTTTCACTCATCCAGAAGCACCCGGCTGTGCCGGTGCGTCACTTGGTTACCCACCTGGTATGAGCGAATATCCCTTTGACACAGTCCGCGCCATGGAGAACCTACTCTTTACCGGTCAACGGAGAGACTACAGCAATATTAGACTCATATTTGCTCATGGGGGTGGGGCGATGCCTTTTGTGGCGAACAGGATCGCTGGCCAGGCTGGTTTAGTCTCAGGGGGTAATGTCAACGCATCAGAGGCGCTGGCACAATTTCAAGGGTATCTCTTCGACACTGCTAGCGCAACATCAGCAGCTCAATTGTTGGGCATGAGAGAGTTTTACGGCGGGGATGTCAGTAAGATCGTTGTGGGCACGGACTGTGAGTATTCCAGACCACTGGTGTGTCATACGTCCGCTAATTTGAGAATTTACGATAAACAGATCCATATGTTCATCAACCTCAGGCTGACTCCGGGCTACAAGCCATGCCTTCTAATGGAAATTTCAGCCCCGAAGACATGTCGTTGATAAATGGGCGTAATGCGCTTCGTGTATTCCCAAGTGTAGCTGAGAAATTAGGCCTTTGATACAAGTGATGGGAGCTCAAGACCTGAAAGTCTATAAAATAGACAAGCCCTACAATATAAACTGGATAAAGTGTTTAAAGGGCGGATTATACCAGCCCTGTAGCCTTCCTGCTCAAGTCACATTACGAGTTATACGACGTAATGCAAATCATGGTATCCCACGAGGGCCTCTTCTGACCATGTTGCAATTTTTAGTTATTCCATTTTCCTTCCTTCTTCTCTGTAGCCTGACTTTCGTAAAGAGCAGCAAAAGCCGACGCCCCGGCCCCCCTTTCCAGAAGCAGTCGCGGAGGTCCAAACTCCTGCAGCTCGCCTGCATCAAGAACAGCCACCATGTCGAAATCATCCAGAGCCGACTCGAGCTTATGGACAATTGCAATTACTGTGCGATTCCCAAATCGCTCGCGCAAGACACGCTGGACGAGCTCGTCGGTGCGAGAGTCCACGCTGGCGACCATGTTAGTTACCTAAATCAGGGGGCGGAAAGATAGATGGAGATTGTTACCTGCTTGTGGCTTCATCAAGAACAACAACGGGCGAGGGACGCAGAATAGCCCGCGCAATGCAAAAAAGCTGCTTCTGACCATGCGAAAGGTGCAGCTCCTGGATGGGCACTTCAAGCCCACCCTTTTCGGCTACAATGTCCCACAACTCGACAGCTCTCAGAGAATCTTCAATGGCAGCATCGGCGAGTTGCTCAGCAGGGTCGGCGTTGAATCGCACGCTGCTTCCATCGATGAGGAATGCATCTTGCGGCACGCCGACTAGCCGGGTGCGAACTTGCTCACGGGGCAGCGTGCTGATGTCGAGCTTGTCCACGGTTATGCGACCACTGTGGAGGTCTACCATGCGGAAAAGACACGAGACCATGGAACTCTTACCACTGTAGAGGTATATAGGTTAGTTAAGAGAAGTAGGAGTATAACAAGACTTTGGAACGGTGTCACCTTCCAGTCCGTCCGCAGATACCAATTTTCTGCCCTGCCTCGATCGATATAGATATGTTTTTCAGGACATGTTCGGACTGCCTATGGACGGATGTATTAGCAACTCGCTGTGGGATGGGGATAAATCGTTGACGGACCTATATCCGGCCGAGACATTCTCAAACATAATGGCTCCCTTGGACGGCCACGTAGGCGGTGGGTGTTCCTTTTCCTGCGGTAGGTGTTCCGGAGCCGTGTGGGACGTGAAGGATCTGATCCTAGAGATTGCGCCGATCTGAGTCTCCAGGTTTGTCCAGAAGGTCATCAACAGCTTGAGGTGCTGGCTAAACAGGATATATTGACGAGAGCCACACCGATCAACCCGGTCGGCAGCACGTCTTTCAGCTGGGTGACGAGTACCATGACCAGCACGGCGATGGCGGCGACAAACATGTCGAGGACAAACGTCAGCCAGCGCTGGACGGCGTAGAGAAGATAGAAG
>JAJTUP010000170.1:0-54022 GCA_021399435.1 Diaporthe sp. PMI_573 | reverse complement strand
GTCAACCCAAGCCAAGTTGCGAGTCTTCGACCAAGACTTTATGCACTCAATTGCCTCAATTATATCAATCCCTAACCTGTTCCTGCGATCTTGGAGGGTGATTTTCGTATCAGAGAAGAGACGTTCTGGCTCAGCAGACATCGCAGGAATTGACAAAAAAAAGGGTGATAATCTGACAATAACCAAAGATAGTGGGTCTGGAGGGCGAATTTTCCGGCCTCGCCATTCCTGCACCAGAGCCAACCCATGCGTGCCCGCGGGTGAGACGATGTTGGAGGGACTGTGAGGAGGGCTGACAGAAGCCCACTCAAATTCAATACAAAGTTGTCCACCACACTCTCAAGCGTCCCAAAGAGCCTCAAGGCACCCTAAACTGCTACCTGACACTATTCGATCCACTACACTTCAGAACTATAGGTCAGAGCGTATTTTTACAGGGACTTGGTGTTCAGCGGGTATTTTGGAGAAACGGGAGGCCCTGGTATTTATTCGCATAGGCGATTAGAGTCATGGATAGTCTACACGTTTCCCCAACAGCCATTTGCCGTTTTCCATGTTGGTTGAGGCAACAATCGAGATACCTTCCGGCGATTTTTTTTTTCTCAACTCAACATCGCTTCATGTCCATATGTGTTCACCTGAGCGAACTCAATTAGGTAGTTACGGCCACTGCTCCGTTTCCTAATTTAAGAATCCCTCATTACAAAAAAGTAAAGTAGACACTTCACGATTGAAAGTTGCCCTTCTTACATCCTATGATAGAGGTGGCCTGGGGAGGCTCCATTCACAGCGTGTGGCTCTCCAGGGGAATGTCACCACTCCAGCCGTGCCGATTCCATCATGACCTACCAGTGTCCCATGGTTGGTGGAGCCACACCCAAAGCTTGTCGTGATCCTGGCTGAGAATGCGTCTTGGTGCGGAATGGGGTTTCTGCAGCTGACGGGGAGGTTCGCCTTGGGAACCCAGAATCTGTCATCCTTCTTATACCATACTCGAGCGAGATCGTCGTTCCTGACCATGGTGGGTACCACAGCGGATTCTTTGACCTCCTTCTTTTCGACTTCGAGGTTGGTCGGCATGAATTGGTTCTTGTTGGGCAAATGCAGCGCCGAGATCTTCTTGGTGTTCTTTCCCCATTCTTCGCGGTCGTACTCCAGGTAGTCTCTGAGAGAGGGTTCAAACCATGCGAGAGCGTTGCCCTCGAGACGGTGTCCAGTGAAAATGATTTTGTCATGTTCGGTTTCGAACTGGAGGTTGTAGTGCTTGAAGTAGGCGCGGCACTGGGTGATGAATCCTTGGAGAGTTCCCTTATCTCCCTTGTAGGGCCCGGGCTTGTCCATCTTGTAGGCCTTGGCCTGCTGGATTGAGTGGAGTCGCATGATCTCCTGCTGGAGCTGTCCGATCTGGTCTACCATTTCCTGGGTAGTGGGACCAGTGGGGGCGGGGGCCTGGTTGCTGTTGTGCCCAGCGTTGGAGGAGGTCGGAGTCTGAGGCGCCATTGCGTTTTCGTATTGCACAGCCGGGTATCGCGTAAACCGTGCTGAACAAGAGTCGTCAAAATGTAATGATCACACCAAACCTTTGTAGGGGTGATACTTGACTGTGCAATACACTTCTAAGAGTATGATCACTAGCGGTGAGGCTATCCAGTTGTTGGACTGAATACTTAGATTGATGACTGAAGAGTCTGTTCTATGAAAGTTATCTATTGTGGTGACGACCATGTCCTTATATGCCATGTGCGCACCGGTCAGCTTAGATAGCATGTTTGCTTTCTTCATAACACCCCTACGTCGATTCAAGTAACCCTTGGCTGGGTTACTAAATTCCCTGGTCTTTTTCATGTTATTATTAAAGTGGAAATCACGAATTGATAAAGATATCAACAAGCCCGAAGCATGCGGGCAGATCGATTGAATTTATCTTACATTGAAATCAACTCGGATTACCAGAGTAATGTTCAAGACCGCTTTTGGTAATCACAAAAGGTCGGCTCAGGCCCGCACGATGATCATTTCATTGTCTTTGAAACATTGTAGGACCCGTAAGTTGGCCTGCGGCTATGAGCATTGGTACATGATCTCCTGATATTCTAAATTCAAATCTTGAAATACGCCAGACTAAGTCTCAACCTCTGATAATAAAATGAGTTTCCTTAATTGATAATCTTGAACGTCGAAAACGGATTTAAGGAAATATCCTTCAATGTGACGTGAAGCTTCCGAGCTTCAATATCGAACTGCTCAAACGAGCTATATAGCGAGGCATTTGCCCATCTCAGGCGCGTGACGAATATTTACGCAGCTACTAATATCGATTCGGAGGTCTCAGAGGCGGAAGATAGCGAGTATGGCACGTCAAGCTCGGATTCAGAGTAAGTCAGCGCCGGTGAGGTCGTCGGTCGGGTCCCTCCCCACCCCAGTGTTGTCTCGGTCGTATAATCGCTTGCTCCGGAACCATCAGGCGCGATGTTTGCCCTGATGAAGAAATCAAAATCTCATGCTGAGCTGAACCACGGTATATTTAAATATTTACCCGTTCACGGTTCCTTAGCCGATTCTGTATATCAGGTTCTTTATTGGGAATTTATAGGCATGCGTGGGACATTCACGAGTTCCGTTCATTAAAAACAGTTTACGTTTTAACGTTATAGGTTCTGCATTGAGCATCCTACGTTCTGGACCTAGCTATAACCGACAGGAAGGTGAGCTACGGACACAGAGGCCCGGGCCATCATGGCGGAAGAGGTCGCGTATGAAGAAAAGTTATGCGTCATAATGGTCAGTCTTAAGGTAACGTTATCATAAAGAACTGAGGTTGTTATATCGAACTACGTTTTGTAGAGTGAGTAGGATGCCTGGATGCGTGACATGCTCCACAGCGGTTGCTCATCCCTGCAAGACGCGTTCCGTCCTTGTACACATTAGCGGCCCCAGGACCTCTAGAAGATCACATGCCGCGTCGAGTGAGGAAATTGATTGCGGAACGGTGCACAGACCATGCTGAATCTAGATGCGAAGTGATGTTCGTCAGCTCAGTGAGAAGAACTTGGCGGGAGGCAATCATGGTGTTAGCACAGGCCCTCCTCGTTGCAACCTTCTGACTCGCCTCAAGATGCCGACATTACGGCTCAGCAACTGGTGTCGCTGATGATTACATGACGCCACCCGTCACTCCCGATGGTGCCTCGTTTGGTGTCAACGGCCAGGTTGAGAGCTACACGCAGCTCCCACCACGACGTCCATGCCCACCCCACCAAGCCAAGGGTACGGGTTCCCACGACCTCCACAAGCATCATCGCAATACAATATGAGATACATTCGGGTCTGCATAACTGGATCTCCATAGTACTTTAGATAGGCTAAGGGCAGGACCAGAAGACACCGCCACAAGTCGCATCTGGAGGCCGAGACGATTGACCGAGTGTGATTACAGATCACCCTTTCCCAAACAGTGGAGATAGACCATCCCCGTATGCAGATGCTGTGCCCATTTCGACGCCGTTGGGGCTACCAGCAGGAGAGGGGATAACGTATAGCTCTCAGATGGGCTATGATTTCGATAATCTATCTGCGTGGGAACAGCAAAGCGAAGCCCAGATGACAACGAAATGGGACAGGGTGTTTCGAGTGGTCTTAGGTGGCCCTCGATTCTCGAAGAGATGGCAAAGCCACCCTTAGAAGTCGGACACCAGCATTCACCAGTCTCTTACGGAGTGGCATGAAGCGAAAAATGAATGTTGTCCTGAGGAATGAGTACGTAGGCTGCCGCCAATTCGGCTCCCAACCCTGCTGTGTCAACAAGCCAAGAGGCTCGCCGAATGAATAGGCGATGATATCAATGGTGAAATAAAGAATAGGCCATCGTGTTATCAAATGCTCTTTGGCCTTCGTATGTCAACAACTTATCGCACAAGTATTGCAGCTGTCTGATGGCCTCAGGTTCGAACCGCAGTACATGCTGCCGGGAGAAATGTCTGGCCATTGGCGAACGTCGGGCGCGGTGGAGGTCATGAACCACTGTTCCAAACCCTATGCGATCCATCGGTTCGAGTAGCGACTGGCAGAAATGTGGGCTCTTTTCCCGCGTGCGACGGCCAGCTACGGAGATCTCGTCGATGAAATGCGGATCATTGCAGTGTACTAATATCCTTTCGTTAAAGTCCACAGTTATACAACCAACAGATTGTCTGGCATCAAATGAGTAGGAAAGGATCAGGTTCAAGGACGCTGAAATAGCGCAACAAATCTTGTTGTTGAAGTAGACTATGTGCGTATAGTCATATATGGCTGTTTAGCTATGCAAATGACTAACGCGTTTGCTGATGGCCTTGGATGATACGCCGGCACCTACCTCGATGTCTAGCTTTTAGCCTCCTTCTCAGCAATAAGGATCTCCTCTATCCCGCTGTCCTTCCGGCAGGTACCGGAATCTCAGACCTGTTGCTTCCGGAGCGTCCGGAAGAGCCGTATAGAGGCGAAGAGGTTACCCAGAAATATATGGTAGATTGCGGCCGGAAGTAAGGCAACAAGTGTTGTTACGATCCGCTGCGTTGGCATTAATATAGCCTGCTTTCAACTCTCATAACCTCTGGCCTGCCGGGCCTAAGGGTCCGTACATACTCCGGAGGTATTTTCTTTGTCGCCGTCCACTTCCCAACAGACTACCCATTCAAGCCTCCCAAGGTCAACTTCACCAGTCGCATCTATCACCCCAATGGGTAATCCTCATTACTCTCACAATTTTCAAGGCGTATTGTCTTTGTTTGATATTGACCTGAAATACCCTACTATGAGAAAATAAAACCAAAGCCAAAAGTTTGGCCATGTTCGGCACCTAGAAACGAGGGCTCAGCTCCCGAGTTGCGTGCTGGGGGAACAATCCATTTACATGGTGGGGTCCGACACTGGGCAGTCGATTGGTTTCGAGATTATAGACGGCAAGTTCTATGGCCTCTCGAATCAGAAGCTTCGAGGTTGACGACAATGACTGTACTTCGCATTATCACTGCTTCAGTTTTACTCTGGCAAGTCAAATAAATCCCCAAAAGTGGTTTTGCACTAATATGTGTCTCTTTCTAGCCCTAGTATTTTGAATTGTATAAGTGGCCTCCTCACTATCATGCTCAATATATACGCCGCTCGAGACGGAACATGGCCACCAACAGCTTGGGCTACATTAGGGATTGTTTTGTTCTCACCCACCACGTCTGTAGCCTTATCTTGTGTTTATAAATTTTGGCTGGCTCAAATGATTTGAAGCAATAAACTAGCAGGTAGCTCGAGAGATGTGCCTTGAGGAACTCAAGGGTCTTTCTTCCGTGTGCTCTCCCAACCATAGAAAATTAAGCTCGGTCCGCAAGGCGATCCGTGCTAGCCGCCTGCACCACAGTTCGCGCCTTCAACTTCACCATAAGTTCTTAGCCACTTCAAGCCACAAAAATAAAGCCACCCTTCTTTCTTGCTGCTCAAGGCCTTGTTTGTGCTATGACGTTTTAACAACGGCAAATCAGTCACGACACAGCTTGATCAGGCTCAGAATCAAGTATTAAAATAGAATGATGAAATCCAACTTGCTCGGCAAAAATTTGAACAACTTGCTGACGATGCCCTACGCAAGCGTGGCCCGAAGCAGCAGGATACCCAAAGCGAAGTCGATGACTATAATTGGCTTGCTGCGGCAGCAGAAGTTGCTTGGAAGAAATGCGAGAAGTACTACAACAAGGCTGATGAGTCGCCCGCTTACTACGCTGCTATATCGTTGAATCCAACCCTCAAGAATCAGTGGTACCATCAGGTTTGGAATGAGAGCGATGATAAGCGTGCCTGGATCCTGGCAGCGGTTGGGGCTGTCAAAGAGCTGTGGATTGAGGAATATCGAGGAAAGTTTGTTGGCGGAGCCCCAGTTCCTACTCATATCTCTAAGGCGCCGGAATTAAAGGAGAAATCGTTCACCTCGGTTCGGAATCACAAGCGGCTTAAACTACGCCAGTCCGATGCTAAATTAAGTCATGAACTAAGTTACCCTCGGTGGACCACTACAACGAGTTTATCACCACTGACGTTATCGGCCTTAAGGATGACGAAGAATTCGATCCCATTTAGTACTGGAATGAGCGCTACCACTCGCAGACGGACCTAGCTCGTATGGCGCTGGACGTGTTGGCCGTGCCTCCCATGTCGGATGAGTGTGAGCGCTTATTTAGCAGTGCCAAGCTCCTCCTTACGGATCGTCGTTCACGACTTCGGATGGACGTAATCGAAGCCAGCGAGTGCCTACGGGCTTGGTATGGACGCCCAGAGCGGAAGGCATTTGATAACTCCAGTATCGGCTTGATGGAAGACGAAGCAAAGGGTGAGGCTGGGACTAGGTAGTGGGCGGGGTGCGGCAGGGGAAGAAGATGGCGGTAGAGATGACGGTAGTGAGGAGTCAAATATATTGGAGAACACTGCTGGTGAGCATACTTAATGGGCTCAGGGTTTAGCTAGTATCATGGGATCTTGTGTCGCAATTTCTGATGGATCTGGATCGTAGGATAAAGGCTCTTTATTTTTTCTCTCTGACGACTGAAAAGAGGTCGGTTTCTTATTCATAAGGTCAATACGGCCGCCAGGACCGTTGTGTTGAACTTGCATTTTGGGAAACAGAAGGTAGCTGATACCAACCCCTGACTGGAAGATCTTCCTTCCGGTTGATCAATTGTATGACGTTTTGGTCTGTTGGATGTGACATCTTGTTCTACATTATATATCCTCGACGTTTATTCAGCGGTTTACTAATCGTCCCAAAAGGGTAAAAATATGATCTGGATCAGTTCTGGATATCCAGGAGGCAGCATGCCTTCGCCCCTGGACTGGATTGGATCGACCCTCGGATCCAGCTCCAATCCAATCCAATAAGATCACTGACCCTAAGATGACATCCCATATGTTGCCGTAAGAGCCGACAAATCCATGCTTGCGTTTTCGAACTTGGCCATCACCCTCCAGAGTTTTCACCACTGTTTCAAACTCTGTTAGGATCTCCTCGAGCCGCTGGAGCACATCCCGGTCATTTTGAGACAGCTGTGATTCATCTCTGATGATATGAGGTACCTTAGCACCCTTCCTGACTTGCTTGGTGCGTTTGGTCCTGTTCTCATCCTCCCACTCCTGCTTGAATTTGAGGATGGTGAGCTCGAGGTGTCTTCGAAGTTTGAGCGCTCGACGGATCATGTAGAGCTGCGAGAGCCAGCGCGTTGTCGTTGTCTCGAATGATTCAGGTATTCGAAGATGGCGCGTAAGTCAGGGTCCTCGGCATCAGTGAAAGGTCTGTTCGTATTGACAGTCCACTGAACGATCAACCGATGGAAGTGGTCTCGGTCGAACCCCTTGATGAAGGAATTGGCAATAGCTTGCTCACGGGGTTTGGCTGCGTCCAGGCCGAAGTGTTGGCTAATCGACTTGTGTCTCCCACCTGTGCCGTCACTAGCTGCCTGAGCCTCTGCCTTCCGCTCTGCCGCCGATTTAGTCTTCTCTCCTGCAGGCGCGCGGATGTGGTGAATAAGAAAAATGTGCTCCATTGCATTTTGAATACCGACTGACCTTATAGAAGTCGGCTGCGGGCGGTTCTGCTTGATACAAGCTCGGCAGACCCATCTTCTTTCCGTCCCGTTCTGGATATCGTAGCCAAAGCGCCAAATCCATGATCGCGTTTCTTTCGTGCGCTCAGATAATGTGTAGCCTTTAAAATGGCTAAAGAGTCGATCCTCACAGGTAGCTTCTGCTGTGGACTCCAACAAAGGCTGGGCATGTGGTCCGGACATTTTGGCGCGTCGCGTCCTGCCAAGAAGCGCGACTTGAGCTGCAAGAAATTCTGCAGGTAAACAGCCCAAAATCGGTAACTGGATGGTGCGTCGATCAGGGGTTCTTCGGAGTCTTCCGTCACCCCTCCTGGGTGTTGGCCCACAGATTACCCAGTTGGGCTATGATGCCCAAAATTGATGTATTATTCAGCGGATTATCAACGGAAATCAACATCACGTACACATAGCTAAAGGCATATGAAGTGGTGTTGATGTGTATCAACATTGAAATCGCTATGTGATGTGTATGTTGACAAAATGTTGATCAACATCGTGTACACGGATGTTGATAATGTTGAATTGATCGGAGCCTTGCATGCTTGCTTGCTCCGTGGTTCCGGCATCCCTGTCTTTGAGCAGAATCATTCGACTGCCGGGACGGATGATGAGGATAAGTGAAGTCTGGGTCCGGAGGAGAAAGATGGGGACGGACCGGAGTCGATATGTGGGGATGGAGAGATCACGTGAGCGGAACCCAGAACCGCAGTATCGACCCGGCATCGCGGCATAGTTTCGATTAACACTCATTCTTTGGAAAAGAAGATCTTAGAAACCAGCTAATATATTCTACCTTGACACTTGTTCTTGATTGGGATACTCGGACGTATCTTTCTCATTCTTATTTTGAGCCTAATAGGCTCGGTTCTAACTAGACATAGTTGGTGGTGGCAGAGTATGGTAGTGAAGCAAAACGAAATCACGAAAGCTTCTTTAGACTCCATAAGCTCTTGATAGAGCTCTTCTCTAACTGAAGGTTCCGAATCTTAGCCCTTATGCTCCTAATATAAAATTATTAACTAGATTATTTCCAATAATGTTGAAGATCTATCTTATAGGCGGTTATCCGTAGGAGGGTATTACATATATTATAAGCTATTCTGTACAAAGTTGTCCCATAGGAGGTTGATCTACAGGAGGCTGTCCTTTAGGATGTTGTCCTACAGGTGAGAGTGCATGTGCGCAGTAGGCCACGATGATTCAACTTTCACTGACTGCATTTACTGTGGCGTCTTCGCTTACACCCTCCACTGTCTAGATCTTGACCCTATAATCCCTTGAAGACCCTTGCCTTAGACATAAGGTAGCGCTGACTTAACTTCAACTAATGTATTGAGGCTAGTTGCATGTCCCTCAATCTCCTCCGGTGACAACAGGAGGTTGAGCAGTGAGCACTAGTTCACTATGTAGACGCTGAGGCTGTGTAGCGGATGTCCATTCAAAGCTCGTCACTCATTTGTTTTAAGTTGATAGGAAGTAAATTAAAACTAGAATAAGTAAACACTGTGCCTCAAATCAATATAGCGCCTGTCACAGTTTGTTCGAGCGTTCGCAGATCAGCATCAAATAGATTGCCGGGAATGATGTCTCCACCAGTCCTTCATGTATCATCCACTCGAGTGAAGTGTATCCATTGTGGTTCATCCAGTATGCCAGAATAGTATCCTTCATTATTTTCTTTCTCGAACCAACATCCATCTCACTATGTAGCAACGACTAGCTCTTCTGGTTGGCAGCTAAGTACAATTTTCATCCTGCATTATTCCTGAATTACTCGTTTGAAGCTCAAAGAGCAGTAGCATTCATCAGCGTCGCAGCCAACCCATCGACTTGGTCACCGGTGATCTTGGTGGGCGATGTCTGGAACCCCTCCCCGAATGGAAACCGTTCCTGCTGAAAGATCGTGTTCATGAATATCGTGGATGTCTGCGGGTTTACAAAGTCATTTCCGAGCGTCCCGAGGATGAAGGCAGACTCGGCAAATGAAGTCTTGACCTGGTCCGGGGTCAGAGAGAACTCGGGGTTAGCTGCCTGTGCAGCGGCGACCCTATCCTTGCGGGCGGCGGCCATGGTCTTGATGTCAATTGTCGGGCTTGTGAAGTGGGCCTTGACTGTATCCCAGATGGCGGTATTGAAGCTGTTGGCATTGCCAGTCACGGTGTCGGCGCGGGATAGGCTGCCGTCGTGCTCGATGACGTTGTGTGCTTTCATGTCTTCCAGGTTGACCGTGCCGGCGACGCCTGTGGTCGAGGTGTTGAAGGTCGGTTTAGCGAGGTTAATTGTCACGGCATCATCGATGTTTAGAGCCATGGTGAAGGCGAAGTTCAGTTGATCCTGGCTGATGTTCCTGCCATCGCGCGGCAGGAAACCGTGGTTCGCGAGGGAGTTGAGCACTGGACAAGGCGAACGGCTGGCGTTCGCGGCGGGCGGTTCGAATGGAAAGTTGGCGTTCTGATTCCCAATACATAAAAGGGGTGCGGCGCAGACCAGGCCGCTCGCGAAAAACACAACAAAACTTGAAAGATTGGAGATGCCCA
The DNA here is from genome assembly GCA_021399435.1 of Diaporthe sp. PMI_573. Classification (NCBI taxonomy): domain Eukaryota; kingdom Fungi; phylum Ascomycota; class Sordariomycetes; order Diaporthales; family Diaporthaceae; genus Diaporthe; species Diaporthe sp. PMI_573. Next base: position 43,863 of record JAJTUP010000170.1, on the reverse strand, counting down.
CCATTTTTACTGCCTTGACTGCCGCGTGCTGCTATCTGGTGAGGCGGGAAATATCACAAAGAAGGAAAGACAGAAAGAGAATCGGCCTGTCGTAAGTATTGCGTTGACACAACAGGAGTTATATTAAGTGCATATAGGCTGACGTGAGATTTGCAAGACTGTGCGCAGTCTTATATTCCCAGATAAGTCGATGGGAGGTCACACTGCAGACTCAGGAATGTTAGTGTTGTTAGTGTGTTCCCCCCCTTTTCTGATACAGCTAGACTTGCCCCTGCAGCAATGGTTTGATCTGCTCTCATTTGTGATGAGTGAGTGTACAAGATTAGAAATTAGCTTGTTATGGTATCCGGTTGGTTTGACGACAGAGGGTACAAGCGCTTATTCTTCACCCAAATTGATAGACTTGCCAAGAGTTACAGGGAAAGGCTTAAAGTTGGATGAGCATGACCTGACGTGTGAGGGAGGGAGTACAAGTATGCATTTTTCCCAAACACATCCAGTTTTATCACATCCACCTGGGGAGATCTACAGCGAACGATCACATAACGAACAGTGCACTCGCTTTCTAGTAGCACACTCTAAATGAAGTTAATGCTCGGATCTCTAGGAGACACGAGCAAGAGATAAACATAGCCGCGGCGACTCATATCTCGAAATTAAGTTGCATGCAGCACATGCGAAGGACCAGTCTGATTGTATAATGCACAGCACGTTCTAGGCCAGAGATTTCTCATGAGCAAGTATTTACGCGATCCCTTGAATCTCGGGCAAGCTATTCATGGCATTTCCCTCACCCGAACCAAGATTGGCTTCTGCATATAGCAACAGTCAGCTGATCTGCTTCGCGGCTAAGCACTAGAGCCGCTCCCCTGGATCCCAGTGGCGCGGCTTTCATTGTTCCGCGAGCCAGGCTCACGCGTCGACCGGCCGCTCGAGACCGATCGACCATAGTACAACAATGCCTGGCCTAACGGGGACCCTCGGGATCGGCCCGCCCGTGCTCGGGCTGACCTGCTGCCCGGGGCTGGTTATTTGGCCCTTGTCCATTGTTGTCAGGGACTGGCACTCCTGGCACATTTACTTCTTTCAATACCTAAGCTGTACCCAGGTCGAAGGTCTCTGGGAATCGCATTGCTTTCTGGGGCCTGCATTTGGACCTGCGCCTGTCGACTTCATGTGAGTTTTACAATCAATTTTTACTATTATTTCGATACAGGCCGAACAGCCCGTCTGTAACTTGAAGTCGAGCAAAAGTGAGCTCATGTCCGTCCTGGAATGGCACACATGCATCGACCCCAGTTGTAATTATCCCCGACGTGGGTTCAAAGCTCTATTGCATGAATCCCACGCATCGGTTCTTGTGATATTCTGTACGGGTCTTCAGAATGCTCCTTGAATGGACAGAACCCCATGATCCTGACCATCATCATCTCCTATCCTGGGCTGCAATTTCAAGCCTTTAAGCTTCGGCAACCCCGGATTGTGGAATATCAATTCCAGAACTTGTCTCACGTCTCAGCTCACAAGAATGGTCCACTGACATGTCGAGCAGACCGTGACTACAGAATACTTGAGACGACTCTCGGTACATTTCCGAGCTTCTGTTTCAGAGAAGTAGAAGCCCATCATCTGCTAAGGGCTGCCACGGGGGTAAGCATCATTCTGGCTGTGACCAACATCGAACGTCTGATTGAGTTTGCATATCACAGCTCGGAGCTGGCCATTTGTAGCGGTTGGAGATGTTCGGTTTGTCCCGTTTAGGGCATTTGGACGGCCAAGATAGGGCGACCAATAGTTGCCCACCAAATTCGTGTCAGGTGTCCAACGGTTTCATGTGTGTATGAAGCTGCCTTTTGATGTGCCACCACATAAGCTTCCCGAATATGGGATGGACAAGGCCAAGTGATTCGCGCCTCCCGCATTTCCCGACGGCAACTGATCTGTTTGTGCATTTTGGTACCAAGTGGTGTTACAGACACCCTCCAGCCTCAAATAGACTTTTGCCCACATGCCTCCGCTCCCCGCGATGCAAGCTTCACACAGCTATCGTGTGAGCTTTCTCCGGGCTTTATCCAGAACGAGTGGGTTCCCCGAGGCACAAGGCTCTCTTTTGATATCTATCTTTCGATCTTCAAATGTGGGCATCCATTTCCCTGGGTGCAACACGAGCTGTATCAAGAGCACAATATAATCACAAATGAAGATGATTTGATAGCGGAAAGAACAAACATCCCCTGCTTGTCATTTCAATACATTGTAGCAGACTTTGCCTGGCGAATGAACAAGCTTTCGGGCTGTATTGTAGCTTGCCAAGATCCATTAGTTTGGAGGACTTTGTCTTACCGCAGGAAGGAACGTGATCATGAAATTTAAGCAAATCAATTGGCTGCAGCGTCGTGTGGGGTTCTCGGGACTGCTTGGTTCGCATCGGAACGTGGAGCCACCTGTCGCCAGCCGTAACCTTCTCCCAAACCACATCCGCATTGTGAGCCCCGAATTAGTCACCCATTAACAACACCAACGGCCGCTGCAGCCCAACCGCCTTACCCGGTCCCTCTATCGAAGACTGCTTCCGAGCAAGAGAGCGGAAGAGCCGGGCCTAAGGGTAGATAAATCCTCAAGTCTGCTGGGGGTGTTGCTGCGGCCTTCCCATAGAAACCAGGACCCTCAATGACGGTCCACTGACAACCTCCAATTCCAGTGTACATTCTATCTATATGTTCTAGTTCATCTCTATTTGAAAACGTCATCTAAGCATCAAGCCTTCTGGACGTTCTTCTCCTCCTCGAGCCTCGCCTTCTCCTCCATCCTCGCAACCCGCCACTCCTGGCCCCAATACCAGTTCACCACGGCCAACGGCGCCATCGCCACGGTGAGCCACGGTGATCAATGCCAAACCCAGGAAGGCCGGCGCGGGTCCAACATTAGCAACCATAGTCTCAACAAACGCAACAACCGACAGCGCCCAGCCCGCACCGCACCAGATTGTTGATGGCCGTGCTGCTGGCGCCCTTGCCGGGACACAGGTCCGACACGAGCGTCTGGTTGAGCGCGAAGACGGCGTTACTCGTCGCAGCGATTAGGAACTGCAAAGTCAGCGGCACCACGATCCATCCGGGCTTGGACGTCAGAATTGGCTTCGCGAGCGAGAAGCCGTACGCGGCTGTGGAGGCCGCAAATAGGCCCGCGATCCATGGTAGGTTGCGCAGGCGCGCGTGCTCAATGGGAAAGTCAGCCGGAACGTTCTTGACCGGCAGGTTGTGCCAGGACGGCAGGTTGTGCGCGATTTTGTAGGCCACCTCGGCTGTCTTATAGTCGCGCGTCATTAGTTTGCCGACGATGGCGGAGCCAACGATAGTGCCGAAGCCTGGCGTAGAGACCTCTGTGTTAGCCAAATTGAGCGGGAAGCGCTATGGCGGGAAGCCGGCGTACCGTTAGGCAGGAAAGCCAGACCAAGGAGAAGCTCGCTGAGACCAAACCGCGACTTGAAGAGTCCCGTAGTACTCGATGTCACCATGCTCCAGATGGCATACACCACGCCGCCAAAGAGCAGATTCAAGAGGATATCCTTTTGAGCCAGAAGCTTCAGGGGCTCGATGAACGTCATGAGGGTAACCTTCTTTCGCTGGACCGTGTCGTCAGGGTCTTGCATATAGGGGAGCTCCTTGGTGAACCGCGCAATGAGCGGCTGGTGGATACCAGTGAGCCGCAGGGAGCCGTTGCCGGCAATGCTGCGTAGGGTCTCGGGCAGAAACACAATGATCATGATAATGACTAGGGATGAAAGGATGACGAGGAAGATGAAGATAGACCGGAAGCCAAAGAAGTTTGCCAGGAGGCCACCCAGGACCGGACCGATGGCGATGCTGAAGTTACGGACTGTTGAATGAACTCCAGGTGAGCAAGGCTGACCAGATGCGTGGTTCTTAGATGGCAGTCTTGCACTTACTTGCTTGGTAGAAGCTGATGAAAGCGCCCCTTTCGGATGGTGGAGAGATGTCCTGGATGACGCCGTTTCCTTTCCATAGTGTCAAATACGGTATGCCGAGGAGCCGAGCAGGCTAACATTGTACTTACCAATACTGACAGTTGAGGCACTACCTGCCGCTTGCAGACCTCTGAAGATAAGAAGAACAGCGAAGTTGGGAGAAAAGCTGAGGGCAATGTTGGAAATAATATAGACCGTGAAGGAAGCAATGTAGATGGGCCGTCGTCCCACCGTGTCCGACAATGAACCCCAAAACAACGGCGATATGCCTTGAATGATAAGGTAAGACGTGATCGTCAAGGAGACTGCGTCAAGGCTGACATTGAGATCCTGCCCCCTCGTTAGCCATGAAGTTGTCTGAGAGAAGCTCATGCTTGACTCGCCTTTGCAATGGAGTCTAGGGATGGGAAGTAGATGTTCGACGACAAGCCCGAGAACAGACCTGCGACCCCGATGATGCCGATGAGGAGCTTTTTCCGGCCCTTCGAGAAGAAATGGTACGGCTGTTCCGGTTTATCGGCGGAAGGCGTCAGCTTTTCCTCAGCTTGCGTTGCCGGAGCTACCACGTTAGAATCGTCAAAAGGATTTTGTTTCTCATTCGCAGGTGCTCCCACGCTATAAGCATCATCAAACGGGGTTGGCGGGACTCGTTGTTGCCCTTGGCTCAAGCCGCCAGTTTGTGGTATGGTTGGAGACACGGTACACTGATTCTGCCAACTTGGTCGATAATACCCGCCCTGCGGGAAGTAATTCGCCTTGGACTGCCGGATTGGGACCGGAACGTCATCATGATACCGCTCTGGGTCGTACTGCGGATCGACGGAGATGAGCTGGACGCCAGCAGCGGCTGTGGCGTACAAACTGTTTCTGACCCGCCTCAAGTCGACGGTGGTTAGGCGGCGGGAGGCACGAACGGTGGCAGCAGCCAGAGACAGTGAAGTAAATAGTGCAAAATACCGTATACGATATTTTTTCAACCCCACACTGCACTGGATTGTTTAGGAATTCGGTGCACTGCACGGCATACGGTATTACACTGTATTTAAGCAATATCGTATCGTAATATCATATCGCACGGCGTGCGAAGAGCCGCATGGCCTAAGCATAAAACTAACCAAATTGAGTAAGGTTGAGATTCAAGTTCGTCTCGCGGACCATAACAGGATTGTCAGACGAACAGGTCAGAAAGATTGGATAGGCTGTTCTTGGAGGTGTGGATCTTGCCAACGTAGGTTCAACTAGTCCCCCGGATACCTGGCTCCGGCCGGATCCCCGGTCTGCGACGGAGTCGCCGGACCAAAGCCTCCGGGATCAGACTGACCTCGAGGGATAAATAGCTAGCTATCTTCCAGCTAGATAGAAGAGGAACAAGAGAGATTCTATCGTCAAAAAAGCTGTTCCCACAAATCCATCACTGTTTGATAAAGATGAAGCTATTCACAGCTAACATATAAGATTATACGAGCTTTCCGGGCGAAATCCATTAGTCCGCTTTGAGTCTAACACCTGCAGCTTCATGTGGAGCAAGCAAGTCTTGGCGATTAATAATTCCTAAATCGGTCAAGCGCCTCAGCGTGAAGCGACTTCGTAGCGTCGGCTTCGCTCCTGAAAGCCGATTTGCGAAGGACGGATATAAGCATGCAAATCTCCTGCACAGTATTTACCCCGCTTGAATCAGAGTCTCGTGCTGGGGATGTTCAGGACTTTCTTTCCCATCAGGGTAACGCCAGATTAAAATGAAGGTGCGAAAAACGACCGTGTGTGACAATTGTAGGACTCGGAAGCTTGGCGTAAGTTGTTGCTCAATTGGGCTTTTATTTCCGCGACTTGAATTTGCCCTGTTGACGCTTCTTAGTGCGATGGCAAACGCCCTGCCTGTTCCCAATGCTCCCTCCGAGGGCGTGAATGCCCGGGATATCAAACTGATTTGATCTTTCGTGATCCCCTGACGCCAAGACCGCCAGCCTCAGAACGGAAGGGAAACTCGACTACAAAACGGCATAAGCCCGCCAAGAAATCTCGTACTTCTGCTCAACCCATCATCGGCCAAAGCCCAACCACTATTGGCCGCACGCTAAGTTGGCCATTGAGCGACATCATTTCATTGTGCGCTCAGAATTTTGTTCCAGAAAGCGAGCTTGTATTATCATCAAGCAATCCAGCCGTATCACAATCACGAATATGCGGCTCCTGGATCGAAGTGCTGCCATCGTTGATCCAAAAAGACGAGCATCAGCACCTGCTTTCGCTGGCTATCAAAGCCCTGGGCGTCTCCATAGTTGCCAGAGGATCTGATGGCCGGGCACCAGTACCCGATGCATTGGAAGCACAATGCGGGGCGCTACACGCTTTACGAGATACAATCCGACATTATACCCCCTCATCTTTCAACGCTCTCGCTGCAACCATGATGTGCTTATATCTCTCAGAGGTTATGCCCTATTTATCTAATTCTACACATGGGTGCATGCTAATACTCGCTAGATGATGGTACCTAGCGCACATGCTGGCTACGCCCTGCATGGAAAAGGAATCAGTGACTTGATTCAGCTGCATAGACCGCAATTTTACAAATCCGGCATTTCCCACAAACTTTTTGTCGGATTTCGCCCGCTTCTCGTCCGTGTCCTTTCCTGTTTCTATGACTTCTTCTCACGGATTCGGCAGATTATTGATTCCTTCCAAACCCGGACATCCAGCTTCCTCTCCAGCGATGAATGGAAGAAGGAGCCATTCCGCATCATCCCCACAACGCCTCTTCAAGCACTTATGAATGATGCCAGCATACTGCCATCACTTCTCGAAAGACTGGATAATTCCAAAGGTGGATCGCCCAGTCAAATGGAGGCAATTGCACAAGACTCGCTATTTCAATTTATTAAAATGCTTGATGTTCTCGATATGTGGTATCATCGGACTTTAGCCACTTCGAACCCGTGTTCGTGGTGGCAGGTGTCCAAAATAGGCGACGGACATTGTCTCTGGTTCCCGAGCATCTCAATGGCCAATTGTCTTACACACTATTGGGCCTTTTGGGTCTTATGCGTTACTCAAATCAGGCAGTTAAGAGCCAAGTATCCGAGTTTGATGGATATGCTGATCGAGGTGGACGGCCACAGACCAGAGAGTGACCACGTCTCCCAGAAACTGGGAGACATGGCGAATTGGATCCTATTGAGTGTCGAGTTTCTGATGCAAGACAAGATAAAATTCTTCGGAATCGCTTCCGCATCTTTTCCTGTCCAAACAGCATGCAGTGTTCTAGAAGTGGACATGGACGGAGGTAAAGGTGCGGACGACTGGATACCTGCGAGGGTCATGCAAAATATTTTTCAGCATGGATACCAAGATGTCATATGGCCTGTCCTTCCTCTATTGGCATAGAGGCATTCCATTGTACCCCCTCCCGAGCTGAAAAATTGAGTCCCCTGTACCCTTGGCGTTAGGCGCATACCTTTGGGAGCAGAGTTTGTGGATACCAAATCTGTTACTTTGCAGAATAAAAACTACCTAGACATTTTCCCTTTTCATTCTTTTCGCTTTTATTTTTTTAGCCAATGTAGTAAGCTGGCTGACTGAGCTGCATGGGCTCGGGATAGGCTGAGTGGGAAGGCCAATTGATAACGACAACAGAGGCGAGAATGCGCAACTGTGCAATAACGCACCCATTCAATCGCCCATGATTAGATACCAAATGTAGCTGTAGTTCCACCAAGTCAGATGATAACAAAGCACGTTAAAACTACCGCCCTACAGTTCTTAAATTCACGCTGACTGAAGGTTGACTGCCTTCTATTTCCAACTTATCCCATTTCTCTCTGGAGGTGCCCGTGCTGGGCATCAAAGTCTATGCCAGGTCTTTAAATTGAGTGGATTGGACGTGTAATCTCATGCTGTAATCTCTGATCGGCTTCCTTGAGTGCAAAAGACCCTGGGTTTTATCCACGGCCTCCCGCGTCGGCTGTCAACATCCCAATAAAGCATGCATACCGTCCGATACTTTTAGCGATAGAGGCACTTAGAATAGTATCTTGCCACCCACCTCTATCGTCCTTACACCATCAGCGGCAACGTGGTTGATCCGTTCAACTACCCTATAAGCTTAGCAGATAACGCCGCCTGTCCGACAACTTGGTCAAATACGACGCCCTTCCAGAATTTTAATATGAAAGGTTCAGGCAATGGCAGCGGATCTAATAAAATATGTCTATCCTCTATCCTGAAGTCGCTTTCCATTGCGTCAACCACGGCGTCAATTTACCGCTAAATGGATTCCTGGAGTTGGAGTCCAAGTCCCCCTCACACCAACGGAAAGCTTGGCCACGTCCAGGAACAATGGGATGTCAAAGAAGGAAATCAAATAAAAACCAACAAGTTACACGACTCGAGCTACGCGACTCGCCACAATGGACTTACTCTCCTGGTGGGTTATTAACCGCCAACTCGAAGAATCTGAGCACCGTGGAATGCCTATGCAGGTAGTGATAAAAAAGACAAGAAATCATCGGCTAATTTTGCCTGTCCGTATTACAGATGAAATCTAGAGAAATATGGAACCAAGCCGTGAGAATCATGCATTGAACCAGGGTGGTCAATTCCCAGACTAAAGCGAGTTCTCATACCAGCATTTTGTTCGCTGCGCAACGGCGACTAATGCGCCCCCAGAGAACATCTTTACCGCTAGTATTGCTTTGAGGCATTTCTTTGAAGCCTACAGGTGTAGTCGCTGCTATTCCGCGTTTTGAGACCATCGGCCGACCCTCCAGTTATTATAGGGCGAAGATACTATGTTTCAAAGCGACGATGATCCAGAGGCCTAACAAGATTAACGAGTCACAAAGTCCCAAATGCAGACGAGGCGTTTAAGAAAGTCTGATTTAGAGAAATGTAACGACCTATATCGGGTAATATTTCTGTTTGACTCCTATAGGACAATCACCTCTCTATGTAGGCTTAAAGCCATCCACTCTGTGAGACTTGGTACTCACAGTGGGAAAATAGTTTCGGGGGACACTAAGACTACAACAAGTGAGCTTGATAGAAACAACAATAGGGACGCCATTCATACAGGTCATTCGCTTGCTGCATTTGAAGACTGTCTTACAGACTGGTAGCGTGCGAATGATGCTGGCATCGGCTCTCGGTTAGATATTGCAGCCTGTCACGTCTTACAAAAGGACTTCAACCAGCAATCAAGGCCTATAACAGAGTTTGGAAGTACACTTGCGGCATGCTCGCTCGTCTGCGGCACATCGTCAGCCTTGGCGACTCAATCATCGGTCACCCCCTGTACAACTCGGGCATTAGGGACCCAACTCGACACATTTGGAACTTTCCCCACCGCTCCCGATAAGCTACCAAACTGGGATTCATTCCCTGGTAATCCAACGACGCGGTCGGTGGTATTTCCGAATATCGGTTTAGTTTATCAGAGCGTAGGAACCATGAGGGGTGCTGAATATTCATTTAGAGAGACGGTAGAGGAACGAGCAGATTTTTCTCCAGCCCAATCAGGATAGCTCAGATACTATCTTGTAAAACCCACGATTTCCCTCACGATGCTAAAACCCAGCCCCAACGGTGATGAGTTTGGTGGCCGTGAGTCGATTTTTTGGGCTGTTTAAGACCCTAACTTCGTACCTCTGCATTCCCCTTATTTCTTACCCAAAAAGTCTGTAACCTAGTTCTTTAGAAAGCCTGATTTCTGAAGTTTATCTGTACTTAGTTTGGTTACTGTCAGGGTTAGGGTTGGCTGGTTATTATAACCCAAAGATGGTGGGTCTGAAGGGCGAAATTTCCGGCCTCGCCATTCTTGTACCAGAGCCAACCCACGCGTGCCCGCGGGTGAGACGATGTCGGAGGGACTGTGAGGAGGGCTGACAGAAGCCCACTCAAATTCAATACAAAGTTGTCCAGACCATTCTCAACCGTCCCAATTCGCCTCAGTGCACCCTACTGCGACCCTGCCGATGAACCCACTGCTGAAGGCACTACCCTTCAGATTATGGAGTATATATATGAATTAAAAAACGAAACTACTTAGATATTTAATATATAATACTAGAATTAGAAAGATATAGATATGTTGTATTTAATTAGTGTGTTAGGGAGAGGGGGGTGGCTTCCTAGGATGTAGTATATGTAGCCCGATCATGCTTTATCATTTTCTATACCCACCTAGGTATATAACAATAATTGGCCTTGACAAATCGGAGCTCTTTTCGTGCCTGCTAGTACTTTTCCGCCTCTTCTTGTCATGCCCCCTACCTCCCGGGGACATAATAACAGAAGCGGCCTAAGCTTATACTTTCATGGCTCGGAAACTAGCTATATTTTCTTCTATTACAATACACTCTATGGATTTATAATATTTCTGTTCTTATTATGTGACTAGGTAAGGATCTTAACTTATGCATGCAGTAGGGGGACCTCTCCCAAGGCCTTGCTAGACTTGCTGGTGGAGACCCTACTAGTTATGTATAGTTTGTGCGGGTCTCACCGTGACTACGGGATACGCATTTTCCGTATACTCGAATGTTTTAGCAGGGAGAGGACAGTTCAAGCCCGGATTGAATCCCCCCTGCTTTTCTTTTTCAGGTGCCCGCGGTGTGTCTACCTCTAGTGCTGGGGCCATCCATGATGATCCTTGGAGTAGCTCGGATCAGATTTCGTACACATCGTCTCAGAAATAGCCTTCTTTTGTTTGGGTTGGGGGGGGGGGGCTCGCGGCGGGCAATGGAACCATTTTCTTTCTGGCTCGAGGGATCCGGCGATATCTGTGGGAAGGAATGATAGATAGAAATGATGCACAAAGCAGAACCTCATCTGCGCCAACTCCTTCGAGATGGATCCTATTTCTCGGGGTCAGTTCCCTGGATCAGAAGTGTTATCTGAAAAATGACTGTCCTGGGTCAAGCCGCTGAGCCGCAGCAGTGGCCACCGCACGAGGTGTCGCACATCGGGGGCGACCTCGCGGCAGATGTAGGGCATGACGTGCTCCGCCCACCCGCTGGCCAGCCAGTCTGTCTCTCGCTCCTTCATGATGATAACAAAGTAGGCAAAGATGACCAGGGCTAGTGATTCTTTGCTCTGCAGCCGCTCGAGGAATTCATCCTCGAGTCGGTAGAGCCACCCAAATGTGCTTTGTCGGTGTTCGTGGTCGAAGACTGGGGGAGGGTTATCACCTGCGCATTCCGGGGGGCCGTCGACCAAGATAAAGAATTGCTCTAGGTCGTCTAGGGCGAGGATGTAGGCCCTCCTGACTCCGGCTTCTGGGATCTTCTGAGCCCTGGCGTATAGATGCCTGAGGTGTGTTTTTGTGTTGTCCGCGAAAGGGGATCCCGCAGGTGGTTGTTGTTGTTGTTGTTTTGGAGCAGCGAAGCGAGAGGCTGATGCTGAGCCGGCGGACGGAGGCACATTTGGCGAGGAGTTGCAACGTCGTCCGTGGTACCTGATGGACCGAAGCCCACGGAGCAGGCCCAGGAAGTTGGGGCTGGCCTGGTCGCTGAAGGCGATGTATTCTCCTGGTCTCGGGCCCATGGCAAGGTTGATGAGGCCGATGAGGATGGCCGATGTGTGTAGTACCTCGTAGTCTGCAGTGTTGATGCTTTCGAGAAGGGCGGTAGAGCCCTGGACGCCTACGACGTGGTGCCGCTCGGCCTGGACCGAGAGCTCGGCGCGTTGGTGGCTGTGGAGTCCGAGTCGCGCCTTGTGCAGCGCGGCGAGGGCCAACATCAAGTGATACAGATGCGGATGCCGACTCCCGAGACTGGGGAGGCGGGTGCTCCAAGACTTGGGGCCTGACCCGTCGGTGCCTATCGAGGGTAGGGTCGACGTATAGAAGTGGTGCATCAGATCCATGTCAGTGTAGCTGAGCGTGGGTGGCGCAGACACCACTACGGGCCGGGCCAATTTGACCATGGCGCTTTCCATGGAGGCGAGCCGGTGGGACATGGAGTCGAGCTTCGCGGACTGCTCTGCTATGATCCTTGGCAGCCCGGCCAGTGCGTAGTTGTCGCCGTGGTCGTGTTCGTGGCCTGCCGGGGTCAGGCTCGTCTGTGGCGGATCTGGCGCGGAAATGGAAATGGACGACGATGAGAGGCAGCCTGACAGGGGGCTGTTGTTGGCTGCTCCTGGGCGGCAGCCGGAGCACTTGCACGCGCATGCTTCGGGAGCTCCGTCGTTGGCGGCCAGTGTTGGTGGCGTGTACGCGCAACTGACCTCCCTGCGGATGCAGTTGAGGCACGCGGGCCTCGTCTCGTCGCACTTGATCTTCCTTCTCTTGCACTGGAGACAGCCCAACCTGGACTTTCTGTGGGGATGCCTATGCCGATGCTTGATGTCGCCCTCCAAGGAGCCCATCTTGACACACCGTTAGGGGCTTTCAGCGGGTTAGTAAAAGTTGACGGTTCAAAGGTTCAAAGTTGGGGCAGTGAGGTCGGACCGAGCAATCCGCGTATCGAATGCGAGGCCACGGTACTACTAAAATACCGATACATGTTTACGTACTCAGGGGTGGGTGGGGCTGTGCATTGAAATAGCACATCATACCTATTACAGTACCAGCCCATTACTCATTTCGGCCTATCCGGAAGTGAGATCGGAACGAGTAAACGAGCAATCCGCGGATTAAATGCGAGGCCAGGGTACAGGGGCCATCCCAAGCTAGACTTGAGGGTCATAGGTAGGTTGGACGGGTTGTGCGTCGTATACACAGTACCATACCAGCCGTTTCGGCATTTTGAGTAAGAAGTCTTGTGGGGAGCCATGATGGCTGTGGTCCTCAAGTTGGCGCTGTTGCTAGCCATGACGCATATGGAAGGTATGGATCTACCAGCCTCTCACTTGTGGCCTCCTTCCGGTCCTTTACCGACAATAGAAGTGCGGTGGAGAACTGTCTTGGTATGCACCGGCAGCATTGAGTCCTCTCAAATATTATAAAGACTATGTTACAACCACCGTGAAACACATGGCAAGCGTTCTGCTCCTCCCATCAACACTCGCTCCTATTATATTACTTCCCTCAACAGCTTGGTATTTTATCATGCGTCCTTTCGTTCGTTATCTCCTGGCCACCTTAGCTCTGGCCGGCGTCAGCCTGGGGGCCGAGTGTAAATGCGTAAGTCTTGCAGCCTTGGAGCAATCCCCGGTGGCGTGACGGCTGCTCGCGAACGAACAAGCATGAGACCACGAAGGTTCTAATACAAGTTTCAGACCCCGGAAGACTCTTGTTGGCCGGTGGCAGCCGAGTGGGATTCATTCAATGATACCATCTCGGGTAACCTCATCAAAACTATTCCAGCTGGTTCCGTCTGCTATCCTGCCCAGCCTAACTACAACCCGGATTCCTGCAATGAGGTTATCTCCAACTGGACGACCTGGATTTTCCACTCAACCAATCCCGCAAGCAGCCCATCAGCAAAAGGCTGTGACCCAATCTACCCGAACGGAACAAGCATAAATGGCGATGCTCATGCTGGGGACAAGGGCTGTCATCTTGGACCTCTGCCAGTCTACGTCGTCAAAGCAACACGCGCGAGCGATATCCAACAGGCACTGACTTTTGCCAAGAAGAACAATATCAGGGTCATAGTCAAGAACACTGGCCACAGTGGTGTTCCGAGGTGAGCGCATTGGGTTTTATTTCGTTTTACATGGCGAGGCTCACGAGCTGACATATAATGACAGGAGCACGGGATACGGAAGCATGTCGTCAGTATCTCAAACCCCCCGCCCTCCCCCTCACCAGACTCGGATCATCGAGCGATGGCTGACATGTAAATACCAGTATCTGGACGCACAATCTACAGGAGACTGTGTTTCACGAAAAGTTCCAGCCCGCGTCTTGCACCACGAATGCCACATGGAAGGGAAGCCAGATGGCTATAACGGTTGGAGCCGGCGTCAAAGATGGACAACTCTTCGAGTTTGCCGAGAATAACAATGCTGTCGCCGTTGGTGGAACAAACATTGTAAGTTTCGCTCAGCCGGTCGCCAACGAGGAGTTCTTTTCAAAGTCACTTACACGGCGGGTTCCAGGACGTCGGCGTTGCCGGATGGGCCACGGGGGGCGGACATGGCTTTTTGACTGGAGAATATGGCCAGGGGGCGGACAACATTCTCGAGGCCGCCGTCGTCACACCTAACGGTGACTTGATCACAGCAAATGAATGTCAGAACGAGGACATTTATTGGGCTATTCGCGGGGGCGGCGGGAACACGTTTGGTGTCATTGTTAATATGACCATGAAAGCCTACCCAATACCTAAGATGACCTTTATGGGAGTCGACATCGCCGCCAACAACGGCACATCAACTCAAGATTGGTGGAAGTTCATGGCCAAGTACCACGCTCTGATCCCCGCGCTTCAGGACCAGGGCGCCACTGGTTACTACTCCATAAGCGGCCCCCCATCGAGCGAGACCATTAAAGCCGGCATCTCCTTTTTCCTCTGGAATGCGTCCAACGCCACGGTATCGAATGTCACGTCCACCCTCCAGCAGCTGATTTCCGAGAACACGGCGACGGTCTCTGGCACCGTCAAAATACAGCCGTTCACGTCCTTGTATAAGCTCATTACGACCATCGATGTTCCGGGTAACCCGGGAGGAAACGCCGTCACTGCCTCTCGATTGATCAGCCGCGAAGCCGTCACAGAGAAGGAGGATCTTGTGGCAGAGACCCTCGCAAAGGTCGGCACCCAAGCAGAGGCGCCACCGGTAAGGATTACTTACTACGTCATCATCATCCCAGAATATCCATGCAAAAATAAATACTAATGATGAAAATCAAGGATGGAACTGCAAACCCTTCTATGTCTGGGACCCTGACCATTAGTCATGAGCCTGTCGGTAATGCGTTGAACCCGGCGTGGCGCAGAGCTGCTGTCCATCTGATCACCTCGACGTCGTGGCCAGACTCACTTCCACAAGAAAACGTGACACAGATCGTCAACGACGTGACATACAACAAGCTTGATGAGCTGCGGATGCTGGACCCCAACTCAGGTGCTTATCTGAATGAGGTTAGTTGCCCCGGCTTTGTTCTTCTATCCTCTATTCATTTCCTCTCACCACCCTCACCCTGCCACACTCCTTGCTCCTTGTTCCCAAGTCTGGACTTCCTTGCTGAATTGAAACAACTGCAGGCAAATAGGTACGAACCGGGATGGCAATGGTCCTTCTTTGGACCCAACTATGCTCGCCTTCGTACTATTAAAGAGAAGTATGATCCTGATGGGGTCATGTGGGGGCCCAACACTGTTGGTAGCGAGGATTGGGTACTGCTTATGGATGGGAAGCTGTGCAAGTCCAAGGATATTTTCGCTTGAGACGCTTCTGTGCTCTTGCTCGGGGGCGTGGTGGGTGTGGTGATGTGTATGTAATGTTGCGATTAGATCCTGTAGCCGCTATAACTATATATACCTAACTTCTTTGCTTTTCGTTCTTTGATAGAACCCTTTTTGTTTAAGGAAGACTTGCTGTTTCTTATCTTATGCTGTATCGTCGCCCTTCTGTGCTGCCTGAAACAGACCTAAGAGTTCTGGCGGCCTCTGTCACGATCGAGGCAAATGTGCCTGACCGGGTATGCAGACACGGCACAGCGTGCATGCCTCTTGGCCAATCTGATGTCTTCCCGTTGCAGGAGGCCCGCCAGTCTCCGAATACCCGCACGAATCATCCGCTACTGGCTCGTCACAGCCCAACTGGCGGGCCAGTCATAACATCTCACCTTCTGCGCCGCCTTGCATTATTAGCTTCAAGACTCTTTTGTACATCGTGCTGAATTCACATTCTGACCCGTTTACCTACAGTAGCGTGATCCGTTTCCCGCTTGACAGCTTTTCAGGTACGGCCGATTTTGATGAGTTGAAGGCGCAGTGAATAGGTAGGCTGACCTGGGCATGGTACAGTACTTCCGCAGGCAGTAGTACAGGCACTGCCGCGAAACTACTACAGCGTATGCACGGACGCACTAGTGCGAGGTCCTTTCGCCATCATTCGTGACTTCACAGCGCCCCATGGCACCCGCCGCTCAAATCCCCAGCCAGCCAATGACATCACCGAAACCTGGTCGAGAAGATCATTGGCTTAACACATTTCATCCGCTCATCCAATCAATCAGCTGTTCATTTGAGAGCAGGGGCTCAGCTAGCAGCAACTTAATTCAAGCAGGACAAGCACGGACATTGACGCTAATGCGAGGTTCGATTTTGTCTCTTTCTAATGTGAGGCGTGCACCACCGAGATACGATTGGTTATCCGCGTTACCTCAGATTTCAGTTCCCATCCTCGTCACAATTGAACAGGGCCTGCATGAGAGAAGACCGGCATTGATGACGAGTTGGCATCTCAGAATTGAACCTCGCATTAGCGTATCCGCACTACTGCACAAGGAACGGGCGTTGACTGCATCTGTTCCCAACGCTCCCCGACGTCATTAGAAAGCCTCGTACTCCATAATGTTGCAACACTGTAAAGATGAAAAGTCAGGCAGAGGATCCCAATACGAAAGATGGCAATAAACTGTCTTGGCGTCACCCAATCAAGTTGCTGCTAGCCGAGCCCCTGCAACCGTTGGACATTATCACAACCTCGAGGCAGCCTAGTAAGCATGATCGGAGCTGGACGGAATGACACTGGAACCAGAGAGGGGGGGGAACGGGACACCCCTGTGCGTGTTCGTGTGTGCCCAGACACACAATATAGGTCGCCAGGAGCGCTGGTCGCTCCGAGCGGTCGCGGAAATTGGCTATACTATTGGACTTGTCCGACATCGGCGAGAGAACTCAGAGTAATGTCAATCATATTTTTGATATCATCTTGAATGATGGCGAAGGACTGTTAAGTCGCCATGAAAATAACAGCGCTTCTTGCAACGTATCCGTACAGAGCATCGGCGGTCAATGAACTCTCATTGACAGCTCGGCAATTGAGTGACGCGGTCTATTTCGACCCAAAGCGCCGATCATTGACAATGTATTTACCTGTGGACTCTAAGCTTGAGCTCCTGACCAAAGTTCGTCGGCACATCAGGCACGGAGATCATTAGCGTCTTTTTCTAACACGTGGATGATGTCAAACCCTGCGCTCATGCCCGCAGACAGCGTTCCACGCAAACCAAGCCTTTGCAAGTCATTTGCCAAATGAAAGTCGCAAAGCCCGACATTTCAGCAAGCCAAACAAGGGACATTTATATGCAAATGACTTGCAAACGAACCAAACAAATGGACGTTAACCTGGCGGCCCCACATGTGACTCTGTTTGCCCCACTGTATTGAGGATCGTGAGCCCATTTTTGTTGTTTTGCTCCGAAACCTATGTCGATCGTTAGCCCGATTTGGCCCCCCCCCCGGGCATCCGGAGTCAAATCTGTCAGCTTTTCTGCAGTTGAGCTGTTTGTTGTAGCCGTCCTCTGATCTTAGGCTTCGTCGCGTCTCATCATCGAGTGTACCTGTACTGTAGGCATCATCATGGCTACAAACGCCCTTTCGCTGCTTGGCCAGCCTCGTCAGCCTTCCTCGCAATCCATCCAGAGCCAAATTGACACTCACGACGCGACAGCTCGCTTTGCTATTGGTTCCCTCAAAGACCTCCCACGTATCACGGTCAAAGGCCGGCGCCATCAGTTTGTAGCCGCCAGATGGATGCCAGACCCCCAGCCGAAACGGAAGAGCTCTTCAACACAGTCTGGCATCTGGCACTTCGATTACGGAGCCAGCTTCTCCTCCGCAGCAAACTGAGCAACCTCAGCAAACGCCAGAGCTGGGCCGCTTCAAACTACATAGAAGGCTTGACCGCAGCGTTGATGTGGATAGCAATAGCGACAGGCGAAAGAGGCGCAGAATGGTCGACGAATTTGAGCGCTACCTCTATGATGAAGACGTTGTTGAACCCTTTGTCGAAGAGCCGCTGACCTGGTGGCGCGAGCGCGAGAAGTCCTATCCGATCCTTACCCAAATGGCTTTTGATCTTTTCTCTATCCCAGCTATGAGCGCCGAGTGCGAACGTGTCTTCAGTCAGTCCAAACGCCTAATCACCGACGAACGAAATCGGCTTGGATCTGTCACAATTGAAGCGAACGAATGTCTCAAGAACTGGTTACGCCGCGGCCATGAGCAGCGGCGGCGGAGGGATATGCTAGCAGGATAGGTATGGGCTAGCTGGATTAGTGCTCATAGTGACGGCGGTATGACTGATACTCCGCTAGCAGAGGCTAGACCGGCAGAGTTGTACCTGTGGGAGCTTGATAGCGGCGCTTTGCATACTGAGGCTCGATAGGCGGATTTTTTTTATAGATTGGACATTGTTCTTTATCAGAAGTTGAGAGAAAGATAAAACCTGAATGAAACATGGGAATATATTGCTTGCAAAGCTTAATTTGGTGTAAATCCCCTTCAGCACCAACGAGTTTCTATCATGGGTTACCTATTTAGGAAATTCCAACCGTTACCAGTTAGTTAACGTTTGACAAGCCGTTAACGGCTTATTTTCAACCGTTAGGGACGTTACAAAGTTGGAAATCCAACCGTTAGGTACGTTATAACCTCCATTTTTCCCGTTACCTGACTATTGGACACACTGGGTACTTGTGGGCCACGGCTGCCTGCTCTATCTGCGAGAAGGTCAGGAATGGGACGAACTCTGTGATTCTCCCTGTCAGGGGTGCGCCGAATGTCGAGATGGACTCCGTTCGGAGGGTCTTGCAGAGGCCCTTGACGAGCTTCTCTGAGGCAGCAGGGTCATCAGATTGAAAGAGGGTCGCTTCATTGTCCTTGCAGAACTCATGGATGGTGTCGTCAAAGGCGTTGGTGGCCAGAATCCAGATTGCCTTGGAGCAGTCCACGGTGGCCTTGGCCTTCCTGTTCTCGTATTCGCCTGAGAATGCCGTCAGTCAAATCAATGCAGACCGTCAATGAAACCATGAATTCCAGCGTGTCGAGTTGTTCTGGATAAGCTCGAGCCCGTCGAATTCAGAGAGATCTCCGCCGATAATGATTGCAGCAAACTCCTCACGGCGTTGTGGAGTAAGCCTAATGTATCGTACGAGGTTGTGAAGCCGACCTAAACATCCAAATTTTTTCCAGAGCTCTTCCACCTTCGCATAGTCTCCGCGTTGATAGTGCTTTTCAAGCTTTGCTAGATACTTCTCACAGTTCCGACCCATGAGAAACGCCTGGCAGCAGAGGTTGACAATGTGGCCCAAGCAGCGAAGTCGGCGATGGCGACGTTGTTTCGAGTCCATCCATGGGCAGAGCTCCTTGAGTATGAATTCAACAGAGGTGTCATTTGACGAGGCGTTATCCAGCATGAAGTATCCAATCTGATCTCCGCCAATATCATATTCTTTTAGCAATTCAAGAACAACTGATCCAAGATTCTCGCCAGTGTGTTCGCCGTACACACGTCGTATACCCAAAACGGTAGTTCGTCGCTTGCCGGTAGTGTAATGGCAAGTTATGTTGCAGAGGAACTCTGAAAAAAACGGCCACTTCCGAGTGGACGGTGGTTCGCAGGCGGAGATTGGGTTCAAAGCGTGCCTCTTCTGTTCACGGTCCCCGGGGAAGGACGCGATGCTGGGAGTTGAGCCGGATGTGATGAATCTGTGTCACATCCTACATGTTACTATGATCGATAGGATCAATCGTCCAGCGCCACGGCGTGTCTATGTAATTCCTACGGACCGCCGATCTTCAGGGTTCCTTGATCTAGACCATTGTATGCATGTGTAAGTGATTGGTCCGGGGAAAGGATCTCGCAACGGGGTTGTTGCATCCCTACCAAGCTGGCCACCGCGATACTCAGCAACTCCAAGTCGAGAGTGTCCTAAGTGCCCTGAGTGTCTTGAGTATCGCATTGTCAATCAAACATCAAGAATGGAACCGGCCTTGATTCGGACGATTGGTATGTGGGCCTCCTGCAACTGTCAACGGTCACGTGAAAAAGGGGCTTTCGTGTACAACAGTCGACATTGCGATACGCAGGGATTTGGAAGAAGCTTCCGCACGTGGTGGGGTTAAAAGGTTTACTCGACGCCGAGGGCTCATTGCTGCCCGTGGGCCGACTTTCGTTACCGCTGTGCTGGGTCTGAATAGTGCTGACGTTCGAGGCACCCCGGAAACCCAAGATCGATCTCTCCGACGATAAGCTTGAGTCTCATCGACAATGCAACGAACAGATCTCGCTGCGTTGCGTTCTCTCGTTCAGGTGTGACGAACGGGTGCGGCTGCCGTCCAAACTCTCGCACAGCCCATTCATCAGAGCACGCTTCCGAGCCGCAAAGAAGGGCTCCACGGAAATCATCCGCAACGCATGACTCGCACTATCCGACTAACACGCAAGACCCTCTGCCACGCGAGCTGGCGTATAAGACGGCGGGATGTCGCTGGACTGCTGTTTCCAGGGGCTCCGGGACTCTGTGTTGCAGGGGACGAACGGGTGGAATAGCAAGGATGATCATGGTCTTAGGTCCCGGTGGCTTGCGTGGGCAGCATCCGACAGGCAAGCCACAAGGCCGGATTGATAAACCACGTTATTTAAACAAATAATCACACGTGCTGCAAATTTAACCAATCAGAATAGGGCTGATGCCTCCTGCTTATGTAACCTACCCAGGACTTCAAAACAACCAAAAACAAAGAAACTCAGGGACCCTGCTTCGTCTTCAACGCTACAATTCTGCTAATTCTACGGCCTATATCAGTACAACCGCAATAGATCCAGCGAGATGAATGAGGTATGTGATAAATTGCAACCCCGACTAAACCTTTGCTCTTAAAGCCACCTATCTGTCCAGCATTGCATTTCTGCCCATTGCGACCGTGATAAATTTCCCGAATCATTCCTGGCGTGATATCTAGGTCTTTCGGTTGCTAACCATTATCGGCCGATCTATAGCGCGAGAGGTACGATTGTCTGATGAATACAACTGTCGCCTAGATCCCCACCACTCATATCTGATACATCGTTAACAGCAAGACTTTTGTCGCCCGACTTTGCAATCAGGCCGAGCGTTACAATGATATGGTCTCCTGCATGAATGATATTGCTCGTCTCAGCGGTGAGCTAAACAGCGACGAGCGGGACCTGTTTTCTGTTGCCACCAAGAACGCAGTTGGTACTCTACGTGCCTCTTGGCGCATGATCTCCTCCATGGAGCAGAAGGAGTCCAGTGGCCCTCAGAGTCGCAGTTCCGCTGCTAGGGATTACCGTTACAAGATCGAGCTGGAGCTCGAGAAGTTCTGCCAGGATGTCCTTGATATTTTGGATAACCTTCTCATCCCCAACGCCACCCCTGGCGAGTTTGAGGTCTTCTACCGCAGGATGTTAGTGTGCTTTCTTCAAAGTCTTTCAAAGCAGTCAGTTATACGTATCTGTTGACTTTCCATATAAATAGGAAGGGCGACTACCACCGTTATCTTGCTGAGATCGCCTCGGGTGAGAAGCGCAGCAGCGCTACTGCTGCCGCCGATGAGGCCTACAAGGTGGGAGCGTGCACATCACTGATTCATATGGACAGTCCACTCACCATCGAATTTCCAGAATGCAACCGATGTTGCACAGGTCGAGCTGAAACCCACTCACTCTACCCGCCTGGGACTGGCACTCAACTTCTCTGTATTTCAATACGAAATTCTGGACACCCCAGAACCTGCGTGCCACCTCGCTAAGCAGGCTATCCACGATGCCATGGTCAACCTCGATCATCTTTCTGAAGAATCCTACCGGGACACCACTCTTATCTTACAGCTTCTCCAGGACAACCTTGATCTGTGGGCCTCGTTCGATAATGGCGATGACGAGGCTGAGGCAGCAGGTATTTATGAAGGAGCCAAAGAAAGATATTTCGCAGAGAATACTAAACTGAAAGCCGACGAGCCCAACATGGCCAGGTAAAAGCATAGGAGAGCAGTGTCTCAATTCTGCTGGATCACGGCAAGGAAAGAGTCGTAGTCGGCGGGGCGGCCTACCAGGCATATATAAAACATCGGCGACGCAGAAGAAACGCATCAAGGACAAAATGGAGCGGGGCAACAGATCCCCTGCCATAATCTCGATCAAGCCTTTTAGCCGTTATCTCAGTCTCTTCGTGACCACCCAAAGTCCTCGAATCTCGTGCAGCATGCTCAGACGTCCACGACATAAAAGTGAAAAATAAAGAAGACGCTTTGGATAGAGTGAAAAGCGCCTCTAGCAAAGTTTCGCATATTGGTTCTTATGATTTGAGCGGCACTACAGTACAGTATTTTGTTGTACTGTACAAAGGTGCGGGGCTATCTTAGAGGTACCGACAACCCGCGCTATGTCGTCCGGCACAAGAAACCGAGATGCGCTCCCCAGCAGCGTCTCATAGAAAGAAGGTTTCTGGAACCTAAAAGAAAGAATGGTTTCGCGGTTCAATAATTAAAAATCCTTGAATGGTCGCACATTCAAATTTCCTTTCCCAGCTATGTGCAACATCCTCCCATCATAATGACATCTACTAAGGTCATCAACTCTGTCTCTAAAACGGATGGCTTCCATACAGATGACAAACGAGCCAATACCCTTGCTCAGTCTTTTGCTGCATTAAGACTGCATTGTATAACACAAGAGAATGAAGATGAACTACGATCTCACACTCCTCCTACCAAGTAAGTTCTTTAAGCCCCGCTGCTGCTACTTCAACCACCCACCCACCAACAACGGCTCGTCAAAACAATATCGGCCTTGTCAAAATCAATCAATTTAGCATCAAAAATACCCCTGGGCAGAACCTTCTGCCACTGGCAGCGGAGTTCCCGTTCCATGCCCTCCTCTTTGATGAGGTTTTGCGGGCGTTAAAGGTCGGGATAATTACCGGGGCTCCGGACAAGTTCATTGAGGATGCTGTTACCTTGGCGACTTAGTCGAGCAAATGGGGTCTATTATCCCTTAGACTGTAGCGACCAGACTGTGCGTCGAATTTGAACCAGGCTGGCCCCGTTTGATAGCACAAAAGCCCCTCCGAAAATCAGCAGAAGCCCTTATCCCCTTGGGGAGCTCATACAGCACCAAGGCCTGGATTGCTTGTTTGGATTAAGCCGGCTAATCGTTTGAATATGGATAAAGCGGAAATAATGAAGGGCCAAGGGCAGAATGGCCTAGTTCTAGGGAGCGCCGAAACCTATATAGCACTCCGGAAAGGCTCTGGAAGCAGAGTATAGACCTCTTCTCTCTTATTCAGCATGTTCAGAAATAGTATAATAATAATTGAGTTTGTACTGTATATGTATGTATAGAATTGTACATACTTTATGCTTAACAAAGGGAATCTTCTTGCTATACTTGAAGTTCAATGCAGCCAACTTTCTCTTTTAAGTGGTTTATAAGTACTAAGCATTAGAATCGATTTATGCTTAATCGATTTAAGGGCACGACTTGATTTTTATTTGTGATGGCATCTATACATACTGTACTGTACATTAAAATACTGCATTGCTTTATATGTACAGTAATGTAGCATCCAACCGAGAAAGGCTATGGGTTCACAAAGTACCTCTAACCAATATCATGGTGGGACCATGCAGGCGGCTCCAGGTTGAAGGGCTGTACTTTAAAAAAAGACTCTTACTCGAGATACAGTATATGTACTGTAGAGTCTGCATTACTGTACTAAAGTTACTGTAGGATTAGCATTTTATGTTGGGAAAGTCTTTATGAACAGGTACTGTAGCGATTACAGTACCCTAAAACTAGAAGACTTTTTTTTCACCACTTCTCATATTTACTGCACTGTACTGTTTGTACTGTAATTCCGCTCCCTATTTAGAAGCAATACGCAATAGTACTCAACTGTCAAGGTACTATCCTGTACTATGGCGTACAGTATCCTCTCATTCTGCATACAGTATAACATAATTGTCCCATATTGAAGCTGTACTTAACTAAGTACAATGTGTAGGAGAGCTCTTCTATACGGAAACAAAACCACTAGAAAGATTCAGTAATGGATCAGAATGGCGCTCAAATATACCCTGAGCTTGAAATACCACAGCATCTCTTTGGAATATATTACGATACTACCTGATCATCTTGAATCGTCATGAACCCATTCCTGGAAAACGTCTCTGAATATCTATCCTTCTGAATCCGTCAAACTCATGGCACCACTAATCTGCAGGCTAATTAATGCCTTTGGCCAAGGTATTCCTAGAGCACATATTACCCTGGGCCAACTAGGATTAAACCAATCCGGGTCGGAGCGGAGCACAACTATTACTGAAAGAAACGGCTTCACGCATTTCTGGACCTCGAAGTCTGAGACGAGTAGATCAGGATGGGCACGAATACTGGAGGACAACGACGTTCTAAAGGGATTGCTGAACATTCACACCTACTGGGGCGTTATCCCAGTTGAGGTCGAATTAGCAGGAGGAAAGAGTCACTATATTCTGATTCAACTATTGGACGCTTCCACATATCAAGTCCAGCACTTTGACTTCCTCACATCAATAATTAGCGTCCGAAGACATGGTCAGTGGTCAGCAGCGGAGGACGAAACCCTCATTAAGCTCAAGCGAGATGGTCTAAACAGCCAGGAAATCTGCGATTCGAAACAGCTTGTGTCGGGCAAGGACAAGTCGCCACGCCAGCCACTTCATTCAGAGGACCCCAAGTGACTAAGAAGAGGAGGGGAACTAAGAAATAGGTCATGATAGATGACCCCTTCGGAAGGTGCTGTGTTCCGAGTTGGGTGAGGCATCACACCCTTAGGTCAGGTTCCTTGCGTTTCACCAAATCGGAAAACAATGTCTATATTCTATTGGCTTAATAAGTCGAAGCTTCGATCCTTCAATGTGGTCGAGACATTGAGGTCATGTACGGCCGTAAGAGTGAGCGAGAGTCCGCGACGTGACCGACTCTTGTGGCATTGCCTAATTTAAGCCACGACGAAGCGCAGTAGTTCGTGGTTTCGTCGGCTCTTGACCAGTAGATCGCGCGATCTCTTAGTCGGGAACGACCAGCGTGTGTGGGGCTTCTTTTGTGATCTAATCGAAGCGGCGTTTGCAGTCTGGGCACTCGAATGGCTTCTCTTTGGTATGGCACCTTTCATGTCTCCTGAGGTGCTCCAAGCGAGTGAATGCTCGGGCACAAGTGGTACAAGCGTGAGGACGGGGCTTATCGGTCTTGGAAGGAGGGAAATTTGCGGTTGACGTCTTGGTGTTCACGGTTATGACGGAAGCCTCTATGTAGTTTGAAGAGACATAAAAGGTCAGCCGGCAATATGAGGCCATACAGAAGAGATCCTGCGGGCAGTGTTTCGGTCAAGAGGCAGAGAGCATGTTCGCGTCGTAGTGCGTTGGACAAGGACGGGGATGGGCATACCAGTATCATTGCCCTGGGAAGCAGTAACATTTGGGTCGGTGGGGGGGGAGAGGTTGGACATGTTGACAGTTGACAGTTTCGTTGCCTGTAGTGCGCGCTGATGTGTAAGTTTCCAGTGTGTCGGTTCCGGCGAGGAAGGCGCAAGTCAGGCGGTCGATTTGCTTAGGCTCGACTTGGGCATTAGAGTTGGATGGCGCTCTCAAGGTAGGTAGCTATAAGTGTGCAGGCTGTGAGCCAGTACTTCAGGCTCCAAAGCTTTACGTAATATATGGGGCTGTGACCAAAATGCAAAAACTATAAGAACAAAGGGCCGCCTCATCATATTTTCTTTCGCAGAGTAGATCTCAATTGACCAAAATGCACAACTAACGTGCTATGGAGGCCGAAGCAGCTGGCTCTCAGTGGATGATCTCATTTGTTGCGTCCTTTTTGCTCGGCTATTTCTTATATCGAGCTAGAAGCAACACGCCATCTTTAATGACGCAAAAGTTCTTTCAGGGAACGGCCTGCTTCATCTTATTTGCTATTGTCTGGTTCCCCAGCAACCATATTCATGACTTCCACAGTCATTCCCATGGACTCAACGCCATTTATACAGCATTTTTTCCCACAATTTTTCACTAAACTTTGCAAGAAGGAGGTGGAAAGCTGCTTTTGTCATTTAGATATAAGACCAAGTAAGATTGTAAGAAAGCTGAATTTGGAGCAGAGCAGCATGCAGCTGCGTTTTCTAAGCATAAGTTTTCTGTTTGCCTAAGGGAGCAGTTTACCAAAGCCTAAATTCAACTTTCTTAAATACAGGCTCCAGCAATTCGATTCGGCTTTTCCCATTGTGGAATTGTCTGTCCAGATAACATCAACCAGTTTGAAAGACTAAACTTTTGGTGAGAGGGTCTGTTTTTGTTACTGCTGTGTTTAAGACGTGGGGATCTATAATTGGTTCCTGGCACCGGCGAGTGAACGAAGTGACAGTGGAAATCAAAATATTGGCCCCAGGAATCATTTCTTGCCGAGTGGGTTTGACTCAGAAAACGCATAGTACCTTGCGAAATCCTAAAGTAGTGTAGGCCAAAAAGGAAACGGAAGGAAGCGGAAAGCTTATTCCGAGAACTTGGGAATGTCATACCATCAATACAGAGACTTCTTCTCCGGCAGTCCCCTGTAATTCTCACCATTTGCTGCCCGTAACTTAAATATTTTCACATTCGCATTCTCCATCTCAAATTTCTAAAATAGGAGTAAGTATCCACTTTCCCTAATCCTGGAACGAAATATGAAAGAATTATGTGCTGAATTCCGATTTAGACGCCTCTCATTATATATATATATATATACCCCGAAGAAAACACCCACTGGCGTATCTCCTGCAAAGCCATTCAATGTTGATTCATTTCCACTTCGTTCCGTACCGAACTGAGTTATCAAAAAACGCGATACGAGATGGACTCACCTACTTCGACGATCATATTTAGTCCAGCCAATTCATGGTCCTCCGGCTGCAGCTCGGCCTCAACCTTGTTGGAAGACACTCACTTACCGTCTGACCTTGGGGTGGAGATAAGTCACAATCAGTCCGAAGATCACCTTTTCGACATCGAGGCGTTCTATTTAGCGTGCGTCCAAGGCGGAGACATCCTCCAAGCATGTGTGGCCAGCTCAGACATCGACCTCAATAGTCCGCTACCTGGTAGGTGCGGTAGTAATGTTTTCCACGAGGTTCTTCGCATCCCTGCAGATCAATTCAAAGATGGCAAGGGCGAAGTTGTACAACTACTGTTGCGTAGCGGCGCGGATCCGCTTGCGAAAAATGACCTGGGTGACAATATATTGCATATCCTCTCGGGATCGACCGAGCCAGAGTGTCATGAACTTCTCAGGTTCCTTTTAGAAGAGGAAAACGATCTTACAGATATAAGAACTGCTTGTATTCAAAGCTTGAACCAACAGAACGACTTTGGGGATACCCCACTAATTGTAGCGGTGCTCTATAACCAGCCTTCTCCAGCGGAAGTTCTGCTAAGAAACGGTGCTGACATGGAAATCAGAGGGGAGTTCGATATGACTGCAATAGAATTTGCTGAGTCAAGAAGGTATTGCGATGTACTCGAAACCCTTAGGCGATATTTAAAGCCGGAATGCAGGGCCCCCAAATGATAACGACATCATTTACTGGTTGATTGCAAGTTGATCAGATAACCAGCTCAGAAGCCAAGGGCAATAGGTTTTGACAGGCTTAGAGGGCCTGCAGACATGCAACTGCCCCATAGCTGAACCTTTTCTAATACATTACATACTTCCACACTTTATAGAAGGAAGAAAACGAGTCTTCAGCCTACTCTAATCACTTTTGCTGTGCCCCCAAACACTGCGGCCTTCCTGATCAGCTTCCAATCACAAGCAGCGATAGCAGATGGAACCCGTTGGGGATCAGGAGGCCCGCCGGACTAGGGAAGTTGGCTACAGAAGAACGAAATCATGCTTTAGCCCTTTTTGGACCACCCGAGATCAAACGCACCCATGGCAAGGCAAGACGCAGTAGGTATCACCTGTCTGCATACCAGACTGGCCAGCAGCCGGCCTCCTTTGACCGACCACCAACTACCACCAATCTGCTAGAGGACTGTTAGCCCATCTATCGCCGAACCCAGTGCCACCAAGCGAATTGATGTGTGATGCGACAGCCTGTAAAAGTGGTTGGAACTTAGAGTTAGGTTGAAAAAGCCCCTTTGCGTCACCTCTTTGCAGGGAATTCAGGTGGGAACGCCCCGCAGTAATTATAGCCAATCATAGACTTGAGTGCACGGGCCACATCAAACTGGGGAGCAGCCGTCAAGCCGGCTTGCTAGGAGGGCCTCCCGTTAGGAAGGAAAAGAGAGAGCTGGCGCTCCGCATCAGGACGTCTTCAGGCAGAGAAGGTCATGCGTCCGTGCGGAAAAACCATGCGTCTACGGCTGTTCTCAGCTGGGGCATGGGTTATTGGTGTTGTATGCAGTTGACAGGTTGGAACAGCTGGTTGAAATTCGCGAGCCACTAACAGGGTCACAGCGATTTTACCTGTAGACAAGATAGATCTACCCATCCTGAGTACTCGTTATGTTCAATCAATCTTCAAAACGGACCTCGATAGTACAGGCTCGTGCGAAAGGCTAAAAGTGGTAAATTACATCGTATCAAAGCTTTGCTATCATCAGCTGATACTTGGGCAGGGATCATGGGGTGGAGAGGTCGCAACGTCTCTTCAAATACGGATCCGTACTCCCCACTACGTCATTTGCGGCGCAAGAAGTGTTTCCACATTCTACCCCAGATTGTGAACAGTATCAACGCCAAGATGACAACAACACGCGTTCGGTTTGATTTCCTCTGCTATCGTGTACGCATCAAGTTCGATGTGTCCTACGATATACCTAATCGCATCATCAGGGCAGGAGACGATTCAGACCAGGCGAGACCCGAGGAAAGGCAGCTGTGGGACGCGGCGATGAATAGCATTATGGAGCAGAGCGAGACGACTTGCCTCCGGCGTGCCAGTCCGGCCTCGTGTGCGTGTGGGTTACCGGCAACGGCCACTGAATATCTACCACCGATGCCGTTCCTTGATGCTCCAGAACCTCACGCTGTGGTCGTCGTGGATCCGTTCTGCGGGGACCTGAAATGTCGGACGCGGACCCGCCAGCGCATGCTGCAAGTAATGTCGAGGAGGCGCTCTCCAGATGGTGGCCTTAGTGGCCCGGACCCAGGACTCTTCGCAGAGCTGATGTCCTGTAGAGTATGCAAGAAAAGGGAAGGGCTGAGGGAATGCGGGGGCTGTCACGTCGCGGGGTATTGTGGGCAAGAGCACCAAGAGGAGGACTGGCCAAACCACAAGGCAGAGTGTACGCCGTGGCCGACGCCGACATTCGATTCAAGGTGCCCTCTGGACGAGGCGGACGACGACACAGACACCAAAGTGACCTACAGCGCCGTCTTCAATGTCGCGGGACCCGGAGAGCCTCCACGATCCAGGGAGATTAGCCGAGAGGAGGTCGTGGCACGTGTGCTGATGGGAGCAGCAGGAATGGAAGACCTGGAAGTCGAGATGAAGTAAAGTGAGTTAGTAGAGAAAAAGAGAGCAGGTCCGAGCACAGATCGTTTCGAAGGAATCGTGAACTTCCAATAAAGTTTCCAACAAAGTGGGGCCCTCGCACTGACGACGGCAACGACAATACTGGTCACAGTGGCCTAGTCACTCGTTAGCAGGGAAGTCCCCGGCAGGACCACTCGGTCACGTTTCATGCCTGATGCCGTAGTTGCCCGTGACACATCGGCACAACGGAGTTCCCCATGGCTGGGAAACAGGTGTGACGAGACCATGACTGCATAATAGCACTCAGCCAAGGAAGAATAAGAGACATTCTGGCGACGCTAGAGGATTTCCACGGACAAAAGTCGTTGCTGGAACATCATGGATCACTGCCTAGCGTCATGGCTAGAAAGCGTCGAGTCTACCCACCAACACGGCCGCTGGCCCGACTCCTTCCCAAGACACCGAGCACACCGCCAGCTCAGTGTCCTGCTATCGTTGTGACCCCGGGACTAAACCGGCGCGGTAACAAACCGGGTTCGAGACTTAAGCGGCGTGGTCCTAGACTTGCGCTTACTTCACCACAGCGATCTATATCCTCCCAACTGCCCAGTATGAAGACGCAAACATACCGCCCCAGTACCAGAACTGCCAGACTAGTCGCTACCGACATAGCCGGCCCCCCCAGCGTACCAGGACGGTCGGCACCAGCAAGCCATCCGATACTGCCGGTCCCGGACACCCCAAGCTCTGCTATGTTCCAGGAACGAAACAGGCTGTTGCAGGAGGCCTTGAAGGTGATGGACGAGCGCTGGGACCAGAGGGTTAGAGATTCAGCGAAACACACATGGAGTGAGGCAAGACCGGGCGAACTCCAGTTGGAGACAGCCCGTGACTTCTATAATATGATGCATGACGAGAGCACCATGGAGATTGCACACTGTGTCGTCTGCTACGAGCAAAAGGCACCCATCGACGTTGTGGACTGGAGCTGGGCGGTGCTTGAGCCGTTATATCGGCAGGTGGAGCGGTGTCTCACGCGGCAAGATCTAGAGCATTTCTCATGTCGGCAATGTTTCCCCCGCGAGGGGGCGGACGTGTTCTCAGTCTGCAAAGACTGTAGTCACTCCTTAGAGGCAGGAAAGCTCCCACGCGCCTGCCAGGTCAACAACCTCAGTCTCGGATGCACTCACAGATACCCTGAGGCGCTGAAATGCTTGACCCCGCTTGAAGAACGGCTCATCGGCCTTTATATACCTTGTGGTTGGATCACGAAGTTCCAAATCGACATTGAGAAAGCTACCAACGGCCGATATCGCAAGCATAAGAAGGGCCACATCACAGTCTTCCCAAACGACGTAGAGAACTTGGTGTCTAAAGTGCTTCCGCACCCCATGGTCGACGAGCTAGAGAGGATCCATGTCTGCTTCGTGGCACCGCGGAAGCCGGTGCCAACAGACATTGCCTGGATGATGTCGGTCAACCCGCAGCGGCTCAAACGCGCGCTTGCCTGGCTAAAGCGGTATAACCCGTTATACCGAGATATATGTATAAGCGAGAAAAACCTGCGGAGCTGGGGAGACTGGTGTGCCGGCACCGAAGTACCAGAGGCCATATTTGAGAACATGGCTCCATACGAGCTGAGCCCGGAGGACCAAATCCGGGCCGGACACTACGTCTCGGCTGTAGAGCGCGGCCGTGAGGAGCAGCCTGTTCGTACGGTCGAAGAGGTGCTGGCTATGTTGGAGCACCGCGAAGACGAGGCCGTACGCCAGGAGAACGAAAGCAATGCGAGACTAGGCGGCTTGCGGACGCGGTATCTCCAGATAGAAGAGCTAGATCCACGCCACATAGAGCAAGAGCTAGTCGAGATGGTCTCGACAGGGATGTTAGGGCTTGATGCGACGGCCGACCACAGTCCCCGAGAACGGCTACGGTTGTTCCAGGCTGGCATGGCCCAGGACGAGCGCCGTCATCAGGCAAGGAAGCGCAGGCGGGTCGACGACGGCGTCGGATACTCAGTTGGTACCATGGAGTCTTTTATCATCAACCGGCGGGGTGAGGAGTATGCCGACAGCAACGATCCCGACTTCTTTCCAAAAGCCTTCCCCTGCCTATTTCCATGGGGCCGGGGAGGGCCTAAAGTGGTGGAGGAAGCGGGTGTCGGGCGCACGGGAGATACAGCCTCTGAGGAGAATAATACCGACAGTCAAGACCACAACTTCACGCTGCAGAATTGGGCGAGACACCTTCTCCGGAGACATGGTATGTACCTGACGAGCAGGGAGATGGAACCGTATTGACGAAAAGCAGGCGGCCTCTTTGCGACGCATCCGGCCTTTCCCTTCCTCATCTACAACATGCTGGTACGCTCGGAGAACCGGCGGATCAGCTACATACGTATGAAGAAGCGGTCCTTCGCGCGGGTCGAGCAGATCCTCCGCACACTAACTGCCGGCGAGATCGAGGCAGCGGAGGAAGAATACCGCCGGACGAGGACGACGACCAACGAGGATGTCTCCTTCCTCCTTCGAGAGCTCAGCGCCTTCGGGCATGGGCAGCACATGTCAAACGAAGAGAGACTCGGTCACCGTCGCAAGATCGAGTCCCTTAGCCTCATGTTGGGAATGAAGAGCATTTGGTTCACCATCAACCCAAACGACCTGACGAACGAGGTAAACATAAAGCTGACTGCCTACCGAGTCATCAGCGGCGAGCAGGCCAGGCAGTTAGTGGACCAGCTCCGCAAGCACATCGGGCGGGTGCAGCATATAGTGCGAGATCCTGTAAGCGCCGCGAAGTTTTTCGACCGCGAGATCCGTCTCTTCTTCAACCACTGCGTACGCGTAGGGGAGCAGTCGATATTCGGTAAGGTCTCGGGCTATTATGGCTGCGTTGAGACGAACGAAAGGGGGGCGGAGCACCTATACGGGTTCCTGTGGCTCGACGCCAACGTGGAGCTGCCCACTCTCTTGGACGATATGCAGCAGCAGCACAACGGGGCGTACGCGGAGCAGGTGTGCCGATACATCGACGCGCTGGTGAGTGAGGTAAGCGCTGCCTATACACTGCAGAGGGAAGGGCCGCTGATCGCAGGTAGTGCTGCGACGAACGGGAGGCACGACAGTACCGACGGTGGGATAGTGTCTTCGGTGATATAAGCGATATCGTGAACGACGCTGACAGGCTGGCCAATGTGTTCGAGAACGAGGCCAACTGGGTCGCACATCGCTGCCAGCTGCACAGCTGCGGCGCTACATGTGTTAAGTATAGCTTCAAGGAAAAGGACCAGACAAGAAAGAAGCATCCATGTCGCTTCAAAGCCCCATGGGCTCTGCGAGAAAAGACCGAATTCACACCAGATGGCCTGCTCCACATCAAACGCAACCACAGCCGAATTAACAACTATAACAAGGCCCTGGCCGTTGCGTTGCGCCACAACCACGACGTTCGACTCCTCGTAACGAACGCGGCGAGCCTAGCCATGTGCTATTACGCCAGTAACTACGCGACGAAGCTTGATACGCCGTTATGGAAACGAGCGGCGCTCATGAAGACCGTGAGAGAAGGGATGTCCGCGGACGTCGGCGGCCAAGAGCAGATGGGGCACGAGGAGGGCGGAACCCAGAGGGCCGCGCAGGCAAACAATAAAGCTAGGCAGTTTCTCGCTCGAACGGCAAACCAGATCTTCACCAGCAGGGAGCTATCAGCCGTGGAAGTGTGCAGCAGGCTCCTAGGCCATCCGAACCACTACTCCAGCGTGGAGAGATGGCAGAACATCCACCTTAACACACTATACTGGGCAGTCTTCAGGAGGTGGCCGGGTCTACAGGCAGCCGCTGGCTCGGAGATCCGGCTGCGGGAGGCCCCAGAGACGATCAGCATAGCGCAGTCTGGTGTACGGCTTCCACTGCTGGAGGCGTACGTCTGTCGTGGGCCTCTGTTACAGGACCTCTGCTTCTACGACTATGCCACTATGATCCAGGTGCGGAGGGTCGGGAAGTGGACCAATTTAGACAAGCTACAGTATCTCCCATTTGGCCAAGACCTTGTCGACCGAGAGAGATGGACCCAAGAGCTCCTGAAGGGGGGTGGGTGAGCAATACGTGCCGGTCCTCACCGGCCCATTCAACCACGACCTGGATAAGCTAAATCCAGGATATTATCAACGGTAAGGGTGGAGGACAGAGAAGCCATCGCCAAGAGCTAACGGAATACAGGACCCCGGTGCTCCTCTTAGCACTGTTTGTACCCTGGCAACGCTTCACCCGTCGGGACAAGCTCAATGGCCATCGCTATGCCTCGGACGATTTCCCCTCAGCTAAAGGCGTGTGGCAGGAGCTATCGGAAACCATTCCCGACCGCGTGAAAGGGATCGTTGACAACATTAAGCTTCTGCACAAAAGCGCTGAAGATGCCAAGAAAGACGCGGCTTTGTGGGCTAGCATCAGCGAAGGCGACGAGGAGAAAGAGCACGACCCACCGGAGGAAGGTATAGGCCCTGGTACGACGTGGCGACCGCAGAACACAGACATGAGGTACGCATTCCATGACGCAGTGTATATCCTACACGGCGGTCAGGGTATTGCCAAAGACTCCCCCGCACTGGCAAGGCTGCTACAGGCGCTGGAGAGAGCCAGCTTCTCGGACCCCGGGCCGGACCCGTGCGGTGCGGACACGCGGTCCGCACACCAATCGGCAGTAAGCGCACTGACGAAGCCAGAGATTGGCATGGTACGGGCGGCGCAGTTGCGGCTTCACAAAGCAAGAGTGCTAGCCATCGAAGGGGACGATGAAGACGGTGAGGGCCCGAACGGCGACGACGATGCCGGCTTCGGTGACGGCAACGACCATCATTTGTTCCCACCCGTCCCGGCGCCGCTCAACCCAAGCCCCACCCAGGCCCATACCTGGGTGGATATCGCACCGGGTAGTAGTTTCTTCCAGGTGGGGGAGATGATAGGCAAACATAGAACGCTGAACCGCATGCAGAAAATCGCCCTCGGTCTGATCTGCGAGGCGATGGATAGAGCCGAGGAAGCGCCGGATAAAACCACTGACGATGACGGAGGGCACAGGACGGGCGGGCCGCGGCAGACCCAACATCTCCAATACATAGGCGGCAGCGGTGGCACCGGGAAGTCCTGGCTCATCGACACGCTAAAAGAAGTATTGGCGGCGAAGGGCGCGTCGAAGCGCATCGTCATCACAGCTACGTCTGGGACGGCAGCGGCTGGGATCGGGGGCAACACCATCCACTCCGCGCTAGGGCTCACCTTCAATGACCAGGACGGAGGCGACATGGAGAGCCCACCACCAGCGAACCTGGAGAGGCACCGGCAACGTTGGAGAAGGCGTGACGCCCTCGTGGTGGACGAAGTGAGTATGCTGGGCCTCAAGACGCTCTATGAGCTGGACCACAAGCTGCGGGCGCTGCGAGGCTTCCCGGACAGGCCATTTGGTGGAATGCCGGTGGTGGTTTTCACGGGCGACTTCCTGCAGTTCGGGCCAGTGTTCCAGAAGGGCTTGCTGAGCCACCTCGATTACGGCGACTGCGGCCAGGCACCACGGAACCTCTCGGAACGTGCAACGCAGAACCGATGGCATCAGCTCCAAGCTAAGAAGACATGGGAAATGTTTACCAGCGTCGTCATCCTGGAGGAGCAGAAGAGGGCCGAGGGCGACGAAGAACTGATCGGACTGCTGGACCGCATCCGGAAAGGCCAACAGACCGCTGCCGATCTCGACAAGCTAAACTCGCGATACAACCGTGACAAGAAGCTTGATTTCACCGGCGGCAGGCGCGCGATCATCCCGCTCAACCGACACAGGTGGGACCTCACGCTCTGCGCAGCACTGGCATTCGGTGAGGAACACGACAGGAAGGTGTCCCTGTTCTTGTCCGATCACCAGTGGAAGACTCGTCTGCCCACCGAGGAAGAGATGGAAGCCGCCCTGCTGGTCGGGGACGACGCGCAGCTCCCAATCCCGGGCATCCTCCCCTACGTCGAGGGCATGCCAGTCATAGTCAACCAGAACAAGTACCTGGGGCTTAAGGTGGTCAACGGGGCTGAGTTTACCGCCGCCGGCGTCGTCCCAAACGAAGAGGTAGAAGAACGAGTAATCAACGACCGGTTGTCCATCTTCCTCGGGCCGCCAAGCGGCATCCTCCTCAGATCGCAGGACACCGAGGGACTGGCGTTCCCGCACATACCGCCGGGCACCCTCATGCTAGGGGCAGAGACTGTGCAGCTGCATAAAGAAAAGCACGGCAGGCACATCTGCCCCCGACTTGCAGCCAGGCCAGACTTTAAGATGGGGTTGACGCGCACGGGACTGCCGTGCGCGCCGGGATTTGCGCTCACTGACTATAAGGCGCAGGGGAGGACCCTAGAGAAGGCCCTTCTCGGGCTGTACGGGAGGAAAGAGACGCAGGGCGGCCAGGGCACGGACAAGTGCGACGTGCTCAGCCTGTACGTGCAGCTATCGCGGTGCAAACGGTTCGCGGACATACGGCTCATACAGCCGATCAAGAAAGAGCACTTCGAGCAGGCACGGATGCATCCGGAGCTCGTCGAAGGGGTCAACCGACTGAAAGAGCTAGCAAAGCAGACGGTTGAGCGGTTTGAGGCCAGGCACGGGAAGCAGGGCTAGTGTGACGGAAGCGTCTAGCATAGGCGCTGCGTCAGAGGGTAAAGGGGATCCTCTCTAAACGGACCAATCAGGTTCATCAAAAACTCGTAGCCAATCATTCGCAACCAATCAGAAGGCGGCTTGGCCACTGGATCAAGAGGGGCAAGGCCGCGGGGATAAGAAAGACAGGGGAAGGCGCACGTCCGCCGGGGGAAGTTGGAAGTTGGAAGTTGGAAGCTGGGCGTAGTGGGCAAGTTGGCGGCTCCCTTGCGCTGAGTAGCCTTCCGGTACGAAGCTTGCAACAAGAGCCTGTATGGCTGTTTTACTAGTGGGTTGCTGCACGTGTTGAGAAGAGGGCGCGGTTTTAAGTGGTCGGCTCTGGGTGGGTGGATGAAGAGACTTGGCCAGTAGGGCGCGTGTGTGTGTTAGCTTTATTTTGCGTAGCCAATAAGACGTACGCAGCTGGCTTTGAGGAGAAGGCACCATTTTGAGTGGCACGATTTGAAGAGCTTAATGCGAACCTAAGAGACCTAGCCAATAGGGTGAGGGTCAATAATTGAGACAGGGATCAGGGGACTGAGACTAGCAGAGATCAATCATTCGCAATACCAAAGAGGGAAAATTGTCAATTTGAGTATAAGAAGCGGCCATGCCAAGATGTCCTGGTGTTGAGACCATTGGACTTTTATCACTCGCACTGGTGTTGAAACCGCACGCTTATTTCTCCCATATATCAATCTATAAGTTTTCCAAACCCAATACAACAGCCCAAAATACCACACACTATCACTATACTCTGCTAGTTAAAGTGTCTTTGTCGGATGCCTCTTGTTCCTGCCACCTGGTTCGGTAGTTGATGACCTCATATTAGGACGAACGGAGGATCGGAGTGTGGCAGATATGTTAGGTGATCGAGAGTCCTCGTTTTCCTTCGCTTCACCTTCTTCATGGTTATCATTTTCATCAGAGTCTACGGATGTTAAAGGGGAGACCGGCGACCCTGCAATGATTGGAGATGTTGCGGTAGTTACAGTAGACCCCCTGAGTCTCTTGGGGACCGGGTTGTTCGAACTTGACTGAGACAATGGAGATGCGGAGATTGCGGGCCTTTTGTTCTGAGATGGAGTAACGGGTTGTTGGGATGGACCTCCCTGCGGCGATTGTGATGATTGTGACCGTGACTGTTGCACCTGTGAAGATTTCTTGGAGGGAGACTTGAACATAGACCTCGCTGCTGCGAAGCCGCCAGCTTGGGATGGGCCAGGTTCGGTTTTGGAGGGGGGGACTGTGTTAGCGGCAGGTGCAGGTGGCGTGCTCTTGTCCGGAAAGGTCCAAGAGTCGGGAACGACAATGAAAACATAGTCCTTCTCATCAACTGTAGGGGCAGCTACCATAAGACTATGGTCAAGCAGGCCAACAATCTTGCCGACGCAGTTGAAGGGAACACCTGGAACAAACTGTGTATCCTTCCTATCTGCCATCTTCTTGCAGAGGAGAGAGAATGGCAAAGCGCGAATAGGAAAGAGAATAAAAACTTGAAAGGGGTGGAAGCCTTTGAAAGGGCTCTTTGATGGCTGACCCGGCGTGATGTAGGTACAGCACTGGATAAATGCACAGCATCTCAGCTGCGCATCATCCAACAGCGGGACAGAGTCCTTGACCAAGTGGGTTTGACCTGTCCCGAGAACCTGCCCCGTCAAAGAAACAACCGGTTGGATAAGTGGAAAGCCCTCACCATTGCAAAGAGTTCGTGGGTCAATGCTGATAGTTACATTAGTGGCAAGCGCGATAGTCGAACTCGAGCTAAGGGGAAATGATAAGTCTGCTTACGCTTGGTATCCAAAGTCGCGTATGAGAACAACTGGAACCTTGTACACTTCGCCGTCACCATCTTCATCGCTGAAAACATCAGGCTCCCGTAGCACCCACTCCAGTGCGTAGGGGTGTACTTTGCCAGTGAAATGGAACCACTGATTCTGCCACTCCGATTCAACAATCTGCTGGTTATAGACGGAGAGGTTGAGACTAAAGTAGATCGGCAGTGGATCAGGGGATCGGGACCCTTCAGGGCGCAGCACAGAATATTCAGGCAGTGTCATATAGGGAGGGGGTGGAAGAAAAACCCTGCCAAGAGCTTCAACATTAAGGCTCTTTATATGTTGTTCATCTGATGTAGGAAACCGCGTTGGGGTATCCAGCTGACCAAAAAAGAACATGGTCATATCACTACCAAGGTTTTTCGGAGAGTCATGAGGCATGCGCGGAGGGGGATGGCCGCTAAGAGTGGAAGTTGAGGTAGAAGTTGATGAAGACATGATATATTGAACTAGCAAATGTTTCGATAAAAAATGGGAGAGCAGTTAAGATTACGACTCTGTATGTGAGAGACAGAGCAATAGTAAGATAAGCCTGCAAGATTGGCATGCAAATGTACAAAACAAAGAAGAAACACATCTGATATTTATGATCGATTAAATGATATAGTATATACAATGCGAAGATTGATAACGCTTGGTAAAGATACCGTATATACTCGACAAATTCACGATACCCCCGGTCACTAAGACTAGTCCTATTTTGGTCTAGTTTGAAGCCACCATGGCCAGGGTTTTGGATACACTAACAAGCTACAGTAATACAGTCTTGAACCTCCTCTTCCTTCACAAAGAGGTCCATCTCTTCCAGAGGTGTTACAGACACTTCCTCATACTCCATCTTCAAGGTAGGTTCCTTAGCCGTTTCCCAGCCTTCCCAGTTGATTTGAGAAGGCTCTATATCCTTGATACGGACCATGTTAACCTGACTTCCATCAGGACGAATAGAAATTCCAGTGTGAATGAAGGCATTCTGAACCAACTCTGGCCTTTCTTCCAGACGTTTTACTGCCCTGGCTACTACCCAGGTAGTCATTATACGCATGTCAGAGACTGTCCATATATGTCCAGGGCTTTCCTTCTCTTTCTCTGTCATATATTCGTCAGTAAATTCCTGAAGCCAAAGCTTGAAGAGATGGTTGACTGCAGTATCCAATGGCTGAAGGAGACTAGTACAGCCAGCTGGTATCAATGCAATAGTAACCCCTAGATCCTTCAACTGTTGCTTGATAGTGTCAGTTACATAGAATCTAGCAACATCCATAACCAATAGGAAATCCTTCATATCCTTAGCTACTGCGTCTAGTTCTTCAGTAATC
This sequence comes from Diaporthe sp. PMI_573, assembly GCA_021399435.1. Classification (NCBI taxonomy): domain Eukaryota; kingdom Fungi; phylum Ascomycota; class Sordariomycetes; order Diaporthales; family Diaporthaceae; genus Diaporthe; species Diaporthe sp. PMI_573. The sequence goes on along the minus strand of JAJTUP010000170.1, from coordinate 4,641 downwards.
CATTTACTGAATAATTCCTCATTATTGTAAGCTGTAGGATTGAATTCCACAGTAACATCAGGACTGTAGGATGAGGATTCCTGATTGTATATCCTTCCTGTAGGTCCTGAAGTACCATGGAATATAATCTTCGGCTTGAATCTCTGTATGCCATCTGCAGAGATGTAGAGAATAAGAGTAGCTTGTCGTTTATCCCATCCACTCCGTTCTGTTTTTGTCTGTACTGACTTTGAGCCTGTAGAAGTATATGTACATCCAGAATTATACTCAAATGGAATAGGAGTTTCGTCTAGATTTAGGATTGCTGATTTGGAGAACCGCCGAGGAGGTGAGTTGTTGACAACTGGTGCTGGTGCTGGTGCTGGTGCTGATACTGGTACTGAGAGAGAATCTCTTGGTTGAGATATACGTCTAATGAACTTGACGAAGTTATTCACAACTTCAAGGTACTCTGCAGGAAGCTTGGTAGCCTTCTTAGTAACCCTTCTATGTGAAATCCTATGTCGATGTAGAAAGCCTCTAAACCAGCCGGTAGAGAATACCCAGAGGTGAATGCTTTCAGGGTAGGTGTCCTTAAATAGCCTTTTTGATTCTCGTCGAAACCAGCCGATAGAAACTGTCAGATGTGACGGGTGCTTTGGGTTAGGTGCCTGAGGCATCAATGGTTGAATCATGACAAAACCAGCCCCCTTACGGGTGGGGTCCCACCAAGGAACCAAGACAAGACATCATCACAATACACACAGTGACCACCCCATCAATTGGACCATAATTACACGTCCCACATACCTAAAAGGGTGATAATCTGACAGAAACAATTCTATTTTCTGTTCGCCGTGTAAGAAAACAGGTGTAAAGCTTGTCTTCCAACTCTGGCCATCTAGGGTGATACCTTCGTTGATCCTCTTTGCGTACAAGCTGATCCCGCTTTTTCCACCAAGTCCTTATAGTTGCTTCAGGGATCTTGAAGAACTGGGAGGCTTCAAATAGTGTAGGAGGACGGAAGCCATCTTGGGAAGGTGGGAGGTCTTGTCGATAATGGCCACCTCTACCTCCAGTAGTTCCTGGGATACGGTGGTTCAAAAGAAATAGAAGAACTTCAACACGTTTTTTTCTGCTTGTATGACCGTTCTACCCGTGTAACTGGCTTAAATGAAGGAGCTTTTCGCTCATGAAGGGGCTTGGGCTTTGGCCCTGGCTTTTTTTGTAGGATGTTGGTTGAGATTGGGCCTAGGGGAGGCATTGTGACCCATGAGACCAGCAGTAAACAAATAACTTCAAGATCGACGCGTTAGAGACGTGATGGGCATCTCTGGGGGGCTAAACCTAGCGTAGATTAGTAAGGTGGCTATAGCTTCAGCCTAGGTAAGATTAGGCCTAATTAGGCGACCGGGGGTATCGTGAATTTGTCGAGTATATACGGTACTGTATTTTGTTGCGCAGAGAGGATGTGGGATCGCCGATCTCCATCCCACATTTTCAACCAAGAGCTACTGTCCCTGCCGATGTGGATACTCGCACAATTGAATTGATCCATGAGTGCAAAGGATTGGCCAAAAACGTCAGCACATGTCGCCGATCGCAGTAAAGCATCTTGAGGTAAGAACCTTGATCCCTGCCAAGTGGATACTTGCACAGCGGAATTGATCAATCAACGTAGCTGTTGAATAGAAGTGCTTCTTCCACGATTACAAAGAATTGACTAAGATATTAATACATGAAAAAAAGAAAAAAAAACAAGTGTGGCGGTTGTCACCACTAGACGGGCTGACACCACCACAAGGTGCTGGCAGGGGGGGGCTGGCCCCTGCGACAGGCACGGACCACGGGTATTAAACTTCTCCAACGCGTCGCACATCGCGAGTTTCTTTTCTTTCTTCTCCCCTCCTCAAGCTTAGAATCTTCGTACGTAGTGCCAATACAACAGCTTCCATGCTGGACATTACAGGCCGTTACAACAAGTATGAGAGCTGGGCAGTATATGATAGGTAGATGAAATAACGTGGTGTGTATTATATCAATCACATAAGTGCCCATCGATGTTACCATTACAACCAAAGAGGGTGAAGGGATATTTTGATCTATTGGTATATCAATACTGCAGCGGCCATATGAATAAGAGGGTGGAGGAGTATGATGCCGTATTGGTCTACCGGTGTAATGGCATTCCGACTAGATAATGGGATGAATAATCAAGCCCGATATTATTAATGTTATAAGGAATAAGTGGGTAGAGGAGTATGATGCTCTATTAGTATATCGGTGTGACGATGCCCCGAGTAGATGGTGGGATGAATAATCAAGCCCGACGTTGAGTATCATGAAGATAAGAGGGTGGATGAGTATGATGCTCTATTGGTATACCGGTGCGATGATGCTCCGAGTAGACGATTCGATGAATAATCAAGTCCGGTATTGTTACCCATTAAAGAACAAGAGGGTGGAGGAGTATGATGTATACCGGTGTGACGATGCTCCAAGTAGATGATGGGATGAATAATCAAGCCCGAAGTTAAGTACCACGAAAGTAAGAGGGTGGAGGAATATGATCCTCTATTGGTATACCGGTGTGATGATGCTCCGCGTAGATGATGGGATGAATAATCAAGTCTGATATTGGGATGAAATTGGAAGAGTAAAGAAGACCATGGTGGGATAGACCTATCATTTATTGGTAAGTGGGTCAAGACAATGACGATAGACCATATTATCATATAATTTGATGGGTATAATAGAGATAAAGATGACGTGGGAGTATCGGGATAGAATCGGATCAAGAGCAGAGTAGGACTGGTTGGCCGGGTTTGGTGTGGGAGAATCGAAATCTGCCCCAGAATGTACCGATTACCTTTATCGTTCATATTTATAATACTATTTGGCTTAATACACATGATTACACACCCTAAGAATATTCGTACATACACTGTCTTGTAATGGATTCGTCATTATCTGCTCTACTTGAAAGGTTACGTGGTCGAACGCCTGGCAGCATACTCAGCAGTCTCGGGCTGAAGACGTACAATGATATCTTTGGTGCGGGAAACTCGAATACAAACGCAACACCAAGAGAATCACATTCTACTGTCCAACCAGGCACACCCGGTCGTATTCCGGGTGTCCAGCCTGTGGGCCCGGCATTAAGGAGGTCGCTCCCTACTGTCCAACTGAGTACACCTGGTGATATTCCAGAACCCGTACCCATAGACCCGGCACTAGAGGGACCACAATCAACGGGCCAACCAAGCAAACCAGGCAATCACCAACAATACCAATCAAGTGTAAATCAAATCGACAATGCCAATGCGCAAACACAGGCGGCAGGAAACTGGATGAGCCGGCCACCACCAGGGAGCACGATGCCGACACAAGTGCCTCCAAGAAAAAGAGGCAGACCGCGAGGTTCTCGTGCACCAAGGCGGAGAGATGTTCGAGAAGGAAATCGGGTGCAGGAACATCAGCCAAGTGCATACCAAGTCGACACCATCAATACTCAAATACAGGGACCTGAAAGCTGGATGAGTCGACCGCCGCCAAGGAGTACGACACCAATACAGGCGCCTCCAAGATCAAGAGGCAAACCGCGAACTTCTCGTTCATCAAGACGGAAAGATGCCCGGGAAAGAAACTGGCGGCAAAGGAGACAAACACAACAGCAAAGACCACTGGTTGCCGCGGGGACATCTCCAGCCAATTCCCAGTTGCCCTCTAATGCTCCACTGCAACGGCTCATAGCACCAAACCCCACACAAGTTGCAGAGATAACCAACGCGAGCCAATATCACCTGCACAGTGCACTTGGCATGCAGCAATGTATGAGCATTCTAAGCATTTCAGATGTGGATCAACATGGCAATCCAAGGCGTGGAGCTAACCAACACAAATATGGACAAAACAATCAACAAGAATCACACTCAGAAACATTTCCAACGCCTACAGAGGCAGTAGAGACGAGCAATACAGGCAGATCTCACCCAGAGGATAAAGTGGATCGATGTGGATGTATGGCAAGACTGAGGTTTCAAGATGGCCAACAAGAAGTTGGCGCAAAACGCAAGGCTGATCAACACGGACAAGAACAAAACAAAAGGCAAAATCGAACACGAGTTGAGGACAGCAACCTTGAAGAGCAAACCCAGGCATTAGAGAGGGCCATTGAGCATCTGGAAGACGAATTTACAGAGAAGGAGAGAATATCGTACACAAAGGATTGGCGTAAGCCGGTCCCCCGTGAGAGGAATATATCCACAGTCATGGACTTTTATCAAGCATTTCACAACATGGACACCCTACCCATACACACATGCATGATATGCTATCAGAAGATCAGCACCATGGAGATGAAAGAGCTTAGCTGGGAAGAGTGGACGAATAGCGCAGCGATGAATAGTTGCCGCACGTATTCATGTCCTGATTGCTTCCCTGTTGGCAAGGCTATACCGAGCTGCGAAAACTGTGCAACGAAGATCCGCGAATGCAATATGGCGCGGGGCGGGAACTTGCATCAAGCACTTGGTTGCGAGCACATGTACCCGGATGCTCTCAGAGACTTGACATTGGTTGAGGAGAAGCTGATTGCACTCAACACCCATTTCGGTTTCGTTGCAAGAATCAAAGTGACAAAAAGCACCAAACAGAGTACGG
>JAJTUP010000169.1:0-55079 GCA_021399435.1 Diaporthe sp. PMI_573 | reverse complement strand
CAGTACCAGAAACAAGTACCAGAGGAGCAAAACCAAGTACAAAATCATAGACAAGAGTCTCCTCCTATACTTGATGAGATAATAATAGTCCAGGGAAATCCTGAGACTACATATATAGTGTACAAGACACATATTAAACACAATAGCCTCTATATGTGCGGTTGTCACCACTAGACGGGCTGACACCACCACAAGGTGCTGGCAGGGGCTGGTCCTGCCACAGGCACGGACCACGGTTATTAAACTTCTCCACGCGTCAGCACATCGCGAGTTTCTTTCCTTCCTTCTTCTCTCCTTAAGCTTAGAATCTTCGTACGTAGTGCCAATACAAACAGCTTCCATGCTGGATATTACTGGCCGTTACAGATTGAAGTGGCGTAGTATTAGATGATAGCAACGCTTCAAAAGAATCAGAAACATTAAGTGACGTAGGGTCAACTATCATAGTGGCAGCGTCGTTGGCGACGGGGCAAGGGGGTAGTGGTTGACAAAGGGGGTGGCGGAATCAGGGGGGTGGTGGGATGTGGGCCGGGCACGTTATACTAAGCATCTACGATTGCTTACAGAGCCATCCCACCTTGGAACCCATGATAGTATCCGGATGGTAGTAGCGTCATGATGGACAGCAGAAAGGAGACCAAGTGTCCGCATCTGCTGAAGTACGGCTTTAGCAAATCTTGGTACATCGACCGAGTGCTTTAACGCCGGAAGCTAAATAGAAGTCGGCTGCATTGTTCTCCATGAGGTTGTGGACTAGCCGTTCTTCAAGGTCTAATATCGATTCGTCCGAGCCAAGCCTCGTAAGGCGTTTCTGCCACGTGCCCCAGACAACTGTATATTATTCCCCAGGCTTGGCTCCGACACGGGGATGAGATCTTCATTTTCCACTTTATCTTCCGCTTCCTCAAAGCCTCCCCACTCCTTGCTCTAATCTATTCCGACCTAGTGATTATTGATCATTATGGATTATTCCTGCTCATTCTATGGCCATCTTTTGCGTCGTCCTTCTAAGTGCGTCCGTCGCGCATCGTCACCACGAACAAACAATTGAGTTCCCTGCCATCCCTCCACAATCCACTCTCGCTCTGCATGCCCAGCGCCTTATCTGGCTGCGACTCCAGCACCTTCCAAGTACACGCAATCTCCTCCCCCAACGTCCAACTCCGCCGTCAGCCGCGGATGGCTCGCTGACCAGCTAGCCTCGCCCCACCCACCTCGTCCGTCCCGAAACGCGCCCGTAATCCATTCCTACGAGCACTATAACGCAAGCGACATCCGCCGCTCCAGTCTACGTATACGAATATAAACCATAACTCGCCACGGCGGAAGGACAGCAAGGAACAGTGGCCCCAGTCTATGGAAGCTGAGCGCAGGGATAACAACGTCTTATCGGATGAGGGCTATGTGGAGGAAGATGCTGGCTTAGAATGAAACGAGACAACGCCAATGCCAACAAGGCACGGTCGACAGCATCGGCGGACTCAGCCGCCGCTAGATCTAGCTGCGTCATCCAACTCTTACAACAACGCGCTCGCTCACCATCCCGTCCTCCACTCCAATATCGGCTCAAGCACAATGTTGCAGTCAAAATGGAGTGAGATTCCGAAACTGGGGTACCAGACACGGGATGCGCACGGGAACCAAAACGGGACACAGGTTCCCTCACTAGAGGAGACGAGTGCGTCACTCAGTCGTCACTCAGGTTTTCGTAAGTTTGACTAGCATAAGCTGCACAGTGGTCTCTTTTGGCTGTTGTCGCCGAACATTGGTCCAGCCTTATGAATAGCGATTGTAGCATGGAACCCATTTTCCTCGCCACATGAACATGGATAAGTTACGTTGCATCTCATGCTGGCGTACTATCGATGGTGCAACCTGGTCCCATCTCTGTGCGACGACGAGCCGCGTTTTGCGATTTCTCCGACTTCATCATCACCGGGCTCAGGGAACCTATCGTGGCCAAGTGATCTGCCTTGCGCTGCACATATATTGAAAAGCCTCTGATCGGAACATGAACCGTGTTGTATCACAATTCCTATCAGGTCCCTCACGTCGCCCTTCAATAACTCAACTTTCCGCCTTTAGCTGCTTGTTATTCCTCTCCATGTCCCGCGCCTGTCTCAACAAGAGCTCCCTGTTGTTTCTTCTTCTGCTTGCTTCGACACTTTTTCGCAGCTTTGCGATTCTTCTTAAGACAGATAGCCCGTGCTGACCCGGGCCCCACGTGTGAAGGCCTCCGGCCTCGAGTGGAAGATGGTTGTGTCGAAGGCGATGTGTCAGAGTCGGAGTCGGCCTTCTGGTTGACGATGCTGCGCTTCCCGGAGTGAAGATTCCCACCGTTAGGGATGATTATACCCAAGTAGGATGATTGCAATGAGATTCCAAGAGGCAAAGGGCCAAGGGTTGATGTTTCGGAAAAGGATCTCATGCTTGTATTGGTTTGCGATGACTGGTTGATGAGTTGAGGGCAAACTGGATTTCCCCCATAGAGAAGGGGAGGTTGTTGGGACCTTCTCGCCGTCCACCTCATGCTGCCCTTCCGGGGTCGCATGTTTCGAAGTCAGAGGGAAGGGGGACAAAATCGTTGGAACCATCCCACTCGAAATCTAAATCCCTCATGGCATCTAGTACGCTGCCTTTGCCTGCGCATGTCGGGTCGTTCTGGACATTATGTGATTCAATAAAGGCTTAACCCTGCTGAGGCCATACTTTCAGATCACGGTGCTGCAAGCCACTTAAAATGCCATGCGTGTCGCTAGATAAAGGGTGAAAGTGAAAGTATTGAGGAAGTAGATGGACCACTTCCGAGGTCGTAGGTTTGCCGCAAGAAACGTCCGCAGGCCGGAATGAATTGCAAATGGGAGGTTTGGTGCGTGCAGCGGACAAGCGCTTCCTCATGTATTATTCTGTACGAGTATGGAGCTCGATCGCTACTGGCTTCCAATTGCAATCTGTCGCTTCTTGGCAGTGAGCTCATTGACCGAGGGACTCTTGTCTTCAAATCGCACGCCCGCGTCATTGCACAGGTTTCGTCGATCCATACCCCGCAACAGCGAGCGCAGGTTGCAGGATTACGTCATATCAAGCGCTGCGGCTCTTTGCATTGCTATCCAATACACTGATTTGCGTTCCACACTTCCAAAACCACGCTAGTGATACAACCATGTTGTTGCACGAATGGAGTCCTTGCATTGCCTTTTAGATGTAATCCTAGCGGCCTGTACGTAGGGCCAAGAGGATATGCGCCACACATATTTTGAAGCTTTTGACGTTCGCAACAAAGTACTCTCACTGTCCCGTCATGGGTTGCAGTTGTGTCCAGCAAAAATTTCTCAAGAACCCATTTGCCTGCAGTAAACGAGCGGTAAGCATCCTCGCGCGAATAACACGAATTTCCAACGACGAAATCGTTCGCCCCTATCGTCGATCACGGAAGCTGCCCATTTTACTTTCCGCTGTCATCAACAATATCCAGCGTGCCCGGGTTGTGCGCAACAGGTTTGCCCTTCTGATCCGTGAATAGTACCTGAACCTGTTAGTGACTGCCCTCAAACATCGCCGTCCCATCACTCTATCCTTGGGGGTTCTTCAGATTCTCCTCTTTTGCTTCTTGCTCCGAAATGACGATCTTCTCGACCTAAGCATGATTATTATTATTGCACCTGCATGAAATGCCCGTGAACATTCTCCACCCCATAACCCTAGAATTGAGACTAAGTAGATAGTACTTACATCACCCTCATGTCGTCCACCCCGAATCTTCGTGTATACATGATCACCCTCCTCAATCGGCTCGCCTTGCTTCGAGAGTACTTGCTCTTCGTTCTTGGTCGGCATCTTGCGCTAGTATTCGTTGGTGTATCTTGCTCGAAGGACTCGTAGTCGGCGTGATTATCGTGTTTTGTGAAGTCAAAACAACTCCTGCGGCCGCTCTTCGTCGTGATAAGCCGTCAGTTTCGACAAACGTCACACTCTCATCATCCCTCCATCATACTTCCGAAAACGGCCATCGCGACGCACTCAAGGAACCTCTTAAAGGTCAGCGTTCAGCAAGAACTGCTACCACACGAAGCCTGCCTTCATTGCCACGGTTTCATCCAGCCAAGTTCCCATCCCAGCAATCTAATGTGGCGGCAACTCCAGTCCCTGGTTCACACATCTCTTGGCACTCAGATGCCCAATTACAGATGTATCTCTATCAACGTGAGCCCCTTGTTCCCGTAAACAGGCCGGGGTAAGTCACCCTTCGGAGCTCTGAGAGTGCCGAAAGCTATGTCGCTGCAAGAGCAAACTCCACCAATGCTGCCTACCATTTTCATTGGGTGATTAAGTGCCGGGTGCTGCGGGCCTTGCAGCTGCACTGCAATTTCTAGTGCGAACGATAGGCCTCTGAGTGGTCGGCGGCCATCCGCGGACCATGAGCTTGAGGGCCTTTACTACTCAGCAGTGTCATTCTTGTCTACCTCCTGTCCCAACTTCTTTTGCAGAGCTCCGTGCCACTGACGTCATCCATCGGCTCCAGCTGCAACGCTACGCTCCTCGTCCGACTGTTCACCAGCACCGAGCCGTTCTTGCTCCGGGGTAGATGCCACGAGAGTAGCCGTGGGCGAGCGCCATCTCTACTGCTCGCCTGTGCCTTGCTTGCTAGCAGAGTGAGGGCAGGTTCCAAGACAGGTGCCAGCAAGCACTTGCCAGAAAAGGTTGGAAGTCACTCTAAGAGAGTCGACACAGCACTGCCAGGCAAACACACAACGCAACTCTATGACCGTCTAACATGGAAGGAAGCCACCAGTGATCGGAATGGTCCGGTATGAGTTGGTATTGGTATGGTATATACCGCCAAGACTTGGTATGGTTTGAGGAAATCTCAATACCATGGTATTACCGGTATACCAGGTCATACCGGTAACGCTAAAAATAGGCCGAGGTAATGATCCCTGTGGAGCCAATTATCTGACACCACACTATGCCAACAGGCACCACAGCTGTCATCACTGCTTGGACCTGCCTCTTAAGGAATGGATGGATGGATTTTATTTCGCCCGGGGGGACACACCCCAGAGGGCCTTTGCGCTAAGCTATTTTCGTTTCGTACGGTTCTTCCATAATCACCCGAAGCCCCACAATTTCACTCTACTGACTGGTCCAATCTGATGTATATGCAGTGACAGGCCTGCTTGAAGGCCAATTTCTCCAAGTGTTCAGCATCCTATCCTCAGCAGCTGAAGCACGGTCTGCCAAAATGAGACTGTATGATGTTAGTAGGATTCAATCTGAATAGTTAGTGTGCCTGAGGCTTCTGGTCCATGTCAAGCCTCCCCGTTGCAATGGCAAATTTGATCGTCGCCCGTACTGCCCGCATGTCTGGTGTCCATTTGTCACCGTCAGACGCCGCCTTTCCCCCCAGGAAGTATGATAGGTTTCCCATCTTTGCCTGTGAGCATCGCAACATGCCTTCCCGTTGCGCGGTCCATTTTGCACAGCGGAATAGGAAGTGTTCCACTGTCTCTGATGCTAGCCCGCATTCGCAAGTGTCCGATTCCACCGTTCCTATCTTGCATAGAAAGCTGTTAAGTCTCACCATTCCGGTGCGGAGCTGTGATAGTACGTCTGCTTCCTTCCTCTTCAGCGGGTCATATAGAGTACGGGTATGCTTGCCTGGCAGTGCCGTATCTATCTGCTTCGAGCATTTCCCGACTCTTTCTGGTAGTGTTCTTGTTTGCCGCTGCTTGGTTATCGCTAGTCTTATCCTTGTGGATCTTGCTAGATGTGGTGGCACATCTGGTCTGCATTCTCCTTCTGTGGCCTTCCGCGCTGCTGCTTTGGCTTTTGGTCCCAGCGCAAAATCCTCTTCTCCTGCTGGAACCCACAACATCCGGAGAGAGTGGCCCTCGTCTTCGAGACGCTTCATATGGTCGTATATTTGCCGTATGATCTGTTGGCCGGATTGTTGTCGTGGCCGCCGTATGGCTTCTAGTGCGGAGCGGCTGCTCGTCATGACAGTCACATCCCGCCAGCAGAGTCCAGACGGCATACATCTCAATACCATCTCTATAGCTCCCAACTCGGCGATGTATAGGTTCAGCTCCTCCGTCAACCCGAGAGTGATGGAGTAGCTGGCCACTACCTCGTCATCTTTGTTGATCGCCGTATCTCGTACGACACCTCCCATGCCTACCATGCCCCTTCTCTGCGAGGAGCAGGTGGCAATAACTATGCCATCCACCCTCTTTGCTTCTTCCACCGCTCTCTCCCGGTCAGGGTCGCACGACACCGGGATACGGTTCCTCCATGGCGGTAACGCGTACTCCCGAATGATCTCCATTCGTTCAGTGGCTGTTTCCCCTTGTACTTGAGCAATCCTCTGCATCGGCGATACGAATCGGCGACACACTTTCACTTTCAGTGTCGCCAACGGGTGTGTCCTGGGAAGGGTCCGGAGGTTGATCCAAAACCTTGTTGCCGCTTGCGCATGCCGTTCTTGCACCGGTTGGATGCTAGCTTCGGCCTCTGCCACCGCCGTTGCGACGGTCCGGAAAGCCCCCGTGATCGCCTGTGCTCCGACCATCTGTGCCTTGTCCAGCCAAGCAGCTTCTCTGATGCCACATGAGTGCGCCCACACGCTGGACGCATAGTCCATGGTGGGAGCTACTGTTGCTACGAACAGTTGTCTCGCAGTCCGCGGTGACAGCATCTTCAGTCTTCTCAGACACATAGCAGCCGAGAGCCCCTTTGCGGCGGCTCTAGCTATGTGTTCCTTGTACCGCAGTTTCGCGTCCATGACCACTCCCAGGATCTTGGCGCTCGCCTTGGGCTTGACTACTTTTCCTTTGATCATGAACGCTTTGTCGCTGGTACGCGCGGCGTTTCGCGTGAAATGCACGATGGTCGTCTTGTCTCCGTTGAACGTCGCACCGCTCCGTCTTTCCCAGCCCAGTGCTTCGTCTATAATTGATTGGATGCCGGCTCGATTCTCCTCCGCTGTTGGTCCCACCACCCAGGCTGAGTAGTCGTCCACGAATGCCATCGAACCACCTCTTGCGTTGATTCTTCTCTGCACCAAATCTGCATTGAAGAACAGGAACAACACCGGCGACAGTGGTGATCCTTGCGGGAGACCTGCCTGTGGCAACTCCCGTAGCTGTGACTTGTACCCATTTACCACCACGGTGGCCATGCGTCCAGAGCAGAAGGCGTCAATCCATCTCAGCAGTCCACCAGGTATGCCTCTCGCCTTCAGCCTCTCCAGTAGTCGTTCTTTGAACACTCCGTTGTAAGCACCCTTGACGTCGAAACTGATCAGACTGAGCACCCTGCCGGCCCTCCATGCCTTGTAGATCTGCTCCTGCAGCAGTATCAGTGCTTGTTCGGCTGACCTTCGCTTCCTTGCCCCGAAGTGGTTTGCAGGCAGCAGTCCATAGCTTTCCACTACATAGGATACCCGCTCTGCAACGGCTGCCTCGAGTATCTTGCCCAGTGTTGACAGCAGGGATATCGGTCTCCATGCCTTGGCCACTGTGTAGTCTCCCTTGTCTGCTTTCTTTAGCGGGATGATCTTCGCACTCCTCCACTGGTGGGGTACCACACCGTCCCTGAGGGAAGTGTCGAAAAGGTGCAAGACACGGTATCTAACCACTGGCCAAAGCTGTTTCCACACCATTGCTGGCAGACCATCCTCTCCAGGTGCTTTCCAAGGTTTCGCTGCTAGCACTTTTTCTTCAACTTCCTCCATGGTGAGGTCTGGCATGTGCACTTCCGTCCGTTGCGGTCGCTCGCCTTCATCGTCAATCTTAGCCGGCAACGGGGGGAAGAACGTGCTGAGCAGCTCCTCTGCCTGCTCCACCGTATCTTCCGTGGTGGAACCGTCTTCCCTCTTCAGAGGGGGCACCCTGTCGTCCATAACACCTGTTTCTGGTTTTAAGTACTTGGCCGCCTTCCATATGTTGACATCTTCTGCCAGGAAGTCGTCCCAGTGCAGTTTTTTCTGTTTCCGGATGGCATCATGGTACTCCTTGGATGCTTCCTTGGCCCGTCTTTCCAGGTCGGGCCTCACTTGGCCTGCTCGCCGTTGTGCCCTGGCCTGATTTCGCCAGAATGTGTACACCCGCCGAAGTCCTGTCAAATCCTTCGTCCACCAGCGCTTCGCGTACGGTACTGGTTGTGCTCGGGGTGTCAGATCGTGGATCGCCTCGAGGACGACCCTCATTAACTGGTCTGTCTGCTCCTGCACACCGACAGTCCAGGGGAGCTCTCGGAGATTTTTCTTCACCCTGGTTCTGATTGTTGTCCATGGTGCGTTCTTGAACGACAGTCTTTCCGTGACAATCCGATCAGGCATCGCGAGATCGAACGTCGTTTGGATCGCCCGGTGGTCCGATCCGTGTTCTGTCGGGTGTATGGAGCACGTCACCATTTCGTCTGCCAGTTTTGCCGTCGCCAGCATCAGGTCGATTGTGCTTTCCTTGTCGGGGCCTTGCCATGTCTTTGTGCCTCTCGGGAGGAGGCTGCATAGGCCGTGCTCGTTCATGACGTCGATAATCGGTTCGGCCTCGCCTTGCCTTGCCAAGGCCACGTCGTCTCCTCCCCATAGCCGGTCGTGCTGATTAAAATCTCCGGCCAGAATGACGTCCACCGCCATCCCTGACCTGCTCCTGAGGTCGAGGATCACCTGGTGCAGGGTATGGCATGTATTTCGAAGAGCCTGGGGCTTGCGTCCCGGCACATACACTGACACAACCAACATTATTCGGTCCGGAAGTCGTATGGCTGCTGCTGTCAAGTCCGAGGACTGTATTGGTACTTGGTCGGCCCCCAAGTCCCTATTCACCCACAACATGCTCCGGATCGGCCATCTGCCATCTCTCCAAATCGTAGGGACCATTTTAATCCATCTGGGATGCCCCATAGGGACTGTTAATAGTTTGCCGTCACCTTTCCATGCCTGTGGTTCTTGGACTGCCACAACTGCAAAATCCTGGAGTCGCGTATCGTTCATTAGGCTCTCGTGTACCGTGTCCTGTTTTCTTACATTCAATTGGATGACCTGGAATATTCTACTCATGCCGAGTAGGGTAGAGTTTCGGGCAGCTGCGACTGAACGACTCGTGCGGTCCACCACAGGGTACGCACTTGGGTACCTGCGTCTGGCACTCACTATGATGGTGGTCTTCGGCAGCGCACCTCGCACATACCCGATTCTTGCTGCACGAGAAAGCCTTGTGGCCGAGCTCCTGGCAGTTGTAGCATTGTATCGGTCCGGCTCTCCGCTCGAACACGCTAGTGTACGCCGATTCACCCGCTGCAAGGAAGTAGCGTTCTTGTAGGAGTCTCCTGGCATCGCTGTTCTTGGTGAGGTATACCACCATGGATCCATATGCTTTCGCGTTGTCCTTTCGACTCAACCAGGCCATCTTGGCAATTTGAACTTCATTCTCTTGGCCCAAAGCGTCCATCGCTCCAGGAAGGACCTTGCCTTCCTGGTCGAGAACGGCAGCACGGTTGATATTGTCAACTTTGACTGGGTACAGTTGGTCTCGGAGCACTCTTGCACCTGGAGCCTTCTTGGCCTCGATGATCGCCTTGATCCTCTTCAGTTCTTCCTCGTTCCTACCAATCACCCTCAGGCGGTTGGTATTCCGTCCATCTTTGGTGACTGCAACACATCGCCAACTCGGCTGGTCGCTGGACATTCGCATTTCCTGTTCAACGGTTTTGCGAATCATTGCCGGTGTAGCGTCTCCAATGTGATCCTCGGGCACCCTGGATGTGTCCACTGTGCAGAACACCGGCTTTGGAGTCGCCGATCGGGCCGTAGATGGAGATTGGATGGGAGTACTAACGGGTGTCATTCTGGCCGCGTCTGCATATGTCCGGCCCGGCGATCGTGGTGCCTGAGCCTTACTCAGTGTATCCAGCTGTAGTCGGGTCTGCTCCAGCTTGTCGCAAACCTGGGTAAGCTGCTGTCGGACTTGCGATAATTCTTGTGCCATCTGGGCCGTAGTCCTAGTAACTTCCTCAGCCATGCGGTCCCTAAGCTTAGCAAACTCGAGCTGAAATTCCGCCTTCATCGATTCCATTCTCTTATTGAAATCTTGTTCCAGGAGTCGTTTTAGGCTCTGGGCAACCTCGCTCATGCTACCAGCTGCCTTAGGCGCGGCCCGTTTCTTAGCTCGGGTATGACTCGGAGTTCCCTCACTGCTCTCCTCTTCCTGCCATTCCATAGCACCTTTTTGCTGCTTGGATTCCAACGCCCTCGTCGTTCTGGTCCTTTTACGCAGGGGACGATGACATCCCCCGCCCGGAACATCCTGTTCACCTTCCATGACGACAATGACGTCTGATGCGGGGTTCGCAACACCAGACATCCACCAGTGGCCAGAATCTCCGCCAAGCGGCCACCAGGTATTTCAAAGGTTGTAAAGAAGATAAAATATTTAGATTCGAGATCCGAAACCAAATCCAAGGGGGGACGGGTGTGTCAGATGTGACGGGTCCCCCCAAAGAGGCATTTCGGGGTTACCTGACCGATCCCGGGTTGTGGCCTGAGGCATCCGCTCGGCCGGGATGTTCCGTCTGACAAATGTCGAGGCCACGTAACTATCATATCGATAAGCTATCGATACGATGCACTGATTCGCAAAGGCGCACTGGGCGCGCTTAATAGCGCGACGCCTTGGAGAGCGAAGCTCTGGCGGTCTCTGGCTCGCTGAGTCTTGACGCGACTGTGGGGCTAAGGGTTAGGGCCCTTGTGACGGCCAGGTGGCTTGCCTACCATGGCTGCCGCCACACTACCCCCCTCCAAAACGCAGACACCGGGACGGTTTCGCGTAGCTAGTGACGTTATGTATGCCGTCTAGACCTGCTCTGCTTGCCTGTCTTTTCTGCCTTGTTATCGTCCGGGTGGTCGTCGTCTTCCTCGTCTGCTGCTGCAGACCAAATCCATTTTTGCAGTCGTAGCGGTGGACCGGGCGCTTCTGGGTGTTCTCGATGGAAGGTCTCTAGGATCGAATCCCATCTCCACTCCGACATCGATATCGTAGAAGAAGGCGAGACAGCCTAGTCGCTTTGTCGCGTTTACATTGCTTCATTTGGGATAATGTCTATTGTAGCACCACTTTAATCTCCTGACTGTTTAAGCCCTCCCGCTTAAGCTTGATCAATAATTCATCCTCCCTTGCCGACCACTGACCAAATCTTTGGACGATGGTAGTAGGAGTCAGGAACTCAAAATGCTGCACCTGATATGTGGAAGCGCCGAACAGCTGAATCAGGATGTAGTGGCTCTTCTCGCCCGCTAAGTTGATCTCAACTGGGATGACGCCCCAGTGGGTGTGGATATTCAATAAGCCGTTCAGATTATTATTGTCCTCTAGGATCCGTGCCCACCATGACCTGCTTGCGTTACACTTTCAGGTCCAGAAATGCGTGAAGCCGTTTGTTTCGGTGATAGTTACATTCTGTACCGATCTGGACTGCTTTGACTCTAGTTAGTCGGTCAAGGGTAACATCAACTCCAGTGATACCTTGGCGAAAATCGTTAATTAGTTTACAGATGAGCGGGGCCATAGTTGATTCCAAGAGGACAGATATAGAGATATTCTGAAATTGCTTAAATTCAGAATATCTTTATAATGGCCCAGTTTAGTAAAGGAGCTGTGAACTTGATTTATAAACACATACTACAGTATCAGATAATAACCATGTTTTTTTTGTTTTTCAATTGAGAAATGGCAATGACACAGTATGTTTGATCTGAATTATATAACCGTCGGCTTCTGACTCTCCACCATTGACTGCCATGCCAAGCTCTTCCATACAGCATCCTCCTCGACCTCTCAGTAATTTATATCCGCAGTGTCTTTTCCTCCTCTCCTACCCAATTCCTCTCGTTTCTAATCAAAGACATCATTAGCATCATTATTGTTGCTCTCATGTCCCTAACTACTTGTCCCCCGATCTATGTTAGTGGGCTACTAGTCCCTATCCTCTGCCCTGCCACGTTCTCTCCATTCAAACCCATCTTCTCCTACATCTTTTCCGACTGCTGGGAACATCCTTAGCCAAACTGGCTCCTAGGCATACCTATTTAACCACCCTACTCCAATCCCGACTTCCCATAAATTACACCCACTCGCTATGAACTCCTTGGTTGGGATGACGTCAAAGTGGCGGTTCCAATTGATCTCTGTCCGATATAAAACTTTTTGGATTCGTCCTAGCTGAGCACCCTTCTTCCAATAACGATGAGCCAGGTTATCAGAAGCTATTTTGTGTTTACTTGTGCCTTCGGTCTCAACGTTCCGCCTCGGCAGAAAAGGGACGTAGAGCCCTGCGTGCAACTGCAGCCTCAGTTGCGCCAATTCGATCTTTTACGACCCTTTTTATTTGATACTGCGTTTTCCTTCTTGGTAGCTCTTGGTTCAGCGACGGCGGTGAGGTTATTGCTGCTGGCGCCGTCCACGTTGTCCGCCATTTGTCGGACGAACCTGCAGCCAGGGGAATTGGTCAGGTGTAACTCTAAAGGTTCA
Source organism: Diaporthe sp. PMI_573 (assembly GCA_021399435.1). Lineage (NCBI taxonomy): Eukaryota > Fungi > Ascomycota > Sordariomycetes > Diaporthales > Diaporthaceae > Diaporthe > Diaporthe sp. PMI_573. The sequence continues at coordinate 42,552 of JAJTUP010000169.1, read as the reverse complement.
TCGCCAGGTTCCCAAGCATCCAACGAGAGGTCACAATAGGGACAGGTAACGTTGTCGGCGAGGAAAGGTTTATTTAATCTCGAGTCTTTCTGTAGACATCGCTGAGCTCTGACAAGGAGTAGTGTCTTGCTGATGGAGGTTGCCCAGTGAGCCTAACCTCTGCATCTGGTGGGAACTCTCAGCTTCTGTGTGACACAACGAAGAAGAAATCAAACTCTTTCCCTATTGGCCCTTGTCAGTCTTGGCATTTTCTCCCTTGGCCCCCTTGGCACACGAGCTCCTCTTGACACTGCCTTGCTACCCTCTCCACCGCGTTTGTACTGGACGGCAACAACTGAGTTTGAGTTGCGCTACAAAGGCTTAAATGCGGCTGGAAGTTGCTCGGCTGCCACAGGAAGGGACATGTGTCTTAGCTTCTGTCTTCGTGGAAAGGCTCTGCTGGACCCTAGTCCAGTAGGATGTGAGCCCGCTGGCTCTCCTCTCGTCACGGAAAATGGCATTGCGCCTGTTACTCCTGCAGCCACTCCTGATGCACAGCAGACCGGTATCGGCTTGACGCCTACTCTTCAGTAAGCTTCTCCCATGTCTGCACGCACCGAGGCATCTGGTGAATACACTCTTTTACAACTACGTGGCCACAATAAATGTCGTCCAAGCAGTCTTAGCTTCCGATAGGACTTCCAGCACGCGTAGCAGCCCAGCAACCTCTTTTTCGTCGTCGCCAGATGCTGGTTCCTCTATCCGCACATACAAAAATGCGTTCGAAATTGTTCACAGCGTTGGCTCTTTACTAATTCTAGACTGGTAAATTTGTTTGGTTATACCAGTAATGATTGCGATTAAAAAGATGGACCGTGTAAAGATCAAGACAATTGTGGTTGACAAACAAGGTTAAGATGGAGGCATACTAGCGGAAATTGTCATTAAAGGGTGCCAAACTTCATCATCTGAGCCTCCATCCAAGTTTGCAGTTCCAAATTGCAAAGCGAGATATGGTTTGCGGTGGTGAAATAAGTTTTGAAATTCAAGAATGGCGCAGTATTCTTGCGGTTGCAAAGAAGAACGTACTTCGTTTCTTAAATATATAGATCGAACTAGGGACAGCAGATAAAACTACGATACTATAATATATAATAATACATACTTTTTACACTTTCTAATAAAGTAGTACTTGTGGCGGTTGTCACCACTAGACGGGCTGACACCACCACAAGGTGCTGGCAGGGGCTGGTCCCTGCCACAGGCACGGACCACTGTTATTAAACTTCTCCAACGCGTCGCACGCCCAGCAGACTTCTCTGTTGAAGACATGGTTTTCCTGAAGAAGAAGGGGTTTTCTACAACCGCCCCAACAACGCGTTTAGAATCCCAGCGGGTAGGCCCGTTCAAGATCAAACAAGAACGGGGGTACAGTTATGTTCTTGACTTGCCCCCGTCGTACTCAATGACAAACCTGTTCCATGCCGACCGGTTGAGAAAGGCCCCGGATGACCCGCTACCGCAACAACACCAAACCCCACCGCCACCAGAGGACATTAACGGTGAGCCAGAGTATGAAGTCGACCACATAGAACGTTCACGGCTGCTTGGAAAGACAAAGACGTTACAATATCAAGCCGCCTGGCGCGGCTGCGATCCGGATGATACTTGGTACCCAGCGAGAAACTTCAAGAATGCCCCCATTGCCTTGGAAAGCTTTCATCAACTCCACCCGGATGCCCCAGGACCGCCTAAACGACTACAGGAATGGATCAGAGCCGCTGCCAAGGACGAAGCCGATCCTGATCATGACGAAGACAACGTAGCAGCGCACGGAGAGCTGGGGTCCAAGACCAAGACCAAGATCAAGCGTCACCTTTAAAAGCCCGCACGCCTCTGCCGTCCGCGCTTTGGAGGGGGGTAGTGTGGCGGTTGTCACCACTAGACGGGCTGACACCACCACAAGGTGCTGGCAGGGGCTGGTCCCTGCCACAGGCACGGACCACTGTTATTAAACTTCTCCAACGCGTCGCACATCGCGAGTTTCTTTCCTTTCTTCTTCTCTCCTTAAGCTTAGAATCTTCGTACGTAGTGCCAATACAACAGCTTCCATGCTGGATATTACTGGCCGTTACAGTACTTCTTCTTCACTCCAAACTACAAGTTCATCTACATCAAGTCTGACGAGGCACGAGCCCCAGAATACATGTTCTACCACGTGGGGATCTCGAGGAATATCTTGACCCCGAAGATAATACTTATTCAACGATATAGTACAGTGTAGGTTTTGTATTTAGTACTCTATATTCTAAACTAATTATTTTGCATAATGTCTTAGTGTTTAATTAGAATGAAGGGAATGGGAAGCTGATCTAATTTTATACTAATTAGTACTCCGAATACTATTTAATATGACAACGTCTCCACAGCTTGTGAAAATTACGGTATATAGAAGTACACTACTGTACTATGGAACAGGAATTTCCGAGCGCCGCTAAAGCGGCTCACAAATCGGCTTGAAGAATTCAGCGGGGTTTGGAAAAAAAAAAATTGCAAAAGGTCGGAACTACAACTTAGACTATCTGACGCTCTTCCCACTGAGCTATCAGCCCCGGATTTCTTGGAATGAGAGCATATTTAAGGATTATATTTGTGGAGCATCGAGTTCGCATGCGCTATGAGTAGCCTACGCCATAGGGGCAAGATGATTATAGGGACAATCATAATATGTCAAATAAAAGTCTGGTCAGAAGGCATAGAGAAAGAAGTCGTTAATTAAATTTTCAAAATAAGTACGTAGGTAGAGATATTTGTACACAGCAAGGGCCCCTAATCAGCCAAAGTCATCAGTACCACATACCTCACCCAGCACGGCTGTAGTAGATAAGGAAAGGAGTACTTTTAAGACACGTGTCAAGGACTGATCAGGTAAGAAGCATCGCAATTATTATTGAATCCTTAAGATTTACTCGTCAATGGGAAAAGGAAAACCACCACAAGAAATCTGCTAGCTTAGTAAGCCCCGTATTCATGAGAGGAGATTGTGTCTGATTACATAAGAAATGACAAAACTAGAACACCATTTTCTTCCCACCTCAACCTTGGTGCTCGCGATCCCATCGCTCTTTCGCCATCTCATATTGCCAACCCTGGAAATCGTCATCAATATTGGGGATTACCACCGCGTGGTGTGACTCTCTCCAAATATCATCCCAATCTGGGACCTCGGGAGCAGGTGTATTGCCTCGTTGATTCCGGTCTCGAAGGGCATAACCTGATCGCTCTACATAGTGGCGTGATGAGGTTTCACGTCTCTGTGTGGAGGTTTGAGGTGCGGGTGGCACTGGGGCCTGCTGCGCTCGGAATGGGGGTATAACCAATTGTGGGGGAATCTGAACTGGTCGAAGTGCCAGTGGAGAGTGTCTAGCTGGCTGGTCTTGTGATGTGGCTCGCTGTCGGGGACCAGGACTGCTGCGGAAGGTGTTGCTGAGGCTCACTTTGAAGTCGCAGCCGTGGCACTTGTTGTGGGAGATTCTGATCAGCGCCAGATGAACCGCCTTTTCTATGGCGATGTCCAGTTGGGGTCATTTCGAGCGTGGGATCATCAAGGTTCAGCTGATTAATATTCTTCATCAGCTCAGCCTTCGTCTTTCGGACTTTCCGTTGTTGAGGTGTTGGCGTTGAGGGCTGGTCAGCGAAGGGGTCGGATGGGCCAGGCACGGGCGTCCCTCGAACGCTGGGGGTTGCCCCCAAGCTGTCACTTCGGATTGTAAAGTTAGCGCTTATCGCGTAACACTGCTCAGCCATGACAGATACTGATCCTGTCTCTCGACCAGTGATCTGAGCAGCATCCTCTGTTGAGATTTCGGGTATGTCAATGTCTGGTGGCAGCCCTAAGCGGTTTGGTAAGAAATCAGCACCGCACGGGTTTTCGTCGTTAGGGCGGCAGTAGGTTTTATAGTTCCAGTCCTGAATTGCTGGCTGTTCAGGCCAACGGAGTGGTCTGCTTCGGCTTCCCAGTTCCATGCGGAATGTCGTGACAAGCATGTCTCTGATCGTATCCTCCTTGCCTCCAGCAGCCAAAAAGATGTGCTTGGAATTGAAAAGCAAGCTCTTCGTCCAATCGATCAGGCCGCATTTGCCCCTGGAAAGTTGCTCCTGATTCTCCAGAAGCAGCATTCTGGTATTGTTGATCACATCCATCCCGCCTCCGAAGTGCTCTGATAGACTAGCAACAGAAAAGGCTAGCAAATCAATGCGTTGTTTTTCAAATGAGCAGATACATGAACAGATGCGTGGGTATGCGAACTAGGTCCAGGTACTTCCTTCCCTAGGTTGGAGACTTCAAGAAGTCAGAGAACAAAAAGGAGTTAAATGTTAGAAATCTCCCGTGTAGAAATTTCAATATCTCCATTTCATGGAGCAGCTCTGGCCTGATCATCGCCTTCTTTGCGTTGTGCACTGGTGGTTGATCTGGTGTGAGCATTAATGGAAAGAACATCTGATGAAGAATCGTCGGCTAGGTTATTTCTTTTAATAACATATAAGTAGTCTCGATTAGGTAGTGAGTCCTTCAATTCAGACGGGGTCTGGTCAGAAAGGAAGTTAAATTCAGGTACCCAAAATAGGCTTGCTTGTAGATGTCGATTTTGTTTAGGATCTAGAAAGTAGTGATGTACATTGGGAGCCATGACATCAAGTTCCGGCTTAAGGATAGGGTCATTCTAGGGTTCCGAATCTTCGTCCCTTAGAATTAAGGCCGCTTGATACCATATGTTTAGACCTGTGTCCCTGAGGAAGAGTTTGACATTATAAGGAGCAAAGGTGTCTCGAAGGCTTGCTGCGTCTGAAGCACGTAGTTCATATATATTGCTATAGAGTATCTGATCAAAATTCGCTACTATACCAGTATATTCAGGACAAGAGAGTGGATTATTCTTCAATAGAGAAACACTAAATCAGCAGACTACATGTGGCTTTTTAGTATCATTCAAGAAAGCAAACCCTTCCGTCATTCCTCCGAATTGGCAATAGACCCCTGATCATATCTAACAAATATCAGTGAAATGCAATATGCTACTATAGCCATCTCCTTTTGCGCTTTGAGCTCTCAGCATTGGCGTCTGCCTGCTCAGCGCGTTGCTTCCCTTTCCTTGAGGAACGCTGTTGAGCACGGGTAGGCGAGGCCGTCGTCGTCGGTGATGGTGGGTTTGAGGTACCAAAGATATCCTCTTCATCCTGATTCAGTATAGTGGACTCAATGATCAGTTGGTCGGTAGGTGTCATCGTGGGAGCTATGATCAGAGTTCACGTTGTCAGCAGTAATCCGTAAAGCAAGCACCAGACAAGATAGTATTTACAAGATCTGCTAGGTCCTGGGACGGTTGCATCTCGATTTATCACAGGTGTTGTGGGGTTGGGCTGGGAGGATTGGTCTAAGTTCAGAGTGATCAGTAAGGACGTTCTTGTTGGGTAGGGTACACGACAGTATCAAAGGATATTGCATACCTGTCTGGCGAGTTTGCTCTGGCGACGATGAGGTCCCATACCGCCTTGATCTGATTTGGTTCTGTGAGGATGGTGTGGTTGGATCAACGGACTGTTGTGTGTTCATATATGGCGGCGGTGGAGCACCTTCCAGTTGTAGTTTGCCTGTAATTTGCCACTCAGAAGGAATAATGACGAGTATTGGCATGTCTTCATAATTCGGGGGCTTGACTTTAAGGAGCTCAGGGTTCAGAATGCCAACAATATGCCCTACACCATATATCCAGTCGCGATCTTGGAGTGGATTCCTCGTTGACCAACTTTGACAGCGTTGTTTCCATGGTTGTTGATTTAGTGGGAAGATAAGAAGGACATGGTACATATAGTAGTAACGGCCTTGAAAAGGGCCATTTGAGGAGTGGATATAGGTACTTAGTCGAACGAAGCAGAGTGCATCTCTCTGTCCAATTGGCCAGTGAGGGGATGGGTTGATGGAGAAGGTTGTCTTATCGATAGGTCCATCAAAGCTGGCTAACGGCGGTAGGGCAGGGAAGACGTCCTTATCTCTTTCGGCTATATTCTTGAGTTGACTAGGCAGTCTAGGTGCAATGCTTTGAATTTATTAGCAGTCTGATCAGACAGCGTGAGTGGTTTGGGATTGCTTACGCTTGAATCATGCGGTCTTTGGGAAGAATAAGGGGCATTGAGATCAGAGAGTCATCAGAGGACAGGTCGCTGTGCACAGGGAACTTGTACGGCATCATAGGCGCTGTGATTTGAAACCAGGCACCATCACCGTGCAAGCCTACCTGATCAGTGTTATTCGTGAACCATGGCTCAAATGCAATCAATCTGGCATCAAAACCTCCGCCGCCCCCTCCACCATCAACCAGGAGGTTAATATAGTCCTGCTCAATCCAATTTGGTGGGCAGAATGAGATTGGAACTGTGGCAGAAAAACTGCCGTATGTGATGTCTTGCTTCTCTCTTGGAACGGCCTTGGGATCCAGAATCTCCCCCAGAATGGTAATACTTAGGGGAGATCCGAGAACACCAGGCCGTAGCTGGCCTTCATATTTCGGTAGGGGAATCTTGACAGTCATAGTCATGGCCTTCTGCTCAGACTAAAGGAGAATAGGAGAAGTAAGTATGGTAAAGCAGAGATTAAATTCAATTATAAATCAGGATAGAGGAAGGACAGATGTGAAAGCTGTAGAGCATGGAAAACAGTGAGGTGGGACCTAATTCGAGAACCTGATTATATGGAACATATTTCATATGTATCAGGTGACGGCCGAGGGTCTTTGAATTCCACATGTGATATTAGTCAGGAAAGCATTATAGATTTCATTTTATTATACTTAGCATCGCTGATCAGGCTAATTCAAAACCAAGGAGATGATTCAGAATCGTTTTGTAGCAGGTTGAGCAGGGTGGTGATCTATCCAGTCGCTTTCCAACATCCCCTCCCAGTTGATCATGATTATTATCACATGAGGAGATGAAGTACTATGAATAAGACAACTTATGACGCGCTCATGTTCCAGAAATGATAAGACGGTGTGAGTTGTGTTCGGCATTGGTTGTGAAACTGATACAAGATGGAGAGATCAGGTCGTCTCTGACAGTCTAAGTTGGATGCTCAAGATCGGTGTGGATATGTGGCATGTTCAGGGGCTGAGAATCGGCCCGCGTGTCGCAGTTTAAGATAGGGGCTTAAGGTATAGTAGTACGTATTCTTCAGCAGTATCAAGGTGTGGTGATCAGGTTGCGTTTTGTAATTCATGTCAGGGGCTTCAGATTTCATTCTGGTTTGATGTGTACCTGCAGCAGGGTTGGTCATCAGGTCGCCTGAAGCAGGTTAAGTCAGGGGCTGATCTAATACCCAGCATTATTAGTGGCTGATAATCAGGCTGCGTATTACAGTTTAATCCGAGGATTTAGAGTTTAGCAGGAGGTCGGTATGTAGCATTGCTGGGGATGGGTGATCAGGTTGCTTATTATAGTTTCAGTCAGGGGTCCATCATTCGGCAATTAGCAGAGTTGGCAGTTAGAGATTGGGGTTTTGCGGTGTTCTGTTCAGTTCACTTGCATTTTGGTCTCTATTCACTATCCTAATCATCAATTTGGAGACTACTATCAACAAGTTCTAAACAGATTATCTTTTTCTATCAAGTCAATGGCGCCCCAGAGATGGAGAGTTGAGTTGGAAGGCAGCAGATGGCGTCGAGCTGATCCAGAGTCAAGCGATCGAGCTAGCAAAATTGCGAGGGAAACGAGTGACGCTGTGTCAGGAGTAGGCAGCGCTGTTGTAGAGACTGGCACATCATCCTCTACTTCTGATCAGATGGCAGGATTACAGCATGTCTGGTCAGCTAGCCAGGTAGCAGATGACAGAAGTGAAGAGTTTGAGGACGTACAACGACAGTTTTATGAGCCCAGAAGGGAAGCTATTGCGAATATTCTGTCCCAGATTCGCCTGGACTACGACCAGGAGAGGATCGCGTCTGATCGGAGCGAATGGTGTGACGAAGTCCCACGAGACCTAAAGCTAGAGACTGTTCAGTCTTATCTGAGGTCTATGTATGACGAGAGTACATTGCCAACAGAAAGCTGTGCTATTTGCTTAGTACAAACTCCACCGAAAGATATTCGGAAGTTCCGATGGCAGAACCAGCTTTCACCGGTTCTGAAGCAGTTTCTCTCTGCAAAAATTCAGTGCCGGTCATGCTTTCCAACTGATCAGAACGATGGCCACGCAAACATTTGTAACGACTGTGATGGGGATATTCGAAGTCAGAAGCAGCCAGAAAATTGCGGAGGAGACCTTCGTTTCCTCACATGCTCTCATCTTTATCCATTAGCCCTAAGAGGTCTCACAATTGCTGAGGAACGACTGATCAGTCTAAACGTTCCTTATGGGTACATCACAAGATATTGCAAACCAGCGACTACCGGAACATCGTGGCATTATCGACAACACAAGAAAGGTCATATAACTGTTTTCGTTAATGATCTGGATAGTCTCACAGCGACGGTTCTACCTCATCCATTGGTCAAGATGATGGAGAGTATTCGAGTATGCTGGAGCGGTGCTCAGGTGCCGTCTGCGACTGAGCTCATGAGATTGATGTCTGTTCGTCGAAAAAAAATCATTGACGCTTTGCGCTGGAAGAAAAGTCACGATGAATTATACGCCAATGTTCAGATCGATGAGGCTTTAGTGTGGTCTTGGGATCTTGACCCTGAGACATCAGTACCTAGAGTCGTTTGGGATCATCTGGAGGAAATAGACGACTCCTGTGTCTCAGATATTCGTTCTGCTCCTATTACGTCTGGTCTTGATAGGCCTGATCAGGATGACCTCAGGGAGGAGGATTTGGAATCATCGATAAATGAGGTTGTACAAGAGGCTCTTGATATCCCCAATGATCCCGGGTCTGATCAGAGGGATTTCAGTCCAACAGCCGACGATTCCGGAGGATTCAACGAACCAAGTCTCTTAAGTGGTCTGTTTCCACTGGATGAGGATAGGGCCCACGATAACGCTGATCGATTCGACTTTATTTGTGATCCTGCTAGCGGTCAGCATTTTCCACCTAGAGACCAGGGACAAAATTCTGGTCTTGGATATGAACCCTTCATCGATGTTGGGCGAAAGCATCAGTTTGCAGACAGCTTTGAGCCCAATTTTTGGGCAAAAACGTTTGGAGTGTTATTTCCAAGCGGGCTTGGTGGTCCGATCTCAACAAAAGCAGTGGATCCTGTTGATGGAGTCTCGCTACCGATCCGGAATCTCAGTCTTCGACGTTGGCTAAGAATCGTATTGCGTCAAGAAGGTGGACGCTTTGCGGTACACCCAGCATTTGCATTCTTAGCATTTGATATGCTTCTACGATCAACGAACCGTCAGATCAGTTTTGCGAGAATGCACCATGCGAATTATAATCGGCTGGTGGAGTTACACACACAAATCTCAGGGAGGACCAGGATCGATTAGAGCGTGCGCGGGCTGAGCTGAAAGCGGATGGCAGGACCACCGATCAGGAAGTAACAGCCATGCTCAGAGAGCTATCTGTGTACAGCGAGAACCATCCCTTTTCAAGCGAGGCCAGACGGAAGTGTCGAGGACGCATCGAATCTCTTTGTGTTTCCGCAGGTCTGCCAGCTATCTGGCTAACAGTGAACCCAAACGATCTCGACCATCCAGTTCGCATCAAACTGAGCAAGAAGCGTCTTGTTGAACCTGGAGTAATACAACTACAGAACGAGTTTGTTGCAGCCCGGTGGGAACATACATCTCACGCGGCAAGCGATCCTCTCAGTGCAGCTGTGTTTTTCCATCGAGAAATGGAGTGTTTTTTTGAAGAATATGTTCGTGTTGGCAATCCATCGATTTTTGGACGCGTCAAGCACTACATTGGTCTGGTTGAGACAAATGAACGACACTCATTACATATGCATGGTTTATTTTGGCTTTACGGCGCTTTTGATCTCCCGCTGATCACTAAGACTCTTCGAGACCCACTCTTGTTTAGTGGTATACAACGAAGTCGATAGGGATATTGAGATACCTTCAATGTGCATTTTGAGCGCTGCTGATCTGATGAATGTGTGTAAAACAGAGTACCTATGTTTATCTATTTGGGAGGGCTCTACTGTATAAGAAATAGTGAAAAAGGTGTTGCTAAATGAATGAGTCTATGTTCTTTCATGGTATGTACGATTCGAATTTATATCCTGTTAGTTGTACAGTACCTACAAACTAAAAACAGTACTTTTGTTAATCATGCAGTTTGGTAGCGTATAGTATGATAATTGCTATATTATTCAAAGTGTGTAGTTACATGTAATGTATTTTGCAAGTACTTAGCTTGATTCTGGCAAAGTACCGAGCTGCGTCCATACCGCACCTAGAGCATTGCAAAGTGTGGTCAAAGGCGTGGAAAGACACTGCTTCCAGTCTCGTTCCCTCCACGATAATTAGACCTTTCTCCGCTCAGAATTCAATCCTCTTTAGTCCTTTAGTTTTTGATACAGTATACAGTATGTAGAAGTGTAATTATACAAGGTGGCGGAGTGGACAGCACGACAAACAATTCCCGTGGTCTGAATCGGGTCATTTATACCGCCAAGATGTACTTCTAGCAAGTACTGTACTAACATCTCTCCGTCCTCCTTCGAACCAACGCCGGAGGGCTTAGAGGAGCTGGAGGTGACGGCAGCCGCACAAAGTGTCTGTTCCCCGGGAGTCTGCACATTCGCCTCCTGCAGGACTTTCTCCGTCTTAACTTCTTTTCCATACTGTACCCCGCAAGCAGTGAAGTATACTATGTTTTCTGAAGTGCGGACGAAATACAGTCGGTGATTAAATGCATAATTACTATACATATGCAAAAGTACCCGCTTAAGCTTCCCCAGTGCTGCCTGATCTAGGTGGGACAATTGGATAGGACTTAACACGGATACGGTATCCCCGCCATATGTAATTGGTCAGTTGCTGCTAGGTTGAGTAAATCCGGGACAACAACATTGGCAAGGATTATGAGCTTGCCTAGGGTGGCTGTACAGTATCTCAAGGCACTCAGCGAGTCTTAGCGTTAACAACAAACCCCTGCTTACTTGCAATGGCGTCGTAGTATAAAAGAGCAGGATAACCGTACTCAAATGACATCACAAATTTCCAGACATATCTCACCAACCCTGAAAGCTCATCTATCTCTTAGAGGTTGGCTATCAATTCGTTTCCATTCACAGAAGGCTAACTCCGCGAGCATTTTTCCGGCCTTTACCCGTCCATTATTGCCGCCAGTAAGATGGATCTCAATATAAAGATGTCGTCTGAACCTGAACACGTCTTTATTTTTTACAACGACCTCACTGATTCCCACAACTGGGCCGCTGCGAAGGTTTTATTGGAGGCGGCACGGAAGTTCCCTACTTTACGTATCATTTGGATCATCGAGCCTCGTCATGTGGCCTTCGGCCTCTACACGACCCCGGAGCAGCAGACAAAATGCGTAAAGTTGCTGGAAGAGAAACTTTTGGCAGAAAAGTCGAAAGGGTTTAAAACTCTCCTAAATGGCCTAATCGAGGACGATCTTCAACAGTTTAAAGGAACGGCCGAGATGGACCTGGTACGTAATATTAACTCTGTATAAGAAGATTCCATTACTTACAGATCCTGTACCTAGCTGAAACTGGCTGTCAGACCTGGTGAGGGTCCAAAGGAAGATGCCGAGTTACATGGCCGGTTCATGGCCTTGCGTTTTGGCAATTTCCTAGCCGAACTTGACCCGTTGTTGGAAGTTTTGCAGGTTCCCCTCAACTGCAGGGATGACAGGGCTGTAAAACAGGGCGATGAGGCCACCAAAGGTGGCCATGCATTGGGCTAAATTGTAGGCGAACACAGGGCACAACACAAGGCTAAACGCAAGGCAGATTAGTGCGGCAGAGCCGCACAAAGACGTCCTGCACATAGCTATATGATGAAGCTGCTTTTCATGTATTATTGAGAACAAGCTACATACATGCAACATCGCATTTTGGAAGAATTGACACATCTTCATCATTGCACCCAACAAACCTGTTTCCTGTGCTATCTCACAACACCCGTTGGCCGAGCAGGCGGCTCAAGTATTTCTAGATATTGAAAGCCTTGATTCGCTTGCCAACGTGGTGAATATGAATATTCACGACCATGAGGAACTTGTGGACCTCCCTGAGGCAGACATGAAGCAGTTCCGGGACATTATGAACAGGACGGATTCAGAAAGGGTCGAGAAGCACAGGAAGTGGTACAGCAGTCGTATGGCACAGGAGGAAGAGAAAGCTAAGAGGGTCGGGGCCAGCATCAGGGCAGTGATGTTATTGGATTGGATTGGAGCTGGATCCGAGCCTCGATCCAATCCAGTCCAGACGTGGGGACAGGCAGCCTCCAGGATATCCAGAACCGATCCAGTTCATATTTTACCCTTTTGGGACAATCAATGAGCCGCTGAATAAGCAGACTTGGAGTAGAACTGTTCTTGTCCTTGGGTTATGACACCACCTAACTACGGAGCTCATGTTCTCTAGCAACTTGCGTCTCCAGTATGTTCTTCTCGCTTCCATCATCTTCGCCGCCTTCCTCTCCCTCACCCAACCCATCCGCCCCAACTGTACTCCCTGCCTCACCCTCCATCAAACCGATGGCAGAGTCATCAAATGCCTTCTGCTCCGGGCGACCATACCAAGCTCGTAAGCACTCGCTGGCTTCAATGACGTCCATCCGGAGCCGTGAGCGATGATTTGTAAGGAGGAGCTTGGCGCTGCTAAAAAGGCGCTCACACTCATCTGACATGGGAGGCAGGGCTAAAACGTCCAGCGCCATACGAGCGAGGTCCGTCTGCGAGTGGTAACGCTCATTCCAGTACTGGACGGGGTCGAATTCCTCGTCATCATTAAGGCCGATAACGTCAGCGGTGATAAACTCATTGTAGTAATCCGTTGAGGGCAGTTCGGGGCTTGAATTAGGGTCGAGGTGGTGTAGTTTGAGACGCTTGTGGTTTCTCACTGAAGTAAACGATTCTCTTTCGGTTCTGTGGCCTTAAAGACGTGGGTAGGAACTGGCGCGCCGTGGGCGAACTTGCCTTTGTATTCGTCAACCCAGAGCTCCTTAACTGCTCCAACAGCAGCTTGGATCCAGGCACGCTTATCATCACTGCCATTCCAAACCTGATAGTACCATTGGTTCTTAAGTCTTGGATTCAACGATATGGCGGCGTAGTAAGCGGGCGATTCATCGGCCTTGTTGTAGTACTTCTCGCATTTCTGCCAGGCAACTTCTGCAGCCGCAGCAAGCCAGTTATAGTCGTCGAATTCGTTCTGCTTATCCTGTCTATTCGGGCCACACTTCCGCATTGCGTCTTCGGCGAGCTGTTCAAACTTTCGCTGAGCAAGGTGGATTTCATCTATAAGCCAGTCTAGCGATTGAAAATGATCTGCAAGAGTCCACTGTCTGCCTTCGTTCATTACTGTGGCCTCGTAGAATGTCTCGAGTTGGTCATGGAGGTGTCCGAGTTCGTCCCATTGCCGTGGGCTGAGGCGTTGGTCCAGGACGTCTCTGTCGCTTCGTGGAGGCTCATATTGATCGCAGAAGAGCTGGATACGTTCTTTGACATTAAGAGCGCGTCCAATCGATAAGAAATAAGAATTCCAGCGTGTTGACTGACTTTGAACAAGCTGCAACAAACTCCAACGTCAGTACTGAAACCGGAAGTGTAGGACGCCGCGACTACCTTGCGACGCGCACCAGGGGGCTTACCTCCAATCCGTCAAATGCAGCCAGATCGCCGCCAATTTGTATTGATCTGAAGAATTGGCGCCGTTGAGGGCTAGCTCTAATGTATCGTACGATATTATGGAGCCTCCCAATTGCACCGCGCTTCTTCCACAGCTCACGAATCCGTGTGTAGTCCCCTTCTCGATACGCAGAGTCCAGATCCTTGCAGGTCTTCGCAGCATCCTTTCCCATAATAAACGCCTGGGCGCAGAGATTGACGATATGGCCAAAACACCGAAGGCGTCGTCGTACGCGATGTTTCCTGCTCATGTGCGGGTAAAGAGCCTGCAGGACCAGGTCGATGCAGGCATCACTCGAACTTGCATTGTCTGCCATGAAATAACCGATCCGGCCACTGATCCCGTAGTCATCAAATATATGTAGGAGGACATCTGCCATATTCTCACCTGAATGTTCGCCAACCAGTTCGCGAAGAGCCAGAACAACCGTTCTTCTCTTGCCGCTTCTGTTGATAAAGTGCGCGACACACCCAAGGATAGCCTGATAGTTCGGTGACGTCCATAAATCGAACGATATCGATATATTGCTGTGGGCCGCTTGCATTTCTTGACGCAGGTTGTCCTTTCGTGCCTCAAAGGCCTCTATTATCCATCTGCGAATCACTAGTCTCGCCTTTGGAAGGAGTGTTGTCAGGCCAGGGAAAACATAGAAGAGGAGTTCGCGAAAGTATAGGTTCTCGATTTGAAAGAAGGCGATGTGACAATAGACGATCCATCGAATCAGAAGTTCCTTGAACTCGTCAAATCGGCGTTTGAATACAACGGTGGATATGTTGTTGAAGTCGACAATTGATGGCTGCGATGGGTGGCGCTTTGGATGTCTGTGCTCACCAGTCTCCCTATCGATTTGGTGTTTCGATTCCAGGTGGTCTAAGGCAGTACAATTGCCCTTGCCGGAAATAGGAAGTCCCTGTTGGCGCTGCTGCTGTTCGCACAGATAACAGTACCAGAACCTCTTCGTCGGGTCCTGCTTGAGTTGTATGTCTTCACCATACTGCCAGACGACTGATGTCCTTTTCTTGGTGTGCTTTTGGGACTTTGCCACAACAGAGAAGCGTACATATTGCTTCCCATTCAGCTTGAATTCGTCGGGTTCGATCAGGGCTCCGTCGGGGTCGTTTGGGCGAGGACTAATATATGTTGGAGCAAGAATAACTCTGTCAGAATCAGGACGGCGACCGCTGGCAGCACCGAAATAGCTGGAGATAGTGGCCATGGTGTAGCTGGTGAGTGGACTGTTCAGACACGTCTGCCACAGTAGAAGGACTGCTGAAGTCGCGAGCGACGCGTTTGCCTCCATGCTTTTAATAGCGTAGCAATCTGCACGCGTTGGATGTTAACCCAATAGCGGAACGATAGTTCGCGCGTCGTGTCGTGGTCTGCGACGGCAAGCTGCGACGGGAGACTCCTCATGACCACTCAATTAGGCTTAGCTCTTGCCTTATCAGGTTAGACCATTGGAGCTCCAGGAGCTGGTTGCCAATCAATCCAATCCAGTCCAAATCTTCGAGAAACCCAAATCCAGTCCAGCCATTTTCCGACAAATCCAGTCCAATCCAAATTGCCTCCAATCCAATAACATCACTGCATCAGGGATCTCGATCTCGACTCTCTATGCGCCATCATTAAGGATGCAAAGAGCGTTAAGTTCTTTGGAGGTTCATCAGCTGGACTCGTGGAGCGCCTGTGCAAGAGAGGCGTTGCTGGTAAGATTCAGTACTATGCGCAACTGGTACGTATGAAATCATTTCTTTTATGAAGTCCCGATGTCCCTGGTTGTTTCTGATATCATCTAAGGGTACCTTTGATCTTGAGAGAAACATCTGTTCCAATCAGTTCAACGTGGCGCTCAACATTGGCGCCGCGAGATTCGTCCTCTCCAAGCATAAGGAGTTCGAGCGCTTTGTTGTTGTGCCATCCGACTCAACCCTAAAAGTCAAATACCCACTGGAAGCGTTGAGCGGGAGCAACCAACATCTTGCCAAGCGGTTCTTGGCCTTCAACTGCCGTGTCGACATTATGAAGCTGAGGGCCGACGGAACTACGAATGACATTGCTGGAAAGAGGGCTGCTGTGCCGGACTTGACTGCGTTCCTATGCGCATTCTCGCCACGTTTCCCTGGCGTGACCTTGGGCCGTGCGAGCCTTGTAGACGAAAACGGACGGTTAACTCTGAAACGAAGCGATTCTGGGGACAACGGGATTCTGGTTTGCGACGTCCAAGCTCATGAATTTGAGGGAGATGAGATTCAAAACATTATTTCAGGGGTATCAATGGATGGTAAGTCAATCTGAGGAGCTTGGGGCATGGTCTGGTCTCGTTTAGTGGGAATCAATCTATTGGATTAGTTTTGATCTGACTTTGGAGTGGTTGAATATGAATGTCCTGTCTTCTCCTCTTCTGCTCCCAGCATATTGCTCCCACGGCGGGTGCCTTCTTGCTAAGCAGCTGTTTCTTAAACACAAGGTCAGACTATGTACGTGATTGTTGAAGGCAACCCTGGTCTTTGACCCTGGATCGGTATAGAACTTTCTACTAGTACTTGCATGGAATTAAGGGCACATCGCTCTGTTTGACGGCTTTCCTTGCAACGCAGGTTTGGACGGCGCTGACGTGATATAATCCTTCTTATGCATGTGTGCTAAGGGGGTCGGATCCTGGGGCGGGAGTTCTCCGGGCATTGACGTTTGGAGAGGGGAAGCTTGTGGCGTCGATGCTGGCCGGGAAGGTGTAAGCAGAAGTGTTTGAGGCGTGGGCGCATGAACGTCTGCGCCGGGAGGTCTGGCCTCGATAGACCGGGTCGCATTGAAGTAGTGTGGTCGAGGCATCCGATGCAATCTGGCTGGCAACACGGATTGGTCCATAGTGGTGGCCTGTTTATTGTCGTTGGTCAGCATTGATGGTATGAACTATCCACTCGTAAGCTTACCGCGATGGTAGATGAGGTCGATACCGTCTCCTCAAGCACGGAGCCAAGGGTTGTATTTTGCTCGGCGGCCGAACCGGTAATCAATTCTCGGACCTTGTTAAGCAGATTCGCTTCGGCCTTTGTTTTCGTCCCTTCATATTCGCGATGTAGTTCGTTCTTTTTCAGGTGAAGGTCTACTTGTTTCGCGACTGCTAAGCTGAAGGACCGTTGGACCGTCACAAAAGCCTCGCGCACCATTCGGGCGGTCTGATCCAAGTCCGAACCAAATTGGTCCTCCACGTGGCACAGTTGTGCATCGAGTTCCGCCTTCCTAGCTTCGTACTCGTTGTCCAGGCGCATGCGATCCGCTGTGTGCTGTTCCTTCAACTGCTCGAACTGCGACTTCTGCGGGTCTAGTACGTCATTCGTTGGGTCCGCGGCAGATGGCCTGGCTGGCGGAGATTCCAAATTGCGATCCATTAAGGCGGAACATGGATGTACCAGTGATAGAAAGCTTGTGTTGGGAGTCTGTGAAGCATAAGTGTCGGGCGAGTGTGGCGAATGACTCCTTTCGTCCGTGGAAGACGCGAAGTGAATTGAGGTCACGTGCGGGTAAACGGCACTAACCCGATTAACGTCTGCCTAGGTGTCTCTACCCCGCTTACTCCCCTGCGGGAGAAAATCTCTCACTTGTGAGAATTTGGGCACGCACACCGCCACCCATGGGCCAAAAGACCGTCGGTACATCGATCTCCCCGTGCCTGTCATAGGATTCAGATGACCGGGGTAGAAAGGCCTCCGGGGACGGGGGGGTGGGTTAGTCGCGCTGACCTGAGACGACTCAATTTGGCAAGAATCATCGTGTCAGAGCGCAAGCTAGCATTACTGGGCAATTGGCGGTTTGACTCAGAAATGGCAGAACATTTGGTTTAGGTTAGGACGTCTGAGAACATCTTAGCAACCAGTCTGAATACCGCTGCCTGCGATACAGTTGTGCTTGATGACGGCTCCAACTGGTCGATATTTAAAGTGTATTAACTATCTCCTTGACCTCGAAATTATTACTCACCCAAAACGTATTGGTCATATGTTGCGCTACTCCGCTAAATTTTCACAGACTTGCCCGACAAGCTTTTTACCTTCCGCATATCCTCCTTCCCATTCACTTCCATGGATCGAAATTTGGAATCTCTGTCAGCCAGGGTATCTATACGGCTATGGCGCTCCATCCAGCCTATCGTTGGGACTGGTTTGATGAAACGTGGGCTCATAAGCCTAGTTGGGTTGAAAAGGCAAAAGAGATGGTCGCCGACGTCTGGCTGTCCGATTACGCTCATCTCGAGGTTAGAACCAGCAGCAGCAGAGGCGACGACGAGCCTCCAGCAGAAAGAGCTCGGTTTTTCAACCCCTTCGAGAAGAACAGCCGTCTGCCAAGCTCAACACCAGCCTCCGCAGCAGCTATTGTTGGTGACGAGTACCAAGCGTGGCAGACGGATCGTGACGTCAGCGACGGCAACGTTCGTGATCCAATTGGTTACTGGATCACTAAGCAAAGCAGATATCCTCGATTATCCAGGATGGTCTTGGACTTCCTGACAATCCAGCCGATGTCAGCCGAGTGTGAGAGGTTATTTTCAGCCGCTGGCAAGATGGTCTCGGGGTTGCGTACAAACCTAGATGCTGAGATTATCGCCATTTGTCAGGTTTTACGCTCTTGGTACCGTGCTGGCATTATCAAGGACCTGGATCCATTGCTTAAGTCGCACCTTGAAAGTAAGCTGGATGGCGGTTGTGGGACTCTAGGCGACGACAAGCTGACGCTTGCTGAGTCAAAATGGCTATTGGAGGGCGAGGATAGCGCCAGCGAGGTTGACGATTCATCACAGCAGCAACAAGCTGAAGAGTTAGTGTCAACCTCTGAAAGTAAGGCTGAATAGGCGTCGAGTGGATGTAGCAGCGCTGACCCCAATTCAAGTATCAAGTCAAGTATATCAAGTAAGTCAAGTAAGTTGACCGCCCAAATTATTTCAAGTAAGTAAGTCTATGATGCCCCAAACTTGATTTACTTGACATACTATATTTTATGGGTTTTCCTGTGCGACGGCCCTGGGAGTGCCGAGGCCATTCAGAGCTCATCGGCCCAAGGTGTAGGGTAATGAATTGGTGTCGCCTTTCCCAGCTGATTGCGCCAATGATAACCCAGGGACGCGGCAGGGGTGTCGCGGATTTATTGTTTGTTCGCCCGCGTGGTCGAGACGCGTCGCACCTGACTCAGAACCTAAGTAGTCCCTTTGTGAGTAGCATCTGAAACAGCAGCTTGATGCTGCGTCCATCAAGGCTGAACCTGGGAGAACGACTCTTGCTGACCTCCCAACGATCCAGATCGGCTGCAAGAGGTATATACAGAGGAGTATATTGCCAACAAGAATCGCAAAGGCCGGCGGAGCTGGATTCAAGCCCATGGATTCTTCCTCACGGAAGTCAGCCCTGATTTGCGGACGTTGCAGACCTACTGGCTTTGCTCGAAATGTGATGAACGCGGGAAGAGCTCGTTGTTCGTCGCGACAAACACCACGTCGCCAATTGAGCATCTCCGAAGGTATATGGCATCCGTATGAGCCCGGCATTTATTCCTTTCGGCGTCTTACTGGATATAG
Organism: Diaporthe sp. PMI_573; assembly: GCA_021399435.1. NCBI lineage: Eukaryota > Fungi > Ascomycota > Sordariomycetes > Diaporthales > Diaporthaceae > Diaporthe > Diaporthe sp. PMI_573. Next base: position 23,177 of record JAJTUP010000169.1, on the reverse strand, counting down.
GTCCCATATGATCACTGAGGCGGACGGCAATGCAGACGAAGATTCGTCTCGCGCTGACTTCAAAAGAGTAATCTGATGCGCCATTACTTGTGCGCCCTTTGTAAACTTCTCGACTGCCTCGATAATTAGTGTAGGAGATGGTCGTTGAGACAATAATCAGCTCCCGTTTCTCGGTAAAGCCGGCGGCGGGTTGAACGTAGAATCCGGCCTTCTCTGTACGTAGATAACCATAGAAGCCATGAGATATGTATGGATGCTCGTAGAAATTGTCCATAGAGTACTATCAAGGTTGTTGCATTCTACAAGGCACCTCGATCTTCAGAACTTTGTCTGCCGGATGGACCAGCTGACAACTAGCTGAGAGCTGAACCTGTATACAATACAGCTGACGTGCCAGAACAGAAGCACTCGGGAGAAAGATGAATGCTAGTCATGGAGGGTAGGCTTTCCGCTTTTGCTGGTCGCCATACCTCTGTCGGGGCAAGCATCCTCAACCCCAAACAGGACTTTATTTAACCTTGTGCTCGGGACTCGTGTCTAGAGAGTGCGCATCCCGAATATCAATGTCAACATGCTATTTCACATGATGGAGACCACTGGATGTCATTTAATGAGAGCCGAAGCTTGGATAGATTTGCTTCGTCAGTTCCGCGTTGAAGATCTCCAAGTGCAATTGACCAGTAAGCACACCTAGCAAAAGTTGCTAGGTCGGTTTATTATTGGGACGTCCACTTTCAGCTCGACTTGTAATTATAATATTAAGAGTTGTGACAGAGTTTTAGGTACGTTGGCCGATAGCTAGGCCACTGAAGGAAAAGGCACCCGGAAACGGCCACGTTAACGGGCCTGATGAAATGGGGTAACTGTCCAGCAGCCGGGCTGCTGGATAGTGCAGGGTGAAAATAGGTATAGCGTATTAAATCCAATATGCTAAAGTTTTATATTCAAATAGCTACAGCGAAATGCGCTTGTCACAGCGAAATGCTCAACACTGCGAAATGGCCACAGAGAAACGGCCTAAATTGAGATAACACCGGGGTGCCATTCGGGCGCTTTCTCAAATGATGCATACGTCAAGTAGGAGGGAAACGTAAGAGTGCGGAGGGCCACTTCTGTCATTCTGGGATCACAATAGAGTATTCGAATGATTTTTAGATTCACGAGTGAATCTATTTAGAGCCAGCATAACTTCGACTATTCGTCATCGGATATGGTGTCTGCACAAAAGCCGCTGATGTGCCAGTGCTAGGAATACCACTTTCGTATCTCCCACGACGATCAAAGGTCCTTTTGGAAATGATCCCAACCAAGCAAACGAAGCCGGAGTTCTTGTCGGCGAGCTTTACATCGACTACTTGTTCATCCAGGTCCCCTCTCTAATGCTTCCAGCTTCTTCGAATCGTCCTGTGTGACGCTCCTCATAGCCACCCAGCTAAAAAAAAGAAGTCGCCAAAGATTTGTCGAATTATTATACCAGTTGGTAGCTGACAGTGCTGTGGACTGCATGTTGGTCACTTAGGACACCGAAAACAGAGATGTAGGTATTAGAACAGCACTGTCCGTAGTATGTTCTTGAGGGCAGCGTTCGTTAGTGAGGCCGAGCAGCATGGGTTGATTTGTGACCTATACCAGGCATACCCCAAATGATCATTTTCAACGTTTCGAATTTAAGGTGCGCTGCAGGTGGCTTCTTGCCTGTACCAAATCTTTCAGTAAAGGATATGAGCGCTTGTCATTACTTGATCATGCTCATGCTAAACTCCGCAAAGGGACCCGAGTTCCAGATGCAATGAGACGGAAGTGGTTTTGGGTGGCACTTTTATGACTCCTCGTCCCGGCTTTGTTCTGAGATACGTAAGAACCGGGAGGCGACCACGCCAAACTGCCTGCAGCTCGAGGATGGCTTCTTCAAGGCGCTCCGTCAACTGCCCCAGTGGCAATAAGTACGCCTCCCCATCCTTGGCGAGAAGGGAAACGGTGGGCGTATTCTATTATCATTAGACTGACTTCTCGTGGAATTCTGTAGGATTTGATATTTCACATGATTTCGGCGGTAAAGAGACGTTGAATGCTAGATTTTGTTAAGTGTAGGCTGCCTGCATGGCGAAATGGTTTTAAGTTAAGCAGAATCATATTTGTAGGCTCTGTATGAGGGATTGGTAGGCATCAGGGTTATAGAGTGCCTTCCTACTTTTACTGTAAGCCCGAAGTACTGCTCGAAGAAAGTATTAAGGGTCAGCTTGCCAGTTGCGCGACTCTGCGGTTCGTCAGGCGTCGGTCGCCCGGGAAGGACTGTACCAAGGCAGGGTAGCTTTGCCGCGCGGCTTCCCACGCAGACCCAGCGACGACCGGCCCTGTCAGGGAAGTGGCACATCAAACGGCAGGTTGGGAGTTTTTGAAAATGGAGGTGGCCTTAGCCTCGTGTAGAAGCCAGTATCCACACCTTCGTAATCCTTGACAAATATGGATGCCGCAGACGAGTTGCTGCTTGCTTCTACTGCCTCCGTGCCACCGCATATAACAGCGCTGTCTTCGTTTCCGAGACAGCATATGATATCGGATTTTGCGGTGTTGACCGTGCTGGTGCTAGTGTTGCTGGCCGGATGGGTTGTAAAAAGTTCGTTGTTCATGTCTGAAGATATATTTTCAGTGCGTCTAAGCCATAGTAAATGCTAGTCAATATCGCGTGTAAATGCTATTCGTGGCGTGGGATTCGATGCGTACTTGCCTTATAGAAAGACTGGCGACAGCAGGTGATGGTGATGGAGGTGCCGATTCAGTATTCATGCAGCATCTCCTGGGTCCACATCCCAAATATAAAGCTAACCGCCTCCAGATCGACATCATGGTTGATAGAAAATATCTAAATTGAGAGTTGGGGGGAAACGATGGCATGGAAGGGATTGTCGAACGAGGCTTAGATGATTTGTATGTGAGTGCCGTAGTCGAAATATACTTGTGCATAAAGAGCTGCATGCTTAGTCAGAACATGGTGTGCGGTATCCGTTTTTGGGAGTGCGAATATCAATTCTCTTTGTTTGGAGGCCAGGCACTGACATGGTGCAGAGTTCTGATTTCCACAACGGCACACATATGTTGGTCAAGTCACCAATGGCAAATATTGGGATGCAGGGTATCTCACCCGTTGGCTTCCTTTTTATTACCGCGGCTTTTTTGGGGCGTGACTCTGCCCTATGTATCGAAACCTAAACCCAAACTTGAGGGCTTCTGGATGGTGAGCAACATGCTACCATCATCTAGAGACACGCGTTGCCACAACGCCTCCCTGCGGATCTATCGGCGTTTAGGGATGTGGCTGGAGGAGATCTTCACCCCACCCTCACGCTTGTCACATTCGTCGTCAATCAAAGTTTTGTGCCTTTAGGACAGCTCCATGGCCGAGGCCGAGGGTAATAAGGATGATTACCCACAACACTACAGGTGTTCTTTCATCAATGTACGATATCGCCAACGCGCAGGGGGTGTTGCGAGAAGTCTCCATTTGGCAGTTGGCACTTTTGGGGCACCCTATACACTGTCAGAACGTGGTTGTCTGCGATCTGCTTAGACCACTTTCGATTCAATCCTTTGTCAAAAGGCATCAGCACGCGCCTGATGCCAAAGTCTCGGAACCGAATATCCGCTGCGGCCAGCCCGAACGTGCTCGACTGCTGCCCGTAGCCATAAGTCCAACAACGACGCCGAGCACCACATCCAGCAATAACAAATGGTACCATGCCCAGTCGAAGCGTTATCCTTCCGTTGTTATTTCCCTGGGTATCTCTGGTGCTGTCCTGCCGCTGGTTCATGAAACTGAGCATTGCCCGGCACGCGTGCTGACTTACATCTTATATTTGCTGCGTCACCTAAAATAATAAACTACATATCTCCCCCTCCCCATCTTCCAACTCTTTCAGCCTAGTTTCAGCCTCCCATTAATCAGCAAGGAGGGCTATATGCTGCCTGTATCGCACAGCATTTTATAAGTCATTCACCAGGTGTTTCACTGGGCCACGCCACCGCCGAAGATAAAGGGATCAAAATGGGGAAAATTCAGAGGACTGCCTCTGTAAATCTAGATAAAGGAATTCAGAGCTCCAGTGACAGTCATTAGCCCCGTTGGCGGCGATGTGACCCCACTTTAAACTTCCCCAAACTGCTGCTAGCCCTAGGCAAGCCTGTTAGAACAAGTCTTTGCAGAGCTTTTCCTCCTGAAACAATATCGCGTCCAAGGTCCAATAATCAAACATCAACTACGCCCTGCTGTAAACGATCAACACAATGGCCGGTGGAAAGGGCAAGTCCTCGGGCCGCAAGAGCTCTGGTGGGAAGACGTCGGCCACCGAGCGCCCCAAAAAGCAGCGGAGCCACTCTGCCCGTGCTGGTCTCCAGGTAAGACTCGCATTTTGCGTCACCGCACGCTGTCCGACTCGTTGCATTCAACGGTCTTACACGCCATGCCACGACTCCGTCCATCCCGCATCGTCTATAGTCTTACCGGCACAGTCGCGACGTGCATAGGATAGTCGCATCGGTGCCACGGCTCTTTCTAGCTCGATCCGACTTTTCAGCACCCATCACCGATGGACTTGACGTCACATATCTGGTCACCATGCCTTTGCGTCGGCTCGCGTGGACGGCATCAAGCTTGGTTTTCGGGCTGACCTGCCGTGCTGATCTAACCCTTTTTACTGTTGCGTCCTCAAAATTTGACTGTTGACATCCATCCCCTCTAGTTCCCCTGCGGTCGTGTCAAGCGTTTCCTCAAGACAAACACCCAGAACAAGATGCGTGTTGGCGCCAAGGCTGCTGTGTACGTTACCGCTGTACTCGAGTATCTGGCCGCTGAGGTCCTCGAGCTCGCAGGCGTGAGTCACCCCTCTGTCGCCCCCATCACTTCCGGGTCGCACCATAGCGTCTGCTCCAGTGCTCTACCCGACTATGCAGCCGATACTGACGCGATCTCTGTCTCACAGAATGCCGCCAAGGATCTCAAGGTCAAGCGTATCACACCTCGCCACCTACAGCTCGCCATCCGTGGTGACGAGGAGCTTGATACACTGATCCGCGCCACTATAGCCTTTGGTGGTGTCCTGCCTCACATCAACCGTGCTCTCCTGGTCAAGGTCGATCACAGGAAGAAGACCAAGGCTAAGGAAACCTAATCTTGTCAGAAGTGAGAAATTGAGACGAAGCTGACGGGACGGGACGATAATTTCTGAAAGGGTATAGTTAGCATGGCTTATGCCTTTGTCCTTTTGGAGACTACAACCACACCTTTATCCTATGCACCTTAGAGGCTTTTTACATATTTCTGACTTATACTGGTTGTACTTTTGGGATTCATTTCTTTCTGCGCGGACTACCTCGTCGATGCCATCGATCCTATCGTCGCGACAGGGGCATTCGGCAAGAACTTCATTGGCCTTATTCTTATCCCGATCGTTGGTAATGCTGCAGAGCACGCTACGGCCTGTGTCGTGGCTATCAAGAATAAAATGGACCTGGTAAGTTCCGATGTGGCTGACACCTTCCACCGATCACTGAATGGCATCGCTGACACTTAAGATCCTCGCCATGGTCGATAACTAATTTCGGTAAACGCCGCCTACACAGCTCCCCTCTGGTTGCCCATGCAGCAAAGCCTAGTTTCCCTGCCCTTAACTTAAGTTTAAGGCTTTCCTTTCCTTTTTCTTTTTTTCTTCCTTCGAATTTCTCCATCTCGAGTTTCTAGAATGAATGTAAGTACCAATTTTACCTCATCCTAAGACGAAATATTAGTTAAAGAATTGTATTCCGTAATTTCAAACTCCGGTTCAAATGTCTCTCTCATTATATATACCCCCAAAGGAAACACTTCCTGGCGTATATTTACTTCGTCTCATGCCAAACTGATCTCTAGACTCATCAAATAATCGCAATACGAGATGGACTCACCGACTTCAACCATTGTAATTAGCCCAGCCAATTCGTGGTCCTCTGTGTTACTCTTTATAGCCCCTAATTCAGTTTTCTTACAATTAGACTTAGTCCTGCACCTAAATATTAGAAGCGGCTTTCTCAATCCTCGTTATAATCTTGGGTAGTAATCCGTTTCCTACCACAAGGCTGAAGCTGCTTTCCGCCATGCGCTGGTATATATTTGGTCTTTCTGGGACAGGGATCGAAAAGCCCGTATAAGGAGTCGTTAGACTGCAAGCCCATTACCTCGGCTGACATCGCGACAATGTTAGCAGTCATATCCCTGCCGGTATCGTCCTCACCGCAAGCACCTAGCCCCAACATGTAGTATGTAAGGTCACCAGTTTGGAAATCGGAACCTAGTCGATGCGCCGAATATGTCCGACTGAACCGTGCCAGGTATGACGTGTTAGGGCCGACCCCTGCTGAGCTTCGGAACATCTCTTCCCAGCATCGGAAGCTTGAGGATGAGATCGAGGAGTTGGAGGAGAAGCTGCTGCGTTTACGGAAACAGAAGCGCTTTTGGTCTGACAAGATGAAGCGTGCGGTCCGCCGTGGCTTGGACAACTTGGACGAGTTGGACCGTCTGGAGCGGGAGGAGGCTGAGGTTGAGCGTCAGCGTATTGCCAAGCAATCTGCTGAGGTTGTTCGTCGCGGCTCGCCTGATGCGAGTGGTGGTATGCAGTTGATTGGAGTTCGGTGGTGAGTGACGGTGGTGTTGATTGGTCTGATTTTGAAATTCCTGGTGTTGTGGTTGATGAAAATGCGCCTGTGGGCGGCTCGTCTGGTTCCTGATTGTAAATGAGGGTGCTGATCTGTCGGAGATCCTAGGCGTCTATATAAGTGTTGGGTTTCCTTATGTTTCCCAGAGGCAACAAGGATCCTCAGTCCTTACGGATCTATAGTTCAGTGGTTTAGAACACCATGCCGTTAAAAGCTGGAGGCTCGGGTTCGATTCCCGGTGGTTCCTTGATTAAGGTGAATTGTTGTCTCTTTTGTCTTTTTTTTTTTTTTTTGTTGGTTCTGGTTCTTGTCCTTGTTCCGGGTCTATCCGCGTTCTTGGTCTGGTATTCCTCTAGGAGTTGCTTGCAACCAGCGAGGTTCTCAACCTGGATGCGGTGAGGGTGAGGGAACTTGAGATGTTGGGTTAATATCGCGATGGTGCCTTCTAATAATTTAAGTATTGCTTGTTGTACACCCTCGCCAGAAACATCACGCGTAATAGAGGCATTGTCCCCCCGACCACTGAGTTTATCTATTTCATCTAGATAAACAATGCCTTGTTGTGTTTTTTCAAGATCACAATTTGCAGCTTGGTAGAGCCTTTGTAAGACGCTTTCTACATACATTGCTTTTCTCAATTTCAAGAGATTCTGCTTGGGTAGCGGTGGAGAATGATCGCCCGTGCCCTTAAGAGTAGTAGCTGGAGCAATAAACGAGTACACATACTGGCCCGTTAGCGTGATGAAGATCTCCGCAATTATTACATCTGGTGAGTCTCGAAGCCTATCCACATAGCAGAGATGTTTATCTTCTGCGATGAATTGGGGCTTGATAAGAGGGATGGTGCGAGGAGGACTCGCTGGGTGCCGAAGGGGTATACTCTACGGGTTGAAAGTCTTCTCAAGCGAGGTGCCCGCTGCCACATCCTCCTGTTGATCACGATCGACGGTTTGCTTACTATTATGGTGTACAAGGGCCACACCACGAAGGAGTTCTTCCTTTAGTGGTTGCTTGATGAAGTGCTCCCGAAGATGAACCCATACCTGGGCCTGAGGTTGATTCTCGTGATGGATAATGCTTCCTGGTACCACGATGAGAGGATATTAGTGGCGATTAGGTAGAGGGGCATATAGGAGAAGTATTTGCCCCCTTACTTTCCTGATTTTAACCTAATTGAGGCCTATTTTGGTGATCTAAAGAGGTATTTGCGGCGTTAGTACAAATACACTATATCAACGACTTTGCTCACTTTTTGCATTCTGCTGCCCAAGAGGTTAACTCAAGAGTTAAGGCCATTGAGGTGGCCCGCTCTAAGCGTTTCAGGTTGCTCACTATGGCCCTATATGTAGGCCTGGTCTAGAATGCAATATAGGACTACCAGGTCTGAGTAGTAGTTAGTGGATCATGCGGAATAGATGCCACTTGTTAGTACTTGTGGTGCATACATCTCACTCTGAGGCATTCAAACGAAGTATTAGTCAGTGCTAATTTGGACTCAAGCAATAAAAGACAGTGAGACGGTGGGTTTACCTACCTAGCAGGTATACACAAGAATTCTGCTAGCTGTTGATGGGATGCTCGAAGACTCTTCTGATTGAGTTTCGTCATCCAGTGAATCATGTCGGCTTTCTCGCAACTTCTGCCGGTATTCCCAGTTGGGTATCGCATGAATTGCATCACCAAACCCTAGCTCCCTTGCCATTGTATCGAATTGCACCCTGTCCGCTTTCTTCCAATTCTCCACACGCTCTTTGCCCGCCAGCCGAATAAGGCAGTGCGGTTCGGTCCAAGCGCATCCGAAATCAACCAAAAGACCGTTGCGATAGTTATCCCGCTTGATGTCCCTGTTCAGACACCCGTTTCTGTTGAGGAAACGGATGTCTTTCAGCATCCAGCTCATGGCACGCAGATCAGGATCTTGGTCATCCTCAATATACTCCTTCACAAGGGCGCGAACGGGACTCCCGTCGGCCATGGTCCGATACTCATGTCCTGGTGGCAGGTCTTCGGGCCATAGATCAAAGCCGTTCTTTTTCAGCCGCTCCACCTCTGAAGCACCCAGGATCAGGAAACCATAACACTGGGCTGCAACTTGGCGCGCTCGCTTTTCCTTGGCGCGCGCTTCCTCAATGCGCCCGTACGCTCGGCACTCTGCAAAAAAGGGATCCGTGTGGAAGGCCAATTCGTCAGCGTCGAGTTGTCTCCCAAGAATAGGACCTAGGACGAAGCTCTGCGTTGAGGGGTTGAAAAATTTGAACTGGGACACGTGTAAGTGTTTTATACTCGAAAGACAACAAAGCCGATTCAGCTATCCGTACCACTTTCAAAGCGTAGGTCTTCAATTGGATCTCAACCTTGAACACGTAGGCCTGTGAGCCAATGTCTTCGCCGTTTTCACCGATTCCACCGATACATTCCGCCCAATATATCGGTGAGAAGCGGTGCTTAAACGCTTGGATCTTGGGCCCGTCACAGGGTGGCAGCTCGGCAGAAGACATCAGGCGCCAGTTGTCCTCTACGATGTTCCTTGCCATGTCTGCTGGCAATATGTAGTTGAGGTCGAGGAATGATATTACTGATCACTACGGAGAGTGAGCGCTCAGTGATGTGCAGCGAGCAAGGGAATCCTGGCTGGCATGTGACAGTTCGAGACTAAAAGATGGATAGTGACGGTTGGCCGTTGCCTTCTGCTTAGTCAGCCGGAAAAGGGGTCGCCATAAGGGCACTTCCGTGCCCTGAAGGCCACCACCAGAACTTAGCCTCTAGACATCATCACGAAGAAAAGACCGTTTCGTGATAACCTCGTTATTCTGCTTTCCCCGTACGTACGGAAGATGGATTTGTAGTTCGCCGCTTGGATTCCAATACGAAGTCGCGAAAGAATAGATGAAGAAGTCTAACTGGATTCAATGAATTCTGCGGGACGTCTAGAACGGAATGAAGCATGTTTAGTCTGTCGTGACTGTTCTAAGCAGAGTCGCTGGCTTCTGTCGGAGTTGTGATGTCACAGCCCTAGTCTCCAGCTTTCAGTCTGCGCCAGAGGAGATACCCAACCTAGAGGGGTTAGGGCCTGATACGTAAGCCCCTGGCTCGATAAAAACCCGCAACCTGTCCCAGATCCCAAAATTAGGGTGGCCCTGCCAAGGCCCGCCAGCACACGGAGCAGGATGTAGCTTGTTGATTTATGATGAACGTCACTCACCAGTTAAGAAATTAAATAAGTTATTCGAACATCCACAGCCTATTGAGGTATTATAAGCCGTTGTCATGTTTTGATGACAGACGAGATTATGCCTTGTGTCTAGGGATTCCAGATTGCATTTTATGGGATAGCTGCGGACAGGTAGAACCAGTAAAGTGTGTTACTTATTGGGGGCGAAAACCACCAGGTTTGGGTTATGCAGGTCCTTCTGTATCTGTATATTGAATTTTTGTCTTGCAGATTTGCTCTCCATCCAAGTTAGCCCCCCAAACAGCTGCATTACAATTTACAAATGCCTGAGAGCTTTTCCGATCAATACTGTTGTCTGCAAACGAGGCATTTGCTTGCAACAATCAACTCTTCGGTACCTTGGAAGCAAAGAGCAAGGTGTTTGGTGCTTTTGAGGTAAAGGAGTACTCGGTCAGCATCGTGATGTTTTTTGACTTGAGTTTATCAGGAATCGTGCGAGCTTTAGCACCTGGCAACAAATCGCATGACAAATTTGGAATCCCTTATAATGTAATCTCTAGACTGTCAAGAGCCTATATTGTGTGGATAGCTTCTTCGAAGCTCACAAATATACACGCCAGAGGGAACATCCCGAAGCAGCGATGTCTTGAGAAGACCAATCATCTTCCCGATGAAATGAACCACGCGACCCTCTGTTTGGAGGAAGCCTCCTCTTTTGATCGCTCTGCCCCACCTAGTTTCACGGAGGAAAGTCTCCACACGAGGCCAGTAGAGAAGGACGTGGAAGGGATAATCACCACTTGGTGGGACCTTTGACCCATCTCCTTGTGCGGGCGGATTCATGTTGAAACGCGTGCTCATTCTCAAAAACCCCATCGCATTGTTCCTTTCCGATATATCCAGCCAAGATGGTAGGACACCAACATCTTTCCAGGCATACTTGTTCGGATCGCAGATACCGAAACCATGGACGGTCATAGGATGGGTGGGTAGCTCGAGGCTCTTGTCGAAGGTTCGTCCGGCTCTGTGCGAAAAATGTCAGCACATAGAGCTCGGGCCAAGCGTCGATAGTTGAGGACCAACTTTTGAAGACCGCCATTCACAGGGATGAAAAATTGAGCAACTGCGGTGGACGAACGGGTCTGACCAGCGGAGATGCGAAAAGAATCATCAGTCACCTGGCGCTTCCATGTGACCCAGTTGGGGTGAAAGCAGCCTTCAACGTTCCACGTGAAAGGCTTTGCCATATCCATAGTACAATCAGGGGCATAGACTGGAGCGATGACATCAATGTCCCAACTCGAGCCATCGTTAAGCAAGACCTCGCGTTCTTCACCCTGAACATTGTTGGGCCTGAAGGGAAACTCCAGCCGCAGGTGCCTTGTCTGTGTGAAAAGAACCTTGTTGGTGTTCCAAAGGTCATCTACCCTACCAATGCGAGTGGGTATAATCATGCGGAGTCCGTAGCTCTTTCGAGATTCAACCGTATCGGAGCCCGAAAGCACTGGGATTTTGGCGGCAGTTCGTTCCGGCATACGAATGGTTCCTTCGTTGTTGGTGTAGGCATCGGTATCCCCCGCGTCAGAGTCTGCGGCCTCCCACGGGTCTTCATAAACGAAAGTACCAGTACTGACAACAGACACGGCGTCATCATCGACGCTGAAGGGACTATTGGCAGAACCAACAGACATGGTTTAAAAATTTCGGGGGATATGATGCAGCATGCAGTATTGCAAAAGATTGGGCCGGAAATTGGAATGAATCCGGAGAAGTCCATGAGGATGGGGTTGATCCAAATAAAGTAGAAACACGGACCTTATTACAAGGATGGGAGCCAGAGTCAAGCGATATCGTACAAAGAATTAAGGTTTTCAAAATAACCTCAACTCTCTTACCTACGATGTTTCGTGCTCTGTGCCGCAGCGACCACATGATACTCACATCCCTATGCAGCAGGAAATCAAGCCAACCAATACATGCCGAGCACAATCAGAACGGATGGTACTGAGCAAATAGAAGAGGGATTCTCAATACATGCTCTTACAAAGGATGTTTCGTGCTCTGCGCACCGGCGACGCAATAGAAATACATAACTAACAGTCCAACAACAAAGTTTAGAATCGTATATAAGATTAGGCTCAAATAGAGAACACAGTACATATCAAACATATATTGCACGTAGCCGCGGATTTAGGGATCATCTTGACAACAGAAAATTGATGCTGAGAATAGCGGTCCAGGTATATAGAGCCAAATAAAAGGCTAATCGGAAACACTACGAAGCGTTGTCCATAACGATGACGGATTTCGGCTCCGGGTATCTGCCACAGTGGTGTAGTAGTTGCGCTATGAAGTCCTCAAACAGATCACTGTCTGTTGATCCCTGGTAAACTCGTCTTACTACAATGCCATCTTGTGCGTATGCCGGAAGGATGTGCCACCGTTTCCGCGACCGAACTTCGTGATCTCGACTGGGGAGGACCCCTTCGGAGACCAACCCCATCGCCTGTACCCGACTCTTTTATCGCAGCCGGACTCGTCAACAAAGACGAGTTGGTGGGACTCGTAACGGGACATCCTATGAAGATAGTGATCTCGAAGGTCATCATCCCGTTGGTGCGCGATGCGACGAATTATCTTTCTCGTTCCAGCCAATCGATCGCAGGGTCCGAGTGATCGATCTCTCTGAAATCCTCGTTCTAAAGTGTCGGTAGAGGAAAGTTTCCATCTCGCATCGATACATATACGATTATTTGACCAGTACATCGAGGAGCGCTTTCTGCATGGCTGAAGTCTGGCGACTGCGGCGGCCGGCGCGAGTTGATTTTTGGGCAGGCATTTCGGACTGTTGCCTTTCTGATTTAATCCTTTGCACGGTGCGCACGCTGCAAGAGGCCTCAGAGGCTATTGTCTGGGAATCGAAATCTTGTGTTAGCAGAGATTGAAACAGAATACGCGTTGCAGGATCAAGTTGTGGCGCCATGGTTGCGGCTTCTGCGGGACGTGAATTTCAGAGCAAGTATATGAAGCGAGAGAAGAACAGGACAGGAAGTGGGGGATCGTTCACCTGATGGAAGGTTGCAGTATAGGGCAGGTTGGTTATGGGCAGTCTGAACTGTTAGGTCCTGTTCATTTAATACCTCTGTGCTACACTAGTGATCTGCCAAGCCACGTAAAGCCACGGACCCACACCACCACTACTAAAAGCGTTAAGTCAAGATTTCAGTGACACCCATTTCGCCCTTTACGGGTCAGTCCTGCCGGGCGTAATAAAATGTGTGTGTGTGTGTGTGTACAGTACAGTACAATGCAGTAGTGTACTGTAATTATGCTATGTAACGTCTTATGCCTTTTCGTAGCAAGGGCGCCTTCCAGATACTGTACTTTGCGTTGAGGTGTATCTGCCGCACATGCATATTATTAGACAATGTACTACTAACGTATCAAGGGTGGCCGCTTCCACATCTGTATCTCGACATCCCGAGCTCAGGAGATCATTCATTAAGCCCGTTGAGTTGGCCCGGAAAGGATACCCTCGTAATAATCTGGAGCGAACTGCTTGACCTCAGCAGCGATAATGTCGCCGGGCTTCATGATGGTGAATCGCCGATTCTGTCGGCCTGAATGCTTCGTCCCATGAAGAATAGGCAGCATGGAGCAGCTAGTGATCATACTCTCGAAGCATTGAACAGTGTCATCTTATACGGAACAGTCAAGTATCGCCTCTACGCCTTTCTGCTAACATAAACCCTACAGGTTACCGACTGAACCCTACAAAGGTTTGGTGTGATCATTACAACGAAGAGGACAAAAGGAAACACCTGTTGAGCAGGAGGAGGAGGGGAATGCAGAGTAGCTTAACATTTCTTATTAGCATTGGAAATAGATGCACCGAGGTCAAGTTGATTTTATGAATGCCCTCTCCCGCTTCAAAAAACTTAGATCCCACTACCTAATGTGTGCTGTTCCTTGCCTAATGTGTTGAACATTATGCTCTCGAGAAGGTTGAGTACCAATAAGCCACTTATCTAATCACAACGTACGATGAAATCAATTACCACATCATGTTCTCTTCTACAACCCGCCCTATAAGTTTACCCTCCCTTCTTGGTACGATGTCATCCTTGGCCAAGCGTTTCACAATCTGCTCCGCGGAAATATCTTTATGGCTCATCGCACCAGATTTAGAAAACTTTCCCTTCTCGGTCTTTCCCTTCGTTTGAGCATCGCCTAAAATACAACGGATGCTTGGGCAAGTACTTCTGTGTGTAAAATCCCAGAATGTACATCCTTTGTCTTTGTCCTCATGACGTTCGTGAAGTGGAATTCCCTTTTTAGTCCTTTCAACGCGGGCATGCAGTAGAACCCAATGTTTTTCTTTAAAGTCTATTGATTATCAGAAAGCTTGAGATACACTTACGCGGGCCAACTACGTACCTGTGACATCTGCAGGATCTGTGGTCTCTCCCGAGTACAGATCTTCGTAGTCTTCTTCGTTGTCCGAGGAGTGATCTGAATCATCTTCTGAATTGTGATCTGTGTCATTCTCTTCACCCTCTTCTGCATGTTGAGACGTAGGTGAGTCAGGTGTCTGTGCATCAACGGAGATGGCTGTTAGTGTGAGTGGTTTCTCATGATCACTTGGTTTGCCCGGAGTGTTTTCCGCCTTCTTTGCTGGCGCCTTAGTGTCACTCTTGGGAGCTGGATGAGTGTCAGTAGTGCCAGCCTCGGGCGGCGGCGTGCTCAACTGCCCATTCCCGTGTGGGTCCACGTCTTTGGAGCTTTGGCTGCGGGTCTTGCGTGCCCCCTCCTTTGCTGCATTGGTAGAAGACTTTTTTGTCGCCATGTTTTGAATGAGACTTCTCTCGTTAGATGATATCTTATAGTGGTCGTTATTTGACACGGGAATGATATACGGCTAAGAATGTTTTGAGTATCGAGTATTTGGTCGGAGCATCGACTTGTATTTATAGTCTGTCTGCATCATGGCGTGGGGTGTGAATGAACATTTAAGTCTGCATTAAGGATTAGAAAACAGGAAAATCTTGTCTCTGATCCGAGTTTTTAGATTGTTATACAAGTTTGTGTGCTCCCGAAGCCGTAAAATTGGAAGCATTTGGAAATCAACTTGCTGTTCTGACGACTGAGCTTCTCTGCGCTTCAAACAACGTGGATCCAGGATACCTAAAGAGATTGGACGAGTATGAGGCCAGCCTACGGGGAATAGAACAGCATTCTACGTCCTTACGAAGGGCTCACATGAAATACCAGGTGAAGCAGGAGCTGGGATACATTGCGGAGCAGAAGCGAAAATACATTAAGTCTCGCTGGCTCCAAGAAGCTCTGACGCTGGTCGACTAGGGCGGCTCGAATAGTTGTAGAGGGTACTGTATTTGGGTCTTGTTTATAGTTTGTTCAATCGTTGTAAATGTGTTCTTTGAGACACGTACAGTACGTACGTAAGTACTGTAACATTTTAGCCTTAGTACCGTACAACGATTTCCCCTCATCCGACGCTTTGTATACTGTATGAGTATGGTTCATTCATGACTGTAAAGGGTACTTCTCTACAGTCCGAAGACTGCTTGGCATTGTCTCAGCGTAGTACACACACACACACACACACACACAATTTATTGACGCCCGGCGGCGGCTTGCGCCGAAAGGGCAACTATTACTAATCTGCAAATACATGTCCTAAAATGAATCCCGACCTCCTTAAGCCCATATGCAATCTGTTCCTAGCTTATAGCTTGTCTCAATGTACCATGTCTCTGCGAATTCTCGTGGGTTAGTGGTGTTAGTAGGCCGACTTGAAGGCGATTCTCCAAGTGTTCAGTGTCCTATCTTCGGCGACTGAAGCGGTGCCTGCTGTATATGACACGAGGTGATTAAGGTTTGTCGGATTAGTGGTGATGGGGTGGAGGTGTTCCTCCTTGTGATCAGTCTGCGTCGAGTCGCCCCGTGGCAATAGCGAACCGTATCGTTGCGCGGACGGCATCCATATTTGGAGTCCATGCCCATCACGGTGTCCAGCTGGAGCCGGGAGCACTCTAACTCGTTGCGGACTTGGGAAAGCTCCTCTCGAGCTTGCGAGAGTTCTTGTGCCATCTGGGCTGTCGTTTTGGCGACCTCCTCGGCCATACGGTCTCGAAGCTTTGTGAACTCAAGCTGGAACTCTGCCTTCATGATTTCTATTTTCCTATTGAAGTCTTGTTCCAGAAGTTGCTTCAAGCCTTGGATCGCCTCGAGCATTCTGTCGGCCGCCTTAGGCGTAGTTCTCTTCTTCGTTCTAGTATTGCTCGACGTTCCTTCGCTGTTCTCCTCCTCCCATTCGATATTACACTCCTGTTGCTCCGCTTCAATTGCCCTCGTCGTTCTGGCTCTCTTTCGCTGGGGGCGGTGGCATCCCCCTCCCGAAACGTCAGATTGGCGGCCCATGACGTATGACGAGGGGTTGACCTCGCCAGACATCGCTACCAGGCCAAATTTTCCGCCAAGCGGTTACCAGATATCCCCAAAAGATAAAAAGGTAGATCAACAACGAAAATTGAATGTGTTTGTCAGTAAAAGGCCTCCGGTCGGTCAGCTCTCCGAATCAGCGTAGTACACACACACACGAAATGGGTGTCGCTGAAATCTTTAGTTAACATTTTTAGTAGTGGTGGTGTGGGTCCGTGGCTTAGAGGGCTTGGCAGATCACGGTTGTAGTGTTGGGGTACCCGGGGAAACATCGCTAACAGAGCCAGGACTGGCAGGTAGTCCGCCAGGCACCTGTCCAAAAACTGCTTGGCTCCCATTGCTGCTTTTCTCGCCGTTACCCCTCCTGGTCTCTCTGTATTGCAACCAAAACTGAATTGACGTCTACAAACATAGCACCGTGGTTAGATTCTGTGCAGTATGCCTTGATTAATCTCAATCTAGGCAGTCTTGCCCATGGTGTCGATGCGTGGGTCGCCTATTATAACCGGAGGCGGAGGGCAGAAGGCTGTGCTGCTGACTGTAGCATGTTGCACAAGCCCCCGCTCCTTGCCTGCCCGTCATTACCACGTTGCAACATTTCTAGCCTCCACATTATTTTTTCAACCTCTCCATGACATCGCTGAATCTATTCAATACTTCCATCGATTTCTTCGCTATACTGCCATCGAGCTCCATCAGTACGGATTCCTGCTTCCGACTCCGACCCACCTGGTCTGTCCACTCAACCGAACCGACTCGACGACGCACTCGATACGACCACGGACCCTGCCTGAAACAATGCAACTCTTATACAAATGTGGAGAGGAATTCAAGCTGAAGGAATATCCGGGTCCCGGTATACCCAGGTATGCCATACTATCGCACACATGGGGTCCCGACAACGAGGAGGTCACTTTTCAAGACCTGGGTTATGGTTCTGGGAGGGGCAAAACTGGCTTCGACAAACTTGAATTCTGTGCGGCACGAGCGGAACAAGATGGCCTACAATACTTCTGGGTGGATACTTGCTGTATTGATAAATCAAACAATGCCGAGCTATCCAAGGCAATCGACTCTATGTTCCACTGGTATCAGAACGCGGCTCGATGCTACGTATACTTATCGGATGTCTCGACAGCTCGCTGTAGAGGGGATAATCAGCAGTCTGAGCACATCTGGGAGGCAGCTTTCCGTGCAAGTCGATGGTTTACGCGAGGCTGGACGCTCCAGGAACTCCTAGCACCTACATCCGTCGAGTTCTTCTCAAGAGAGGGCCAGCGACTCGGTGATAAAAGGTCTCTCGAGCAACAAATACGCAGGATCACAGGGATTGCTATTAAAGCCCTTCAGGGAAGCAATCTTGCTCAGTTCAGTATCAAGGAGCGCTTTCAATGGGTACAGAAAAGGGAGACTAAGCGTGAAGAAGACTCAGCATACTGTCTCCAAGGGATATTTGGCGTTTCTATGCCAGTTACCTACGGCGAGGGCAAGGCACAAGCAATTTTCCGGCTTAAGGAAGAAATCACAAGTATGCTAAGTATTTCTTTCCAAGCTGTATTTTTCCTTTATTTTTTTCACCAAAAAAAAAGGAGAGGAGGAAAAAGGCTAATAAAGATGCAATCCCTACTAGAAAACCAGAAATGCCTTGAAGACTTGCGAGCAACTGATCCGCGCCACGACAAGCAGCGCATCGAGCAGACAAAGGGAGGTCTGCTACATGACTGTTACAAGTGGATCCTGGGGAACGACGACTTTCAACAATGGCAAAATGACCAGAGTCAGCTGCTTTGGATCAGAGGCGACCCTGGCAAAGGGAAGACAATGTTGCTCTGTGGAGTCATCAACGAGTTAGAGAAATTGCCGGCTACAAACACATCCTACTTCTTTTGCCAGGCCACAGACACACGCATCAACACTGCCACGGCAGTACTGCGTGGTCTGATCCACCTGCTCATCGACCAGCAGCCATCACTCATATCGCACGTCCGGGAAAAGTACGACCAAGCTGGCAAACAATTGTTTGAGGATGCAAATACTTGGATTGCTTTGCCTGCCATCTTCAACAACACCCTCCGGGATCCAGGTCTGGGCACAACATATTTGGTCATTGATGCGCTTGACGAATGTATTACAGGCCTGGAAGACCTCCTGGATCTTATCATCAAGACATCAACAGCCAATTCCAGAGTTAAGTGGATTGTGTCCAGTCGCAACTGGCCGAAAATCGAAAAAGCTCTCGGCAGCGCAGCACAGAACTTCAGCCTCTCTCTTGAATTGAATAGAAATTCTGTCTCCGCAGCTGTGGCTACCTACATCGATTTCAAGATAGACACCTTAGCAAAGGAAAATGACTACGACCTCGACACGCAGGTCATTGTCAGAAGCCACTTGATACAGAATGCAGGTGGCACATTCCTCTGGGTGGCTCTGGTCTGTCAAGAACTCGCAAAACTGTCAGCTTGGGAGGTAGATGAAGAGCGTCTGGCCATGTTTCCTCCTGGATTGGACGACCTCTACAACAGAATGATGGACCAAATCGGCGTTTCAAGGCATTCCCAGCTTTACAAATCAATCCTGGCGACCCTTTCGATCGCATATCGACCCATTACTCTGGACGAGCTGCCTTCTTTGGTCGAGATTCCTCGCAGGGCTGTTGGCAAGGATAAAGCCCTAGCAGAGATCATAGGAACCTGCGGCTCCTTTCTATCACCACGGGGTCGGACGATCTACTTCACCCACCAGTCTGCCAAGGACTTCCTGGTTAAAAAGGAGCCGCAGGTTGTGTTCCCTGCCGGGAAACAAATCGAACATAATGCCATCCTCACGAGATCCATCAAAGCTATGTCTCAGATCCTCAAACAAGACATATACCGCTTGCAGCGTCCTGGTGTTTCGATTGAAGAAATCGAACGTCAACGCCCAAACCCCGACCCGCTTGCTCCTATTCAATATGCTTGTGTTTATTGGATCGATCATTTTCGTGAAAGCGAAAATACATCCCTTGATGCTGCTGTTAGCATCTTTATAAAGAAGCATTTCCTTCACTGGTTCGAAGCTTTAAGTATTCTTAGAAGTACTTCGGAGGGTGTATTTACGATGGCAAAATTGGTCTCTTTGCTAAAGGTAAGCGACTACATGCTGCAAAAGAGGCGCTATGTACTAATTAAAATAGAAATCAGCGTCAGAATCTCAACTTCTTGCCTTGGCTCGCGATATGCATCGATTTGCTCGTTCTTACAGGGGCATAATTGAGGAAGCTCCTCTGCAAGCATATGTGTCAGCACTTATATTCAGCCCGACAAACAGTCTAACCCGAAAACTTTTTGAAAGCAAAGTGCCAGGGTTTATTGTTCGCAAGCCTTATGTTGAGTTGAATTGGGATGCCTGCCTATCAACGCTCGAGAGCCATAGCAGTGGGGTCACGTCGGTCGCCTTCTCGGCAGACGGGCGGCGGCTCGCATCTGGGTCCTACGATAAGACGGTCAAGATCTGGGACGTCGAGAGCGGCGCCAACGTGAGGACGCTCGAGGGCCATAGCGACATGGTCCAATCGGTGGCCTTCTCGGCAGACGGGCGGCGGCTCGCGTCCGGGTCGGACGATCGCACGGTCAAGATCTGGGACGCCGAGAGCGGCGCCAACGTGAGGACGCTCGAGGGCCATAGCAGCTGGGTCGAATCGGTGGCCTTCTCGGCAGACGGGCGGCGGCTCGCGTCCGGGTCGTGGGATCACACGGTCAAGATCTGGGACGCTGAGAGCGGCGCCAACGTGAACACGCTCGAGGGCCATAGCAGCTGGGTCGAATCGGTGGCCTTCTCGGCAGACGGGCGGCGGCTCGCGTCCGGGTCGTACGATCACACGGTCAAGATCTGGGACGCTGAGAGCGGCGCCAACGTGAGGACGCTCGAGGGCCATAGCCGCGTGGTCGAATCGGTGGCCTTCTCGGCAGACGGGCAGCGGCTCGCGTCCGGGTCGTGGGATCACACGGTCAAGATCTGGGACGCTGAGAGCGGCGCCAACGTCAGGACGCTCGAGGGCCATAGCGACGGGGTCGCATCGGTGGCCTTCTCGGCAGACGGGCGGCGGCTCGCATCTGGGTCCTACGATAAGACGGTCAAGATCTGGGACGCCGAGAGCGGCGCCTGTATAACGACGTGCCCTGTTGACAGAGCAACTAAAGAATTGGAATTCGACCTGGACAATTCATACCTCTACACAGATGCAGGATCTATTGCACTGGTAGACTTATTCGCGATACTTACACCTCGGGCCGCAACTACTGCTTTCTCTTTGTATTCCTGCTACCGTGGTTATAATATCAGTTCCGATAATTCGTGGATTAAGTGGAATGACGATAATGTACTTTGGCTGCCTCAGCATTTTCGGCCGAATGTTTCTAATATTTTACGGGAATTTGTTCTTGTGGGATGTCCATCAGGTTGGGTCTGGAGTATCCAATTTTCACCAACAGAGTTTCCTGTCCCTCAGTCTTTACTCCACTAAGCTTTGTTTATCATCTCTTTCTGATTTGTCTCAAGAAAGGGTCTAAGGGGAAAGGTGTAATTTATAAGCTTCCTGTATTGCTTTGTGGAACGGGTCTTAAAGTTTACTTAGCCAATAATCACAGTATAAAATCCTTGCAGTGCTAAACAGTAGCCGGAGATTCATAGAGAACCGAACAAATAAAGAAGAGCGGTATGGCCACTGCCACAAAGATAGATGTCATCAATATCAGCACAATACCATAGCATAAGTCGTGGAAGCAAGCATTACTATATACAGTATCATCAATCAATGACATAGATAAAATAGGAGAACTATAGAATCAAGCATGGGGAGAAAAGACAGGAGCCAAAAAGTTTTTTTTTAGGACTGGGTCCCTAACCAATTGTCAGTAGGCTAGTTCTGTCTCTGTTAGCGGTTTCTTCACGTGTACCCCGTCACTACAAGCGCAACCTGCCAAGCCACGCAAGCCACAGACCCACACCACCACCTACTAAAAAAGTTAACTAAAGATTTCAGCGACACCCATTGTGTGTGTGTGTATGTTAGTTAATGCAGTGATGTTTATATGTGAAGTGTAACGGCCAGCAATGTCCAGCATGGAAGCTGTTGTATTGGCACTACGTACGAAGATTCTAAGCTTAAGGAGAGAAGAAGGAAGGAAAGAAACTCGCGATGTGCGACGCGTGGAGAAGTTTAATAACCGTGGTCCGTGCCTGTGGCAGGGACCAGCCCCTGCCAGCACCTTGTGGTGGTGTCAGCCCGTCTAGTGGTGACAACCGCCACATGAAGCATCCATTTTTTTTCTGTGTGAATATCGTCTCCTTCTCTGCCCTTGTACATACTGTACTGTAGTATAGTAAATACATACCCTTGAAAAATCCTAGAGAAGTCTGTTGCGGGAAATGATAGGGACTTCTGACAAGCATTGTATTCCACGCATACTACTGACGTATTTTACTAGGCAAATCCAATGCATCCTGGGCTGTTCGTGTTGAGCTAAAGTTGTCACAAGTGAAGAGAATGACACTGTGTGTAATGTACAATAAATTTGTAGGACCGCCTATTGTACAGTTAAGAGCATAAGTGGTTTCCTGTTCTGTAACATTCTTTGAGTTTCTAAGCCTGGTCAACCCAGTGCTACTTGGATTGCGGACCATCAAGTACAGCTTGTGAACGGTGGCGATGAGGGCAAATTGAGTGTTCTCAAGGACCTCGGCATATCTGCGAAATAATATGTGAGCCAGTGCGCCTCGCAACCGCGCGATGGGGTGCAGGTGGCCTACCCTCGAGGCAATTGCTTAAATTCCGTCTTCTTTCTTGTGTCTGCTGTACACACAAGGCCGTCGTCCTTGCATCTCTTACATGGGAATTCACCATCACACTGTTTGCTGTTAGTGGGCCGGCCCTTGCGACATTGATTAAGGGTGCGGCAGGTTTGCAGATTTAATTACCTTTGTCTTCTTCATTCTACACCTCTCACAGGCCTTCCATACCCTCTTGTGTCTCGCATCAGCCATTGAGTGTGTGGACTGGCTGTCTGATGGAATGGGCGAGTGGATGTGTGAGTGGGACATGTTCAGGGTGGACCATCAATCAACGGCTTCAACGACGTTGATCAATATATTGAAATCAATCAACGTCAACGTCAATCAACGGAACCACCGCTTATCTAATCAATCAATCCACGAGAAGCCGTCAATATATTGAAACCGTTGATTGGCGTTGACGCTAGACAGGGGTTTCTCCCCGCGACCAAAATTGGGTGATAAGCTGTTAGCTCTTGATACTCCTAAGCGTGGAAGACTATATAGAATGCTATATTTCTTAACATGTAGTAACAATAACAATACAATCGTCACCTAGCGACGCGTCAAGTAAACGCGCCGTCGAAAGATTCCTGTGACCACGAACCTAGCGCCCTTCTCCTACTTCCAGGTGATCAACCACGACCCGCCACTGTTCGTCATCGGCTTCGCCTCGTCGCTCGAGGGCGCCGCCGCCGCGAAGCACACCCTGCACAACTTCGTCGAGACACGCGAGTGCACCGTCAACATCATCAGCGAGCACTTTGCCGAGGCCGCAAACAGCACCAGCATCAACGCCCCCTACGGCGCCTCCGAGTGGGCCGTCTCCGGCCTGACGCCGTCCTACGACTGCCACACCGTCAAGCCCGCGCGCGTCAAGGAGGCCGTCTTCTCCATCGAGGCCAAGCTCGAGAGCTGCGCGAATTCGAGAGCCGGAGCAAGCCCGGCACCAAGAACGCCACCATGGTCATCATCGAGGGCACGAGGTTCTGGGTGCGCGAGGACGCCATCAACGAGGATAGGAACGTTATAGACCCATCGGTAGGTGTCT